>BSBN01001095.1:0-600000 GCA_027924645.1 Cunninghamia lanceolata
AGAGAGATGGAGAGAGAGAGGGGGATTGATACAAAATAATCTCTAGATCTCTCTATCTCTCCTCCTCTCTCACTATCCATCTCTCTCTCTCTACCTCTCTTTCTATCTCCCTCTCTCTTTCTCTACCTCTCTATCTCTATCTTTCTCTCCATCTCTATTTTCCCTTCTTTATGCCCCTATCTCTCCTCTCTCTCCTCTCTCTATTGTGATCTCTCTATCCCTTCATCTCTATCTCCCAATTTTAAGGAATTTGAGCAAGACCCAGCATACTTTTATTTTGAATGTGTATAGTATATCAAAGGGTGTATGGACAAACCATATCCTCATTTATGTATGATGTTTAACTAAAATTTGTGGATTCAAATTACTTTTCAGTTTTAGGTAGAAAACATGGGTGCATGAATAACCAAGTGCCGTGAATAATTATTTTCATATTTTACCTTTACCACCCATGACAATTGAAGAGGCATTTTGTAAAATACAAAAACATTAAACCATATTTACGTTTCCTTACATTACATGACCTAACTAGATGATGGTAGCAATAAAGAATGGGACTTAAGAATGCATGTGAATGGGAAAATATTATCGAAGCCATCCCTAGTGAAACAACCACAGCAGAGAAATCACTTTCTCGACAATGGAAAATTGAAAATGGTGAAGAAAATAAACCCAGTGAAATAAAATAGCCATTAGTGGGTACATCGGCAATGATTGTATTCATTGAGTGTTTTACTCCATACATGACAGAGGCTATGTTGGTGTCTAGGGAAATCATTGCATGTGTTCAGTTTGTTCAACTATTAATGAATGAAATGTAGAATAAATAGGACCATTTCAATCATCTTGTATCCTTCCTATGCAACAAGTATGTCAATGATGATTGTATTTGTATAGTGTGGCAATGTCTAAGGTATATCTCTTTCTCTATTCCTCTATCAATCTCCCTCTCTTAATATATCTTTATCTATCTTCCCCTCCCCTTCTCTCTGTCTCTTTCTATATCTCTATGTTTCTCTATCTTCCTCTTTCTCTCTTTCTCTTCCTCTCTCTCTATCCTTATCTATCACCCCCCTCTCTCTCTATTATACCATCTCCACATTGGTATCTACACTCGTGACTAACAAGTACAATCCTAAAGTCTTCCTTATACAACCCCATCACAACACAAAATCATTTCATTTGCTAGATGTATGCTTTGTACAATTACCCAATGCACCATTATACATTAGCCATACTTTTTATTATATAATTTATATTTTATTTACATTGCACATATTTCACCATTATAAATTTCACTAATCATTCTATTTCCTAATGATATGGATTCGTATATTCATTCTTTTCTAATGACTTGTATTTATATATTAACCATAAAATTTGAAAGTTATATGATTGAATTATAATTATTAATTATTGTAAAACACTAATTCTATTAAAAAATAGATTTTTTTTATCCATATAAAACCTACTCTCATGATGTAAGTAAGAAATTGTGATGTATGTAAATTACTAAATATATTAATATAATATTATATTATAAAATCATTATATTTATAGTAAATATATTATAGATTTAATAATTATTTAATATTTTTATTTGATTCTATTTTTAAAAAGTGATTGGAGAAGCTCTTTTCCAGTTTATTTCAGATAGAAATATTGGATATAAAACATTTTTTTAATACTATTTAATTAATTATAATAATAACTATTAAAAATTAATTCTAAATGGTAAATAATAAAATTTTGCACCATCAAATATTTTAGTTTTATAAAAAAAAAATATTACTTGAAGAAATATGACCACTCTAATACTTAAATTTCAATAGACTCTAAAACTCGTCTTAAATTTAGATGTGAATCCAATCTTTTTATTTTTAGAGAAACCAAATGTATAACGATTGCAACACGCAACAAGCTTTCAAAACATGGGAAAGTCATATAATAGTAACTAGAAATTGCAACCTTGGTGTGCAATGGGTACGCCAAATAGTTGTGGAATATCAATTTCCATATCTTTAAAAGTGAATGAGGATTGTCTTGTGTACCCTATGGACCATGTCATTTTTTATTTTCTCGAGTGCTGTGAATTAATTTGCATAGTCTTAATGGATTTCAAGATCCCTAGTGTTTTGCTTAGCAACTACTTCAAATGTGTGAGCTTATGTGTTTGGTGTCTAGTCTCTACAGTCTATATTCTTGTTCAATTACATTCCATTAATCATCACATATGTATATTAATTTGAAGCATGTTTTTAGTTTAGCACAAGCCTCATATTTGTCATCATTTAATAGGCATTCTCTTGCAAATATAAGCATGGCCACCACCTGCATCATGTTAATTTGCCATCTATCCTACCATCATGCATTCTCTCATGGGACATCACATGATACAAAGATCGATCAAACTTAATGAACCTCATTAATTTTATAATTTCACACCTTTGCATAATTTGGAGGTCAAATGGAATAAAATTAAATTTAGACATGCTATAATTTTAGATTGACAATTCCTAATTATCTAAAAATATTAAATTTGAAGGGAAAAACTATTGATTTGTTTGAATTTGTAAATGATATGGGAATGATCTCAAGACCTCAAAAATGGTGTGCATTCTTGGAAAGGCTTTTGTAAAATGAACATGACATAGAATGCACACCATTTTTTGCAAAATACTATAGAGAAGGAAAAAAATGTATTTTAAAATTTTATCAATGTCCCAAAATTTCTATTTTTGTCAAATAAAAAAGTGTATATAGGCATGCTATATTTTTAAAAGGTAGGGGGAGTGATTTAATATTAAGCACCCATTTATCTCTCCCTCTCTTTATTTTCCTCTCTCTCTCTCTGTATATGTCTCTCTATCTCCCCTTCTCTCTTTCTCTCCCCCTTTTCTCTCTTTCCTCTCTCTATCTCTCTTTCTTTCTCTCTCCACTCTTTATCTTTGTATATCTCTACATCTATATATCAATCTCTCCCTCTACCTCTTGATATCTCTATATCTCTCCTATCTCTCTATATCTCTTTGTCTCCCTCTCTATTTGTTTATTTCTCTTTATCTCTCTCTCTCCATCTGTATCTTCCCTTCTTCCTCTATCCTTCTCTCTTCACCCGCCTTCTCTCACTCCTCTCTCATTCTCCCTCCCAAGATGTGCATAATTTGACAAAATTAAGACTTGATGAAATGATTATTAAATTGGAGGTTTTGATCTGATAATAAGTGAAAGCCTCTATAATAATCTTATAGGAAACAACAAGAACACAAGGATGGGGTAGAGGGAAACATTTTTCTATTTTAATATGGATTTCCATGAATTGTGAATTATGTACTGCATGCAATGCATTCAAGTGTAACTTGATAGAATAATGAAACCTTCATTTTATACCAATTTGGACTTCACTTTGGATCATTAGCATGAAACAACTATTTGATTTGTTTGTATTTGTAGATTCTCTTTCCCTTTATATCTATTTATCTCTCTCTCCCACTCTAGTGGAGCTAGATGATTTAAACCAAACCATACAAGTCACTCTCTCTTTTCTTTATCTCTCTTTCCATTTCATGAGGGCTCTAGTGGAGCTAGATGATCTAGACCAACCCATACCAAGCTCCACTTTTTACTTTGTAAAAGTGACATAGACTAATCATTAATGTAGGTTTTGCATTAGAATGCTTGACCATAGTCATAATTCTATCACACAACGGAACACTTTTTGCCACTATGTTTATGTAGTTAAGCTTAGTTTTGTAATTCCATGATGGCCAATGATTTTGTGTTTTAGGAAATGTCTCTTCAATTCTCACATGTGGGTAAAGGTAAAATTTGAAAATAATTATTCATAGGAAGGTTGTGCATGTAGCCATGGTTTTTGTAGTTGAAATTGAAAAGTACTTTGAATCCACAAATTTTAGTTCAACATCATACATAAATTTAAGGATATGGTTTGCCCATACACCCTTTGGCATAGTATACATATATTCAAAGTAATGGTGTGGTAAACAAAAATATATATCTTTGTTTTTTTGTAGAAAAAACCTTTGGAAGACATATTTTCTTTGAGCTTTATCTTCTGAAATGGTTTCCTGTGATGGGTTTCATAGTAATCCTTTACTAAATCTAAGTGCTTTATTTTATGAAATTTGATTTTCTATGCATCCTCTAGGCTTTCACTCAATCCTTGCAAAAAGAAACCATAGTTAGCATGAATAATCAAACTAATAACCTAGGGTTGTAATTGGCAACATCAAAGCATGTAATTAGTCCCATGTTGATTGTGCAAACAAATTTGCTCCATATAATCCAAATAATGTTCATAAATTTTAATTCTTGTTTTTGTTAACCTCTTCAATTTGGGAGAGAATGAATTAATCATTTCATCAAGTCTTTCTTTTGTCAAATTCTACACCATCGTCCCCCTAATTTACTCTTTTATTGTGTTTTTTCCATCCAACTTTTGAGGACTAAGCTTGTTTTCTTTACAATTTTTTGCGGATACAACATAATTGATTGGTATACCCAAACAATGCATTGTAATTGACCTCATGTATTGCCCCACTATATGCATTGTAATTGTTCTTGGAAGCTCTTTACTGATGATCTTCCAATTTAGCTAATTTGTTTTAGTGAGGGAATGTCTTTGGTGTAAATATTTATACATAGTTCTTATTCAATTAAATGTATTATATTTATAAAATATAGTTATATTATATTTAATGTGTTGTTATGAGCTTAGCTCCCCATGGATAGGTGTCATCATTGGATTCTTGGTGCAAAACAACCAATTGAAAGCCTCTCTCTCTCTCTCTCGTCTCTCTCTCTCTCTCTCTCTCTCTCTCTCTCTCTCTCTCTCTCTCTCTCTCTCTCTCTCTCTCTCTCTCTCTCTCTCTCTCTCTCTCTCTCTTCTCTCTCTCTCTCTCTCTCTCTCTCTCTCTCTCTCTCTCTCACACACACACACACACACACACACACACCCACACTTCCTCTCTCTAAGATTTATTTCTCCCTATGTTTCTCTCTATACTCTCTCTAAGATTTCTCACTCTACCTCTCTATTTCTCTCTATCTCTTTCTGCTCATCCTCTCTCTTCTCTACCTCTCTCTCCTACTTTATTTCTCTTTCTCACTTCATCTCTCTCTCCCTCTCCTCTTCTTCTCTCTTCGTCTCTCTATCTCTCTTTCTCTATTTTCACTCTCTCTATCTATCTCTCACTCTTTATCTCTAAATACCTCTCTCTATATTTGTCTCTATATCTACATCCATGAGAGAGAGAGAGAGAGAGAGAGATCAGATTCATGCCAACATTCCAAGGATGGCACATGTCCAAAGCACATGAGAAATCAATAAGTTTGATTGATAGAGATAGATATAGAGAGATAATCTAAAACAAAAGAAAAGATCATAGGAAAATTAACTGTGGGGGTTGATGATATTAAACCTCCATTTTGTACATATCTTGCAATCATTGCAATCCATGAGACTTCTCTTTAGGCTTATGCTTGATCAATATGATGGATTTTAACAACATCAATGCTAATAGATGATTAAATACATCCATTTTTGGAAAAAGGAAGTAAACTTTGATGGATGAAGTAGATTCAATAAGAAGGAAGAGAGATATACCACTCTTCACAAAATATTGTAAGGCATTGGAGAGACTTGGATTTTTCATATTTTTGGGCCATTGGTGTCTCAAGAGATATGTATTGGAGGGAGTATTATCTATTTATGAAATACACAATGTGTACATACTACAAAATTACTAATATCAAATAAAATCATAGGCAAGCAATGGCCATGAAAGGAGATTGAGCCTGTTGAACATGTTTGTGAAAGACATGTGCTTCAAACCTCACTCCATCTATCTTATTTTTTATCCATAAAGCATATGACATGATGCACTCAACAAAACTTTATATGGACATTTGGTAGGTTTTAATTCCTGGTGTGCAATTGCTTACATTTTAAGTAGAGTTTGATGAATTGTGTCATTTTGCGTTAGGTTTGCAATGTTGCCTTTCATTTGTTAAAATATATTTTGTAAGGTATTTTTGTGTACCAGTGCTTTATTTCCCTATGACAAAGAGTTTGTGGTGTTGGTACATAGGGGAGTGCTTGATAAAATTCCTTAAGAAAAACTTAGTGCCACTAGTTAAATACATATTCACAATGTGCAAACCTTTTATGAGTCTATCCATGTGTGGAGATACACAGACCAATCAGTAGCTGATGCATTGACAAGGAAATCAACGTAGGTCAGTACATAGGTATGGTGGCTATACCTTTGATAATTTCTATACCAATGGTAAGAGTTTGAATGGAATATTGGATTATTTGTAACTAACATGCATGTCCTCTTCTTTAGTTTTTTTAAGGCACATATGCACTATCCTTTAATGCCCTTATCCTTCTCAAGATAGCATACATCTAAGGGATCAAAACATATAAGGGGGATAGTTAATGTAGACTACACTTTCACATTTGTCTTGGTTCTCCTAAACACTAAGTAAAGCTCTCTCTCTCTCTCTCTCTCTCTCTCTCTCTCTCTCTCTCTCTCTCCTCTCTCTCTCTCTCTCTCTCTCTCTCTCTCTCTACTCTCTCTCTCTCTCTCTCTCTCTCTCTCTCTCTCTCTCTCTCTCTCTCTCCTCTCTCTCTCTCCTCTCTCTCTCTCTCTCTCTCTCTCTCTCTCTCTCTCTCTCTCTCTCTCTCTCTCTCTCTCTCTCTCTCTCTCTCTCTCTCTCTCTCTCTCTCTCTCTCTCTCCGTGGAAGATTATTTAAGTTATTAGATTTCTTACATGTTAATTTAAATAGTAAATATTTTTTTGTTGTTATATGGAGCCTAATCAGACTCGGAGGTTAAATTTACCCCACTTTTATTGGCATAGTTTTCCCCCCCAAATTCCTACGGGGTCAACGGGCAGCGCCCTCGAAACCTCACATGGTTTTTTATTATTTTATTAAGGTGTCAGGAGTTTTTTTGGGGGGGCTAACATAAAAAAACCCTATTTTGTAACTAACAAAAGTTGTGATAAAAAACGCTAAGGGTTAGGGTTTCCATTGATGTATTGTAGCATTTTGCAGTGGTATTAAGTTGCAAGGATTGTTGGTTGTAATCGATTTGATTTACTGGATAATAATATTGGACTCTCTATTGGTGGGTGTAGCCTGAGTTTGGGTGAACCACATTAAAACTTATCTCTCGTTGTTATTATTTTTGTGTATTTTTGTGTATTTTCATTCCTCTATTTAATCTTTATTTGCATTTAATTGATATCTTATGTCGGCTAACCTTAACATTTTTTGCTACGTAAAAAGGATATTTTATATATATTTTGAACTTCAAAAATTACATAGGGGCTGCTATAGCCTGACTTCCAGTATAAACTATCTGCATACTATCCCTATCTAACTGTGTAGGGTCTCAAAAAAGTAGATAAGGTCCATGCAGGGCCAGAATGAACCAAAATTGACCCTAATGGCTTCTATATCTCCTATGTATAGCAGAGAAATCTATCAACCTTCTAGCTAGCCAAGAACATAAACTTGAAATCTTTTATACAAAAATTAAAATTTACCACGAGAGATAACCATGGAGTCACATGAGATTCATTTCTTGTGCCAAGACCTAGAAAGGTTGCACCCCATTCAAATTGTCCATTCACCAGCCTCCATTTACAACATCTTTTTGAGGAAGGAGACCACTTTTTCCACCCTTTTTCTGTGCTCCAACAATACCATACCTTTCATGTCGAGGATAAAGGGAAAGCCTTTTATCACTTCACCCCTGGTCCTGAGGCAGAGGATATCTCTTGGATGGGAAACTTCAATCTCTGTGAACACAACACTAAGAGTCTTCTCTAAACCCACCAAGGAGATCGGCTTTGAAGAGCTTGGAGATTAATGCCCTAGCTTCAGCCTTAGAGACCCATGCATCCAACAAGAGAGGCATGAAATTTCAAGGATATATTGGTGTCTACTTGGTATGCTTCCCCCTAAATCCATGAAACTGCTGCCCAAAATAATTTTTACCACTGCTAGGATGAGATCATCATGGAGTCGCAAGACTCTCTTCAGTCTTTGATCCATAATTCTGCCTTGAATGCCATTTTCTCACTAAACTTTCTAATTGAATTGGAGTATCGACTCCCAAATTCACCAAGCCATCGATTGCAATGTGGGATATGAATCTTGAGCTACTAGCCTTTGAAGCCATGGACTATTTTCAGATTGAGCTCTTTGAGAGGAAAATAAAGAGAATGAGGGTTTGCAAGAGAGAGAGAAAAGAAATTGGTGCTAGAAACATCTTGAAACCACTGTCTTATCAAAGAGCCCTAGAAACTAATTATGGTTACTCAACTCTCTCTGTAGGGTTTACATTCATGATGGTTTTCTTTCCTGTGTCTGGCTTTCCCCATGTGAAGCTTCTACCAACCTTTGTCATTAATTTCAACGTTCTTTGAAGACCCAATCACTTGGTATGATGACTAGGAAATCAGTTCGATTATCATCAAAGTTGACCCTTCCACTTGATATGAGTGAATAGGGTGCCCATCCTTCCACCCACTATTTCTAGTTGTTAGAATTTCCAATTTCTTTTAACTTTATCCCATCAGCTCCTAGATTAGACAAAAGATCTATTTTAGAATTAGCTTCTCTATAGACATGAGAGATAGTGACCAATTCACATTTATCCATCAGACTTAGGGCTATTTCTAGTTTGACAGCTAAATTCCAATTAATCATTTTGCAGGAATGAAGAGTGTTGATCACTAAAAGGGAGTCTCCTTCAATCGCCACCTTTTTGAGTTTTAACTCAAGGCACATTCTTAATCCAAGAATAAGCGCTTCCAACTTTGTTGAATTGTTTGTGCCCATTGGCAAAGGCTTTGCTAATTTTCCTATACATCTACAATTCCAATCTTTGATTATACATCCTGCTCTAGAAATACCCAGGTTGCCATGGGAAGTGCCATCAATGTTTAGTTTTATACCAATCAAATTTTGGTGGAGACCACTTGGCATCTTTTCTCTTTCTTTCTATCTTTTCTCCCCCTTCCCCCACAAATGGGAGGAATGATTAAGCCATGCCAATTCTACCGCATCTTTGTGTCCCATTCTATAAAGGCTGGATTTGTATTAGTCATATCCCCCAGTTTAGAATTTATTAGTTAACTATGCAACGCTTCTAACTTGTTCTAGAGAGATTGAATAGACATTTCCTTTTCTTGAAAGATTCTCCTATTTCTTTCTTTCCACAGTTCCCAAATGAGTAGGGAAGGGTTGGAAGCCCATAGACTGTGATACAAAGCCTTTTTGTTAAGGCTTGGCCATCCCCAGAAGCCAATCTAAAAGAGAGTTTGAGATCATTGTCCTCCATTGGAGCTTGTCTAGTAGCCAGTTCCAACACCTTTGGGTAAAAGGACACTTTAGGAAAAGATGATCTTTATTCTATTTGCCTTTAGAACTCGACCCTGTGAGGCTATCCATAAGAAGGTTCCTGCCTTGGGGAGGCAATTTAGATTCCAACATAAATCACTTGGAAATTTTGCTTCATAGTATTGGGTCTCAGAGAGTTTCTTGTAACCTTCTTTGACGCTATAATCTTTGGATGGGGAACCAACCAAATGAAGAACATCTTGCCCCTCTCTTAAGAAAATTGTTCGTTCTGACATCATCCTATCATACAATTCTACTTCCCTTTGGCTTACCCAAGTTCTGTGGACTTTTCCATTGAATTGAAGGTATTCCATCCTGGAAGTTAGAGATGAGATAGTCTCTTACCTTATCCCCCCATGTCTATTTAGTTATTCTTTTGATGTTTGCTAGCTCTTCTCTGTCTGACATCTTAGGGTACCCCTACCAAGAATCTTCCCAGAAATTTGTTGTCCTTCCATTTCTAATTTCCCATGATAAATAGTCTATAATCAAGTCCCTGCAGCTATGGATGTAGTTCCAGATTCTAGACCCTTTTGGAAGCGATCTTGATGTGAAGATGTTTTCCTCACCTTCATCTAAGTATTTTGCCTTTATCACTTTAACCCATTTTAAGTCTTGTTTGGAGTATATGGCCTATACTAGCTTTGCCCCAAGTGCCTTATTTTGCATCAGGAGATTTTTCAATCATGTGCCATCCCTTAGTTTGCTCTCACATATTTGTTTCCATTTGACCAAAGGATATTTAAATTGCTCTGAGGATCCTTGCCAGAAAAAGTTTTTCATTTTCTTGTTAAGTTCCTTGCTTGCACTAATTGAGAGAGGAAGACATGATATCAATATGTGGGTAGTGCTGAAATTACTGACTTGAGTTTGGTTAGATGGCCAGCCCATGAAAGCCATCTGTTTCTCCATGAATCTATTTTGATACTTACCTTTTCAATCAGACTATCCCAAATATTTCTCGGTCGAGTACCCTTGGCCAAGGGGATGCTGAGATACCTACATGGAAGAGTTCCCTTCTTGAAGCCAAGAATTCTCAAAATCTAGCTTCCAATCTAGCCTGAGTATTGAAGAAGAAGACTTCTGACTTTTCCAAGCTAACTTCTTGACCTAAAGCTAGAGTAATTTTTGAGGATTTCTTTGAAGTGTCATGCTTCTCTTTCCTGTGCTTTACCAAAGAGCATGGTATCATCTGCAAACTGCTGGTGGGTGGCTTTCGTGATTCCATTAGAAATTTGCATTCCTGATACTTTTCCTGTGCACTATGCATTAGTGATAGATCTTCCAAGAGCCTCTACCATAATGATGAAAAGAAAGGGTGAAATGGGATCACCTTGTCTTAAACCACGAGATGCATTGAAGAATCCTTATGGGGATCCATTCACAATCATTGAGTATCTTGGGCAAGCAATCTAGTTGAATATCTAATCTAGCCATTTTTTATTGAATCTAAATCTTTCCAATACCTTGAAAAGGAAGTGCCAGTTGATGCGATCATATGCTTTCTTGATGTCTAACTTGATTAGCATGGCTTGTTTGTTCATTCTTTGGATTGAATGGATGGCTTCCTGTGCTATAATAACACCATCAAGAATTGACCTGTCAGGCACAAAACCTGTTTGTTCTTTTGATATAATATCTGAAAGAATTATCTTAAGTTTGTTTGCCATTGACTTTGCCAAGATTTTGTAAAAAGTATTGCATAAAGAAATGGGTCTATATTCATCCAGAGATTCAATCTTTTCCTTTTTTCGTATAAGCACTATGAAGGTGTTGTTTATCTCCTTGAGAATCTAACTCGAGTTCTTAGATTCTTTGAGAGCCTCAGTGATGTCCTTACCTATGATGTGCCAGCATTTTTGAAAGAATCCCACTAGAAAGCCATCTAGCCCTGGTGCTTTGTCTGGATGGAACTGAAAGTGAGCTATTTTGACTTCTTCAGAGAATTTAATGTTTAACATATCATTCTAGGAATCTATGAGCAGGCTTGGGATGCATTCCAAAAGATCCCTCTGGGCTAAAAGACTGGATCCACCCTTGTCATTCAGAAGAGTATTATAGTATTCCACCACTGCCTATTTAACATCTTCTACCTTGTCCAAAATTCTTCCATCATTGGTTTTAATGCTAGAAATTCTATTAATTTCTCTTCATATTTTTGTTGAATTGTAAAAAAAAATTATGTTCTTATCCCCTGATCTAAGCCACACTTCCCTCGACTTCTATCTCCAAAAGATTTCCTCCTTTGCCAATAGATCATTCATTTTCTACATGAGTTCTTTCTCTTCAGTGTAGCTTTGGTTGTCCATCCCTTGCTCAATGGTTTTTCCTAAGAGATTTTTCAAGGCTACTTCACACTTTTGCTTTTCCTCAAAAGTATTTTTGAAGTTTTCTTTGTTCCAACTTTTCAAGTTTTGTTTGATTACTTTTAGTTTTGCAGCAATGCAGAACATTTTTGATCCATTTGGTTGGCAAGCTTCCTACTAGGATTTTATCAAATAAAAAAAAAATTGTCCTTAAACCAGATGTTCTCAAATTTAAAGGGACATCTAATAGGGCCCCTTTCCCCTACAATATCCAAACTTACTGGATAATGTTTTGATCCAATGATGGGGAGAATCTGGCAATCTAAAGTGTAGGGAAACAAGCGAAGTTCTCCTTTGAGGAAAAACTTGTCTAACTTTTCAGCTATGTTGCAAAACCCCAACCTCCTATTTGTCTAGTTGAATTGTCCCTCACCTGTCTAAATGTCATATAACATATTTCTCTCTACAAATCTTTCAAAATCCATCTGAGATTGAAGTTTTCTTCCAACTCCACATTTCTTGTCTAAAGATTTTAAAATTGCATGATTTTAAAATTGCATTGAAGTCCCCCCCAAAATGTAGAATTCAGATATAGGAAGACTACAAATTTTGTCCAATTCACTCCAAACCATTATTTTTTTAATATAGTTGTTTGGTCCATAAACATTCACAAGTAGAAAAATTAAATCCGAGGCTAGACTTCTTACCTTACATGCTATCCAATGTTTGTTTGAGATTGTTTCTTCCAAAATAACCGCTTGAGGCTTCCAAAGAACCAGTAGTCTGCCAGAGGCTCCATCAGAATTGACTCCTATAATTTTCCACATCTTTGATTTTAGGCCCAAATTGATCTTCTCTTGTTCTTCTAGATTTGTTTCTTGCAATAGACAAATATCAGGCTAAATATTGATTAGATGATGCCTTAGGAGGCATCATTTGTTAGGAGCATTAAGGCCCCTAACATTCCAAGATATGATCTTCATTGTTGTTCAGGAAGGGAGTCTCCCTTCCCTACTTTGAGCATTGAATTTATCTTCAATTAGCCAGTGGCCTCTCCATCCCATTTCATTTTTCCTTGTTTAGGATTTTGTCTTTGCCCCTGTGATCTCCACAATCCAGGGATATTTTGATAGGCTCCTTGGTCGCGAGTCCTAGCTTTCCATGATCTATATTTGGTTGGAGGGGTGTATTCAACACCCTACTTGGGATTTGCTCTTCTTAAAATGCAAGATTAGTATCCATGTTTTCTAAATCCTGGTCATCTAGCCAATCTTCGCATTCGTCATTTTCTATGTTTAGATTTCTATTTTTGGCCACCCTTACCAAATCTACCAGTTCATTTCCCACATCTATAAGAGAATCTAAGTCTTCTTCTCGCACCTTGTTCCCCAGCAATCCAAGAGCTTCAGATAATTTTTTATCCAACGATGTTAACCTTTCTCTGTCGCCCAGAGTTTTGGTTGCTTTTGATTTAGCTTGCAATTCCGTTTCTTTGTGTTGCAATTGATCCATATGATCTAAATGTTGATCTTGGATTTCTGGATTCAAAGCTTGTTGATTCAAAGATTGAGAAGTTTTGCTCTTCTCCAAATTTTCCAAAGTCCCCTTGGGACTTCGCCATCCCAATGTTTTCATCAAAGGATCCGAGGTGATGGAGTTTGGAATAAGGGTTTGTGTCCAGACCCCGAGTTCAGAGGATAACTTGATCTCCTTTAAGATTTCTCTATCAGGATTATTGACAATACAAATCCTTACATGCATTCCAAACCCTTCGTGGTTAGATCTTTCTTCTGAACACAAATATGTCCCCAATCCATTTCCTATTTCTTCCAAGATTATTGAATCCCAATATTCCAGAGGTAGGTTAGGGAGAACATACCAATCTTGAACTGATTCCATTTGATGTTGTGTTGGGTTGAAACCAGCTTTCCATTGACGGATATAGAATCCGCAGTCGTCCATGATCCATACCCCTCTTTCTATTCCGTTTCTAATTTCTGGTGAAGGGAAAATTACCGCGAAGAAATCATTTGCTAGCGGTTTGAATTCCAACTCCTTGCCCCATTTTTTGCTCCACCATGTTTTGAGACCATCCCAGTTTAGGTTTTTGCCATACCATTTGACCATCAGAGCTAAGTTTTCCAACTTCAAAATCTACTTCTAAATTCTTGCTAGATTTAGCTCTATAATTCTGCTATTTTCCTCCAACTGATTGATGAAATTCTCTTCATTTCTTCGAAAGTTATGATGTCTAAATTGAGGGTTTCATCCTCCGAAGTCACCTCTAGGGTTTCGACTGCCCCCTCTAGGGTTTCGACTGCTCTTCGCGGACCGTCATGGTTCTTACGAAAATTAAAATTGTTCTTCCCTTGCCCCTGATTTCTTGGTCTACGAAATCCATGATTTTGATATCAAGGCATATTTCATCCTCTGAAGGTTTGATTTCTAGGGTTTCGCCATGGTTTGTCTGCTGCCTATTATCTGATTCTTTCCGCTTAAATCTCTAATTTTGTTTCTCTCACCCACCTTCCTAGATGCCAGATGCCTTCAAAGTCTATTGGACCTTGTCCTTTCTTGCCTCTTCTTCACTCCTGCTCTGCTCCTTGTCATGCCATAATTATTTTTACATTCGATTCCTTTCCTTTTTTCAATAAACTCTATTCCTTTGAAAGATAATAGAACTTGCTTTCTTACTATTAGTTTTATTTAAACAGTATATATATATATATATAATTGAATAAAAAATATATTTAATAATTTAAATTATATAAAAAATATACATAGTAACATAATATAGATTTTAGTGGGTGGTTGGGAGGGAGCCTTGCCACCCCATGATGGGTGGCAAGGCCGAGACAAACAAGGAGGTAATGATGGTTCGCAGAGGTAGAAAGAAGGCACAAGTGGAAGGGATGTTGCATTTATTAAGATAAGTGTTAGATTTGGAATGAGCTGGGAGTCCAGTTGGAAGTCGAGAGGCTTCGGCAGGCCCTTTGATAAGCAGTCTAAGGAGGTAGCAGTCAAATGCCTTCGCATTTTGTAGTTATAATCTTAGTAGAAGCCATTCGTTGTGGGGGAATGGACACCCCGGTTAGGCTTACCAGTAAAAAAAGACAGATGGCCTTCCTTGGGGTAGTCACCGATCTTAGATTGCAGAGAATGCTCCGTCGATCGGATGAACTGATGGTCGGGGTTGTGAAAATGCTCCTAGGAAAGCCTTCATGAAAAACAGTGAAAGGTATAGGGTGGATACAGATATCTCCTCCCGGGTGCTGGCCATGCTTCTTGAAATCAGGACAAATAAAGCAGAGGCAGCGATGATTATGAAAGGAATCTTTAACTCTGAACATTTAGGGGATCTGGAATTCTCCCTGTAGGTTGCTAGGCTAGGCGTTGGTATCCCTCGGCCAAGAGATTGGCCTCTACTCGCAGATCCTGGTGAGGTCATCAAATTGTTCCCATTCATCCTGGACACCAGAGGTTTTGAGCTGGTGATGATGAAGGAACAGGCAGAGATAGCAGTGGACTACATCAAAAAATCACTTGGCTTGGCGATGATGGATGGGCTCGACTGGGTTGAAGGCTTCAGTAGGAAGCTATCTGAATATAGTAATTAGATGTGGATGGTCCCTTCGCTTCCTTTTGTATAGTTGAAGCAAGGCTTTTATAGGTTTTTACATATATAAAAAGGCTAATAGTCCAAGTGAATAGTTATAGGGGTGACCCTGTGTGGTCGTAGATATTGACCCCCAGTATGTTTTGGGCTTCTGTGTGGTCCTTTTTTGCCAGCCATGGATAGTCTGTAAACTCTGTATTTCTTTGCCAGAAACTTTAATATAAATCTTTATTATGAATTAAAAAAAAAAACATAATATAGATTTTATATATAAAATAGATATATAGTTAAATAATAAATATCGATAAATGTTAACCATTATCCATTAGAAAATATCATATAAATTAGAATGAAAAGATAAGTTTGAATTACAAAAATTAATCTTTGCAACATTTCCTCCATTTTGCAAAGTATTTATAGATGATATATAATCAAATAACAAATATATATAAATAATAAATATTTAATATTTAATATAAATATACAATTTTACAATAAATATTATTTTAAAAATATATTAACTACTTTACATTATATAAAAATAATTAATATAAATATACTATTTTACAATATAATATTATTTTTAAAATAACTATATTAAAATAAGTTGTAAATATAAATATTAAATATATAGTTTTATTTTTCTAAATACACAATTTTATAATATAATATTATAAAAAAAAATATAAATATAATATATTTTAAATAGTATATAAATATATATATTTTAATACTGTATTAAAAGTTGTTACTTCTCATATGAAGCTTATTTACATGTATATCAAATGCACGAGTTTGGTGGATGGCCATAAAAGTTTTTTTACTATTTGGTGGAAACAATATTTAGCCCATAGGCTTTTTATATGTGAACATTATAGTGCTCGGAAAATTGTCTGACGCTGTAAACAAAATTCACGCCGGGGAATTTTCTAAACTCGTGGGTTGTTCCTATCGGCGTATTCCTTGAACCTCCTATGGGTGTAAGTTGAACGCTTGCATTGACTTCAATGTGTGATCGCAAGATCTAAAATTTTGCGCTAAATCCTCTGTTTTTTTTCTACCTTCCTTTTCATATCTAGCTGTAAGAGTGAAGAATACAAACAAGCCTTCCACAACTAAACTTGCCTTTCAGATCACGTATGTCCTTGAGTTTCAGGGGAAATTTTCTGAAAAAACCCTGATAATCTCTTTCAAGCTTTCCCCGCAGCAGGACTGAATGTCTTAGGTATTGGGAAATATACAGAGCTTTACCTTATCCAAGTGTCCTTTACCCTTTCCTAATCACCAAATTGACCTGAAATTGCTCAGCTACCGCCTCAGATTAATCTTAATCACAGACCACTGAACATGACCCGGCCGTTTGGAATATCAGTTTCCCACAATTCTAGAGAGTCGGTCCGTCGTCTTATCCTCCAAATACTTACCAAAGACAAACCTAATTTATGGGGTCACTTTTCAAACAATATAAAAGTCTAGTCTTAATCACAGATCACTGAACATGACCCCGCCGTGTGGAATATCAGTTTTCCACAACTCTAGAGAGGTAGGTCTGTCGTCTTATGCTCCAAATACTTATCAAAGACAAACCTAATTTATGGGGTCACTTTCCAAATCATAGAAAAGTCTAGGTGGGTCAATTAGTAGGGTAGCACCATTTCGTGTATGCTCTATATAAAATTAATAAAGTTGTAAGGGCTTTTGGATTGGGATCTCTCTAAAAATTGATTATAACAAGTGTTGTGGCATTATTTGAGTCCTTATCAAGGGCTATAAGGATGAGCATAGAGCAAATGCATAAAGTAGAGAGTTCAAATGTCTTATCTATGCTTCTACATTTTGTATACATATCTATTAGGGCACTTGCAACTATAGAGCATGGATTCTAGAAAATATCACAGATAAATTGTCTATTGCTTGGACTTGACTTGAGAGCATCAAGTTTATGCTACGTGTAGAAAATTTTTCATAAGAGGTTAATGAATAGCTATTTTAAAAGACTGTAGAAATTTTCTCTAACCCATGAACAAAACTTGGAGCACTTCAAATATTATTCTTGCTTAAAAATTTGAATTGTGATTTGTTAATGAATGGTGAACATGTCGACAAGAAGAATAGTATATTGGAATTGTAGATTAGTTGACTTGATAAGATAGAACCGCATAAATATTAGAATTGTATTAAGGCATCACAAAAAGACTTAACCACCCACGCATATGGAATGTTTCAAGTAACTCCACCTTGCAAACATGTGACAACTTGTGGTTGGTTGGCAACCAAATCACACCCAATGGCTAATTTAACCACCCCACATCTTCATTTGGCCTTTGTTGCATCCTCCATTGGATCCTCATCCCTTATGTGCTCTCTATAGGATTACATGTATAGTTGTGAGGTCTTTACCATTGCATGCTCTTTATATTATAACACAATGTTGACCACTCATACTCAGTAATTCCACTTACTTATACCCCCTCCCTTGTTTATGGACTGACCCCATTAGTCACCACTTAAGTGTTTTGTGTCGCAAGTTAAGATTTATTAATTAGACACATGGTAAGAACCTATGGGCTAGCAAGCTATTTAGTTCCAATGGATTTGGTTGTTGTGCACTTGCCATTAGATTAGAGGGTTTGTCCACATTTTCCACAAGATATCTTGCAATTCTCTTGATTTTTGCCCCTCTATATGTTGCACCCAAGCCTTCACGTGAATCAAAGTTGGCATTCTCCTAGTGAGTAACACGATGGGCATGAGCTTGTCATGTTTCAATATTAACACTTTCCTAATCTCGTCATAGGCATTGTTACTACAATTTGACCTATTCGAGGGGTTTTCATCCCCATGTTGTTGTGTGACATATAATGGTTTCATGTTGGTAATCTAGGGTACCCTCCATATGCATGCTCACTTGTTCATATTATGTGTGCGATCCCAAAGCATACAAGCCTTATTTAAACCTAGGTCAAGCTATGACATTTGTAAAAGATGATGCAGATATTTAGTGGTCTAAATGACCTTTTAAGCAAATGCAACTAGTAATAGTTGTAAATCTAGACTCCTTAACCTTTGTCAACATCTTCGTTGCCACTACTCAAATTGGAGCTTTAGATGAGGGTATGGACATTCATCAAAGCATAAATGAAAGTGGATTTTGTAAGATGTAGTAGTTGCATGTGCCACTTTTTATCACCACAACCTTCACAAGAAACTATGCACAAAATTTAATAAAGAAGAATTTATGCACATATTCTCTATTGAGTGGTTTCAAAATATGAATAATTTTCATTGTAGCTTTGCAATACAATATGAACGTCCATTAAAGCATAAATGATAAAGGAATTTTGTTAGATATTGTAGTTGCAACTGCCTTGGTAAACATGTATGCAACATGCAAAACCAAATACAAGGTGCACAAACTATTTGACAAAATGCCTTAAAAAAATGTTATTTTGTGGAATGCCATGATTGCAAGATATGCACAAATTGGGTTTGTTAAAAAGGATTTATAATATTTCAAGAAAATGGAATTGGAAAGTATAAACCCAAATTCCACAACCTTCACCACCATCCTTCTTGCTTGTGCCAAAATGGGAGGTCTGGTAATCAATACAAAAATAATAAAAAACTAGGAAGTTTGGAATAAGGTATGGACATCCATAAAAACATAAAGGATAGAGAAATTTTGTTAGATGATGTAGTTGCAACTATCTTGGTAGACATGTATGCAAAATGTGGAAGCATAGACAAGGTTACTCATAGACTAACCATGGAACATGAAAAGACTTTGACATCTAATTTTCTAAATGCATTGCAGTTAGTCTTGACCACTAGTGCTTGAAAATGACACCACAATCTAACTTCTTAACTACATGATAAGATTGAGCACTATACACTACAACCAACTCACCTCTATGGTTTCCTTATCACACTTTTCCACATCATTGCTCTCATTAGAGCACTAAGCTCCTTACTAATTGACAAGTGTGGATATCACTTACTCTTGAACTTTACATTGTTTCCCTACTTACCCCTTATTGACTTCATGGCTCATGCTTGAATTCCATGTGGAAACAACATAGTCCCAACCTGTGCCAAAATGGGATCATTGCAACAGGGTATAAACATTCATCAAAGTTTAAAGAATAGATGATTTGTATCCGATATTGTAATTGTAATTGCCTTGGTAGACATGTATGTGAAAGCATGGAATGCCATGATTGAAGGATATGCACAAAATCGATTTGTCAAAAAAGGATATAGAAAATTTCAAGTAAATAGAATTAGGAAGCATAAATCTAAATTCCACAAACTTTACCACCATCATCTTTGTTTATGGGGTATGTGGACAAATATGGGGGGCTAAAAAGTGACCAAGAACAATTTGGAGGAAAAATAGAAGGTAATATACTTGTGTTAAGGATCAAGCACATTATAGATGTGATCATGTTTACACTTGGGTAATCCAAGCCTTAAATACAAGTGTATTATAATTGTCAAAAAGGGTTCAATAGGTCACCTGTGACCCTATCATCATTCTGTCTTCCATAGAGAGAGAAATGTGCACTAGGAATAGTGTGACCATGTTTTGAAGTGTGTCAATGCCTTGTCACCAATGCCTCAATGTCTGAGAAGTAATTTAATATTAAATTTTTGGTGAATTTACTTAAGATTTAATGATTTTTTCTTGAATTATTTTTGATTGGTTAAATTTTTCTTTTCAGACAATTGAAACCCTCTTTTGTTGTCTCAAAACCATCTTTTGCCTAGTCAAATGCATGAAGAAAGTTAGTTAGATGAGCATGATGAACAAAACCCCTTTAAACTCCTCCTACAATTCTCATCCATCCTCAAGGAACACAACAAAAACAATAAGGAAAACCAAAAATAATAAAATTGAGCTTGAAATATTGATAGAAACCTAAAGAAATCCTAATGCCACAAGCACCCAACAGCAAGCTCTTGCAGTGTCCTTGGAATCTTTGATTTCTCACATTCGTTTCATCATTGGTGAAATTAACACATGGGAAACCTATAGAGAAATTTATTAATAATATTATGAAACAAAATTTGTCTTATGATATAGTCAAGAAAAGAAAATGGGAAAAGAAAAGTTATGTGTTGTTACTAATTTTTGTTCACACTTAAAATTAGTTGGACCTAAGTGTAATTGTTCAGAAGGAATAAAAGAAAACTTCAAGGTTATGCATTTATTGAATAGGTTGATATCTTGACAAGAGCAGAGAAGGAGATTTAGTTGATAGGATAGCCCATCAGTCTAATCAAGACTGATGAGTTATCATGACAAGAGAAAAAGATTGCCAAGGTACCAGTCACTCAAGAAATACAGTTGTTTTTGCATCATGTTATCTTTCAGGAGTTATAAGTTAGATTGATTATTCAGTTAATCAGTTTTCAATAAAAGAAAGAAATATATTTGTATTGAACTGTTATTTCATGTCATGTTTTGAACATACATTCAAGTATCTGTTACTTTATCTCATGCATTGATTGAAAAGGAAATACATATACATCATATGCATAAGAGAAATTAACTGATCATGCTTAAAAGAAGTGTTCAAATGTGTCCCACACAAGCTGTGGGAGTAACTAGACTGAGCAATTGCAGACATGCAAGCTATACATTTGTTTGATAAAAGAAAAGAAATGAACACATGATAAAATGAAGCATCCATCATTGCCTAAGCAAGAAGGTTGTTTGTTGATGCCAGCCTTCAAGTCTTCAGTCTTCAATCTTTACTTTCAGCTCCATCATCAATTGAACTTGCAAAAAAATTTAGGGACAACCCTGTTAGCACTTCGAATGTTTTAAGTTATCACATGCTTTTATCAAATAGATACATCTACTTAGCACATCTTGCATTATGAGAGATCATATCATATAAGTGCTACAAATTATTAGAAATCAAGAAGGAGATCAATCAATACCATCAGGTATATTTTTCATGCTAACTTGTTTGTTCACTATGCAGGTATAGGAAAAGTATTGTTGCTAATTTGAAGACAAATAAACATGTGGATTAAATGTGGCTCCCACAAGGGTTTGAGCCTAGCATGTTTTCTTTTCATTTGAAAAGAGTATCAAAAAAGAGAGGATGCATCATTCCAAGCTACACTATGCATCATTGAATCAACTTGCAGAAAAGTTATGTCATCATGATATTATTACAGCTGATTGGAGCAAATCAGATTAACGTGACTGAGTCAAGTTGACAAAGTACAGAAATCAGATTATAGTCATAGAAGGTATTTTATCTTTTTCATAGCATTATTAGAATACCATTTTTTCTATCATGTTTTATGTCACATTTGTAAAATCAAACTTAAGAAATGACAAAAGAATGAATAGATATAAGTACAACCATCAGCAAATGCATAGGATAGTCATAGTTCAACAAACATTCATCATGCATAGAGTAGTCATGTGTTTGTAACTAGGATAGCTGTCTCAAACAAATGCATTATCCAGGCAGCTATAGGATGATCAATATCATCAAACAGTATATGTGGAACAACTATTCAGAGCATACAAGACAAAACAACCAAGTTAAATTCCATATGATTAAGTCATTAATAGAGAGCCCATATTTCTAGGTAGCTGCCACAGTCCCAATATAGTCAAATGGTCAACATTCAGATAGTTAAGTCACATGGAAATCAAAACATAGATCATAATCTCATCATTGTATTGGAGAAACAAGCCTTATCATATGCCTTGGAACAAGTAAAAACATATCATGCTACAGTCAACAAATGCCACAAAGAGTAGACATCATATGGATTCAGATGAGCCAGAAAATACAGGTAGCCAAGGAGAGATACCTTGCAAAAGGTTAAACAAATGCAGTCACATTTACTATGCATAGTCATGACAGTGATCATGAAGTGGCTTGTGCAAGCAATTACAGTTAGAAATAGATCACAACTTCCATGCCCATCAACAGGAGTAGAACAATCTTGAAAGTTAATGCCACATCAATGATGGAGGAGAAATAGTAGAAGGCACATGATATACTAAATTCCATAGTGATGATGTTGACAGAGGCACAAGACAAACAATCATTATCTCATATGCCATTATTTCTCAATGACAGTTATGATAAGCATCTACCATGATAAAGGACTGAAAGAGGAGATAAAAGACATGATATGTATGCTATAGTAGGATCCAAATGCATCAAAAGATAAGACGATGAGCATTAACAAAGGAAGACATGAGGAGTATCTAAAAGAATGCCACAACTAGATGTAAATGAAGACAACAATGATCCCATAGTCACACGAGGCAACAATCATTCAACTCTAAACATCATCAACTTCAACAATTTAAAGCCTAGTCTAGGCCAATGAAAATAGGACAAATATTTACCACTCTTTGTTGTGAATAAAATGTAAAGTTGCTCATGAGTTGTTTTCCCCATTGAAGTGCATGATATCCAAACATATCATGCTTTGAAATCCATAAATATTTTTCATAATGGGGTAAAAGCAAGAAGATGGGTCCACATATAGGGGAAGTGTCGTGCAAAAAAAAAATATCAATAGGAACGGGTACCCATTTTAAAGAAAACGGGTACCCATTTAGGAACGGGCACCTGAGCCTAGAACGGGTACCTGTTTTATTTTTCACTATTTTTAGAAACGGGTACCCTTTATAGAATGAGTACCCATTTTAAAATGGGTACCCGTTTCTAAAATTTTGAATTTCACACCCACATTTTTAATTTTGTTTTAGGCTGGGGAAAGGCATGGGTAGCCGACCTTGAGCCTTGGACCTGCAAGTATTTCTCTAAGTACAGAACCAGAGGAAAGACTGACTTCACCTATATGGCTGATGACATTTTTTTCTGAATTTTTTTACGAAATTAAAACCCATTACAGATCATAGTGTCTAGTTTTCAAATATGTAATTTTTTTTGGATTGGACTTGTTTTTCTATTTATTAATTAATTTATGAGCAAACTGGTCCAAAAACTTGAAATGACAGGTGTTTGTATTTTTTTAATAACTTTTAATTTTTAAATTTTTTTTTTAAAAATTATATGTCATCAATCTACACATCATTCTTTACACAATGAAAAAAAAATTAATTTTATGATTTTTTTTGCTCAAATTATGTTGACCGTACTTGAGGGGTTTTCAAAAGTAGCAATTAGGCCTAATAAAAAATTAATAAAAAAAATTATTTGGAAAAAAATTATAAAAAAACATCCTCATCAAACTTCACTATACTACACATCTTTTCCCAAAAGGATTTTAAAAAATAATTTTATTTAGGTCAAATTATGTTGGTCGTACACGTGCATGGTATGGTTAAAAAAAAGTGACTTTTAAATAGTGGTTTTTAGAAATGCCTACTGAAAATCAATTTGTATCATCTGGGTATTGAAAAAAATTACATATTTGGAAACCAGACTCCGAGTACTACATTTTATATTTACTGACTTTTTTAAAGATTCCATTTCTAAGTGCTTCAAATTTTAGGGTCAAATGTGACAAATTCTGAAAATCAGGGAAAACACTTCCACTTTTTGGCCAAAAAGTGGACCCAACTTCTTGCACTGACCCAATGACTATGCATGATGTGATAAAAAAGCCATGAATGACTAATTGTTAAAGAAATAAAGTGTGGACAAATGCTATTATAATGCCATGTGTCAAAAAAGCAAATACAGATTGTTGGGATAAGGTGCCATTAACCTTGTAAATCTCATTATTGTATTGTTCCATTTATTATTTGTAATTACCCATAAGGGATGTACAAGTTTCACCGGCAGTGGTAAAAATTATTTACTATCTACGGTAATTACGAAGTTACTACACAGTAAGTCCCAGAGTTACCGGCGGTAGTTATGGGATTTAATTTACTATGGTAAATGGTAATTGGTCAAAGTGGGGTGCACATGTGGAGGAATAATCTATTGTTAGTGTTATGACACATGTCATAGATGCTGTAAGAGGGTGTAAGAGATTCTATGACAACTAAAAGTTGTCATAAGAATCTATGACAACTAAAAGTTATAAGAATCTATGACACTAATAATAGCATATGACTCGTCGTAAGATGTTGTAAGTGGCTATTTTTGGCCCCAAATCATTCAAGCTTGCATGGGCACTTTTTCCCAAGTGTAGGATGCATGTATGACAGCATTTAACCCCGTAAGAACCTATTCTTGGCTATGGATGCCCAAGGTTGTGTTGTTGACTCTTGACAAGTGTTATGGGCTTGTAAGAAGTCATTTAATCTCTTGAGGTTGTGTAAATTCTATAAAAAACTATAGCATAGTAGATGAGGTGCATATAACAGTTTACAGGTACCCAGGTTCTACCGGAGTGAAGGTTGAAGGACAGAGGAAGTGAATGTATTTGTAATCTCCTTTTGTGAAGATAATACAACTTGGCCTCTTTTCTTGGTGGAGTTTTTTACCCGCAAGGGTTTTCTCCACGTTAAACACTTGTGTTATGTGCTTCATTCTACTTCTGGTATATTTTTGTATTGTGGGTTTATGTTTTGATTACAATCTCCATTGTTAATGCACACTTGAAAGATTGCTGAAATTTATTCGAATCAGATTTCCATTGAAGTAGTGTTGCTTTCATTTCTAACATTTGGTATTAGATCCTAGCTAGCTTTGACTCTTGGGTGGTAGTGTGGAAGCTGTAGCTATAGTGGGAGATTTGGTTGCATTTGTTTTGTAGATCTTGTGTTGTTATTATGGCTACATCCACCGTTGCATCAACCTCTCGAATGGACATTGAGAATTTCAACGGAACGGGGTATGAGTTGTAGAAGCTGAAAATGGAAGATTTGTTGGAAGAAAGAAACCAATGGTTGGCTATCCAAAAAGAGAAGAAACTTGACGATGTCTCTCAAGATGAGTGGGATAGACTGGATAAGAAGGCACGAGGAACCATTCGATTGTGTCTTTCAGACTCTATCCTGTTGAATGTCGCAAAGGAAGAGACTACATACAAATTTTGGAAACAGTTGGGTGAGATCTATCAAGCCAAGAGTATAGTAAATAAATTTTATTTAAAAAAAATTATTTTCCATGAAAATGAAAGAGGGTGAGTCAGTTGCAGAGCATTTAAATTCTTTTAATTTATTGGTGAGTCAGCTTGATTATGTAGATATTAAGGTTGGTGAGGAAGATAAATGTATCTTACTTCTATGTTCTTTACCTAAGTCTTGGGAGAATGTTATCCTTGCTATCACTGCTAACCTTGAGGATCCAAAGTTGGATGCTCTTGTTTCAGTGCTACTATCACAAGAATTGAGGAAGAAGAGTTCAGATAGTTCAAGGGATGCTCTCGGTATCAGGGGAAGGTCTAAGGAAAGGGGACCTAAAGGAGATCAAAAAGGGGCTAAGGACAAGTACAAGGGCCGATCTAAGACTCCTACTAAAAAGAACAGAGTTAAGTGTTGGAACTGCAGTAAAAGGGGACATGTGCAGAAGGAGTGCAGAAATCCCAAGAAATAGTGGGAGAGTGCTTCAGATAAGTCCTCGAATGTAGGTGAAGAAGTCTTACTTTCTACATGTAATCTTGTTTCTAATGATCACTGATTGATTGACTCAGGATGCTCATTTCATATGACCCCGCATAAGGAATGGTTCTCCACATATGAGGAATATGATGGAGGTAATATCTACCTTGGTGACAACTCTACATATCCGATTGTCGGGAAAGGAAAGGTATTGTTGTGTTTCAGTGATGGGAGGATTAAAACCCTCCCTAGTGTTTTGCATGTTCCTGGATTAGCTAGAAATCTGATTTTAGTTTTGAAGTTGAATGATTTAGGAATGCATGTGACATTTGACAAGCATGGATGCAGATTAGTGAGAGGGAACTTGGTGGTAGTGAAAGGGAAGAGATTCAGGAACTTGTTTAAGCTTAAAGTCACTACAGTTTGTAATGCCTCTTATGTTTTTGAGGCTTTTGAAAACACTTGTATGTTGTGGCATCGTAGATTGGGCCACACAAGCAATAATGTATTAAAAACTATTAAGAATAAAAATTTGTTGGATGATTTCTCTTATTCTGATGAGCACTTTGATTTCTGTGAGCATTGTGTGTTTGGTAAACAAAATAGAAAATCATTTTCTTCAGGAAGTAATAGAGCAAAAGAGAAGTTAGAAATTATTCATACAAATGTGTTTGGACCTATGGACAATGAATCTATCAAAAAATCTCATTATTTTGTAACCTTCATCGATGATGTATCTAGATTTACATGGATTTATTTTATGAAGCATAAATCTAAAGTTTTCACTAAGTTTAAGGAATTTAAAATCTTAGTAGAGAACCAATTAGGTTTAAAGATAAAAATATTAAGATCTGATAATGGAGGGGAATATTGCTCTAAGGAATTTGATGAGTTTTACAAGCATGCAATTATAATCAGACAAAAGACAACTCTGTATACACCACAACAGAATGGTGTTGTAGAAAGGATGAACCAAACAATTATGGAAAGGGCTAGAAGTATGCTTATTGATGCACAGTTAGATAAATACTTTTGGCCAGAGGCTGTGTGTACTACTTGCTACTTGATAAATAGATCTCCTTGTAAGGCTCTTGATTTGACACCTTATGAAGTGTGGATAGGTAAGAAACCTTCTATTTCACATTTAAGGGTTTTTGGTTGTGAGGCTTTTGTTCATGTGCCTAAGGAAATGTGATCTAAGTTGGATCTAAAGGATGAAAAATGTACATTCATTGGATATGGTGGTAATGTGAAAGGTTATAAGCTTTGGAATCCACTAACCCGCAAAATTATCTTTTCTAGAGATGTAATTTTCAGGGAACTTAGAGCTATTTCTGAACCTGAGCAGCCAAAAGAAAAAGATGAAAAGGTCAAGAAGATGCACTTTGATTTAGAGCAGCAAGATGCACCTCAGGAAGAATAGAATGATGGATTGGGGGTGAAGAAGAAGAAGAAGATTCAAGTAGTTCTGATGAAGATGAATTTGTTGTTACAAAAGAAGTTGGTGCAGATGATCATGCAGAAGAACAAGTAGTCTCTTACTCCACCCTTGAGGAGATCCATAAGACAACAGAATCCAGTTGACAAGTATAGCCCACTAGATTTTCATTGTGCATATGCTTTATTGAGTACTAACGATGAACCTAGATCCTACACGGAAGCTATTTCTGTAGATGATAGTGAGTCTTGGCAACTAGCCATGCAAGAGGAGATGATGGCTTTGGACTCTAATAACACCTGGGATCTTGTTCATTTGCCCAAAGGAAGAAAGGCCATAGGATGTAAGTGGGTCTTCAAGAAGAAGTTTGGAGTAGATGGGTCATTGGAGAAGTACAAGGCTAGACTGGTAGCCAAGGGCTACTCCTAGAGAGAGGGAGTTGATTTTGGTGAGATATTCTTTCCTGTTGCTAAATTGACTTCTATTAGATTTCTCTTATCCATTGCTGCAACTTATGATTGGGAGATTGAGAAAATGGATGTTAAGACTACATTCTTACATGGAGATCTTGAAGAAGAAATTTATATGCAACAGCCTACAGTTTTTGAGGTAAAAGGAAAAGAACATTGGGTTTGTAGGTTAAAGAGGTCTCTTTATGGTCTGAAACAATCCCCCAGAATGTGGTATCAAAAGTTTGATTCATTTGTTTTGAAATTGGGTTTTGTTAGAAGCAAGGAGGATCATTGTGTTTACATTCATTGTGTTAATGATTCTATACTGGTTATTGCTTTGTATGTTGATGACATGTTTTTTAGCAATACTAAGGATATGGTCAGTGAGCTTAAAGCCCAACTTTCAGGTGCATTTGAGATGAAGGATCTTGGTGCTACAAGGTATATTTTGGAAATGGAGATTAGGAGGGATAGAGTTAACAGAAAGATTTGGTTGCCACAAAGTAAGTATGTGAATACTATTTTGTAGAGGTTTAGTTTGTAGGATTGTAATCTAGTTAGAGTTCCTTTACCCATTGGTACTAAGCTTTCATTAGATATGTGTCCAAAGACTAAGGATGATCTTGAGGATAAGTCTAATATGCCATATGCTAATGTTGTAGGGAGTTTGATGTATTCAATGGTTTGCACTAGACCAGATATTGCCCAAGCAGTGGGAGTTTTGAGTAGATTTATGTCTAACCCTGGTAGATAGCATTGGAACTATGCGAAGAAGGTGTTTAAATATCTTCCAGGTACTCTTGATCATTGTTCGGTTTATTCTAGTACTGATAGTGCTGATAAATCTTTGGACATATAGGGTTTTGTTGATACAGATTGGGTAGGTGACTTGGATAGTCGAAGGTCCACTAGTGGCTACATGTTTACTCTGTTTGGAGGTGTAGTGAGTTGGATGAGTAAGAGGCAGCCCACAATTGCTTTGTCCACCACAGAAGCAGAGTATATGGCTGCAACTCATGTCTCTAAGGAGGTAGTTTGGTTGAGGAGACTATGTACAGGTATTGGTTTTGATTGTAGGAATATTTAGATTGGTTGTGATAGCTAGAGTGCTATTTGTTTGGCTAAGAATCCCATGTATCATGATCGAACTAAGCATGTTGATGTTCAGTATCACTTTGTTCGAGATTGGTTGCAAATGGAGAGTTTGAGTTGAAGAAGATAGACACTCAAGAGAATGTTGCAAATTCATTGACCAAGCTTGTGAGCACATAGAAGTTTGTGTGGTGCAAAGAGGCCATGGGCCTTGTTTCTAGTGCCTGATTATTTTTTATTTGATTTCTTATGGGTTGATTTACAATATATAATGTCAAGTGGGAGAATGTTGGGATAAAGTGCCATTAACCTTGTAAATCTCATTATTGTATTATTCCATTTATTATTTGTAATTACTCATAAGGGATGTACAAGTTTCACCGACAGTGGTAAAAATTATTTACTATCCACAGTAATTATGGAGTTACTGCATAGTAAGTCCTGGAGTTATTGGTGGTAGTTATGGGATGTCATTTACTATGGTAAATGGTAATTGGTAAAAATGGGGTGCACATGTGGAGGAATAATCTATTTTTAGTGTTATGATGCATGTCATAGATGCTATAAGAGGGTGTAAGAGATTCTATGACAACTATAAGTTGTCATAAGAATCTATGACACTAATAATAGCATATGATGCGTCATAAGATGCTGTAAGTGGCTATTTTTGGCCCCAAGTCGTTTGAGATTGCATGGACACTTTTTTCCAAGTGTAGGATGCATTTATGACAAATTTATGACCTTGTAAGAGCCTATTCTTGGCTATGGACGCCCAAGGTTGTGTTGTTGACTCTTGACAAGTGTTATGGGCTTGTAAGAAGTCATTTAATGTCTTGAGGTTGTGTAAATTCTATTAAAAAACTATAGCATAGTAGATGAGGTGCATATAATAGTTTACAGGTACCCAGGTTCTGCCGGAGTGAAGGTTGAAGGATAGAGGAAGTGAATGCATTTGTAATCTCCTTTTGTGAAGATAATACAACTTGGCCTCTTTTCTTGGTGGAGTTTTTTACCTGCAAGGGTTTTCTCCACATTAAACACTTGTGTTATGTGCTTCATTCCGCTTCTAGTATATTTTTGTATTGTGGGTTTATGTTTTGATTACAATCTTCATTGTTAATGCACACTTGAAGTAGTGTTGCTTTCATTTCTAACACAGATAAGGCAGCCTCAACATTTAGAAAGTAGTTGACAAATGAAATCCATATGCTACAGGATATTTAAACTTGATACCACATTGTATAAATCTAGAAGATCAAACATTCATACTTTGTAATGAAGATGGACTGAAGTAGTTCCATATAAATAGGTAATCATGATACAATCAAGCATCAAAGAGCAGCTACTTCTATCTATATGCAACATTTTTCATGGAGCTGGGAGGAAGGATTCCCATCATATACATAGCACTTATAGGATAACAACCAACAAGAGGATGTTCATTGTGAGAAGGATAATATACCAAGAATATTGACATTCTACAGATGCAAAAGGAGATACAATCAATAGAACCCTAGCTGGGTCAACACCTTTTCTTTTCCTCATAGCTATACTTTTGGGCAAGACATACAGTTAGAGAAAATCAAAGAGCAGTCACAGGTGGTATACCAAGAAATTTAGTGTGTACAAAATAGAATATTTAGAGTTACAGTGCATGCAAAAGAGTACATGTTTTTTCCATCACAAAAAGGAGTCTAAAGAATTCTATCATACACTGAAATATGGATATCTCAGTTGTGCAGTAATGGGTAACTTCTTGCTATACCCAGATTTAAAAAATGAAAGTTCCTACAATCTTTCATCAAGAAGTGAAAACCTCATAAAATAATGAAACCCTTGTCTCAAATTTTTTGAGACCCTTATCCCATTTTTCTATCATACAAATGAAATGAACGCTGCAGAGATAGATATACTTCCATGGTTGTGACAAGAGAGTTACTGTGTAAAAAGAATGAAACCATTATGTCAAAAATCTTAAAACCCTTATTTCATTTTTGGCTTCTAGTGAAATGAGCACTACAAAAAGTAAAGTAAATGCATGGCCGTAGCCAGGAAGGCTCATAATGCACCAAAATTACAAAACCCTCATTATATTTTTCAAGATATAGTGATAAAAGAGTGCGAGGAAAGAAGAGCCAGCAATTTACCTCAAGATTGCATTGGAAGAAGGATGGCATAGTCACAACGTCCTTTTTGAGGTTTTTCTTATCTTTTTATCACATTTGCAAGGGTTTCAAGATAAACACACAAAAAGAAACAAAGCATAGTGTCAAAGGACTAGCACAGAGTAGTAAGTGCATGGCCGCGGCCATAGAGCCAGGAAAGCTACAAAAAAAGTAAAGAAATGACAGCATAAAACCAATGATACAACACTCACTAGTCGCCACCTTATCTTCTCACTCAGAGAAGTGCAAAGAAGTCATGGAGTTTAACCTCATGAATCCAAGAGTGGAGAAGGAGATCAAACCCTAAAGAGCAATAGAGTTATAGAGCAGCTGTCAGTATGATGAAGACAAGTAAAAAATGATCAAACATTAGGGTTTCTTTCTTTTTGTTTGAACCTTCTTTCTCATTTCTCATGTTTGACCCATAAAATGCCAAACATCATTACTAAATCTATTTGTTGACCGATGTCAAAAATTTCAATGATATAATCCCTAGTGATTATTACAAAGAATGGCCAATAGGAGGGTCTCTTGTGTAACAAAGGTGGTCAGTAGTAACAAGGATAAGGCTTAGGCCTTAGTGCCTTGTGATTTTTAATGATGCAAAACCCCTTTCCTTCTAATGTCGACTATTTTAATCAAATATGATGCTCATTACCTTGAGGTCGACATTAGACTTTGCATGGCCAAAGCAAAATATTCCTTAAGACTTTTTAGGAATCATCATATGAAGACACAGGTGTGAAGACAAAATGCATACAAGGCGGCAAGGGCCTATTATTAGAATTCATTGATTTTGCATAATGAGGCATTTGGCAAAGATGGTGAGGGTCTTTCTTTTGACTGATGTTATGTTTTGTATGGTGAATATACTTGTGCATGGAGTAATAAGGGTATTTTTGCCTTATTGCATAGTAAGTATGTAAAGTCAAAGGGAGATATAAGGTTTTTTGACTTATGATTTAAATAGAAAAATATATTATAATTTATTGAAGATATTATTAGGACAATTACACTAATGGTTCTAATAATACATTAAATAAATTATTTTAAAATATAAATCATATATAGCACACAAGAGGATTGGATGGAATATTCATTGAATATTATTTACTTGCCATTGCATTGCATGGATTGGTGAAGATATAAGTTATTTTTGACTTGTGCATGGAGTGATAAGAGAAATTAAGTCATTAGTTTGAGCTTTCAGTAAGAAGCAGTTTGAGGAGCAGATTGAGGAGTTATCTAAGCAGTTCACCTTGAGTCAGGCACTCCATTTCATTGGTTCATGGATCAGAAGCAGTTTTGACACATTATATCTATTTTTCCATCAGTTTGGAGATATTTTTTGCATGATTTTAGGGCTTGCATGGGAATCAGTTATCATTTTATGGATGTGCTATTTTGAGATAACAAAGGTGCAAATTCTAGTTGTCTATAGGTCAATCTTTTGACCTATCTTTTCTATATATTGTAAAACTTCATTCATTATGAAGTTAGTTCTTGATTCTCATTCTAATTCAGATAGATTAGAGAATTTTGTAGCTCATTTTTATAGTTTTATTGAGAGATTGGCAGGTTATAGGTTCTATTTTTTGTCTTCTTTGCAGTGTTTCCTTTGTTTCTTTGAGATCAAATAAGTTACCTTTCCATTTAGTGCTAATTATTTGAAGTGATTTGATGAAATTTTGTTGTGTTTAACCTTTAAACCTTTAAAATTATTGTCTCACCTTCTTACTTGCAGCATTAAGCATATAATCATCATAGGTCTTAGGTTGTGTTAACCGAAAATAATTTTTTTGTGTTGTGAGAAACCATTTCCTTCATCGAAAATCTATTTTTAAGCCTTCCTTAGAATCACTTTTGTGATATTTTATGCCAAGATTGAATTGTGTGAAAGTCAGATTTTTGAGTTATATTGTGAGTCAAATTGCATATTATTATCCAACTTAGGTGCATCACCAAATTTCACAATTTTCATTTCATATGGTTTCTTTCTTCTTTGTTCGAAAACATAATACATACATTCCAATAGAACATTTGAAGGGAACCAGCCCATAATCTGGAGGTCTAATTTCATTATAGGGTACCCACAACCTAAAATTAGTCCCATGTTACATAGAATTGTAGAGCTTTTTCAACCTTGCATACGGGTGCAATTCCCAATGATAACAGTTTTTGGCACACCTAGTCAGACTTTGAACTAATTCTCAATTCAAAAGAACTTATTTTCTTTTGCAGTTTGGTATGAACAATAGAATTCTAGCCTTTTAGAGGTTCATTATCAAGTACCTGGTGACTCTAATACTTTGGTTTTACAAATCAGATCTTGTAGCCTATGAAAAATATATCAAACAAGGTCAAGTAAAGATTCTAAGAAGAGGCATAAGCATTTATCTCCACCAAAGAGGAGAATAAAAGCATATAAGGAATTCAATGCATTAGATTTATCAGTTGTTTCAGATCTGCCAAGTACACATCCAAAGTTTGCTTCACACCAGAATCTATTATTTGCAAGTTCATCATCATAATTTCATAGTTCTCCACCAGCAAGCCCAAGAGAGAAGATTCCTATTTTCCAAAAGGAACCTCTTCTAATTGGGTTTACAGAAGAAGAACCTATGTTACAAGAAATATTTCATGTAGTTTTAGTCCAAACATCAACTCAAATTCTACCTACTCCAATGTCTTTACTAGGAGGACCTATTCCACCTGGTGGAGGAGATGGAGGAGCATTACCACCTCCCAGAGGAGCCAGAGGTGGAGGAGGTGGAAGAAATCCACCACCACCTCAAAATCAGCCTTTTATTTCATTTAATGGAGGCAGCCCGTTGAATCTAAATCAGCATGATGACATACCAATGGCTGCATTGAAGAGTTTACCAAGTTTCATAGGAGAAGATGGGACTACACCCTTTGAACATATTAGAGATGTGGCTTCTTTGTGTTATATTCATCACATTATCAAGGAGAACATTGCAATCAGGCTATTGGTAGCATCACTCAAAGGTAAATCTCTTCAATGGTTTAGAGGCTTAAGAGTTAATTCAATTAGATCTTGGGATGAGTTAGGTGCTGCTTTGAATAGGCAATTTCAAGATAAATCTAATCATTTATCATTAGTTGAACAAATGACCACCATTAAGAGAGCTCCACAAGAGTAAATGTCATATTTTAATTTTAAATTTCAGAAAACGTGGAATAGAATCCCTAAAACAGTGAGACCATCACTAGAGCATGCTTTTTTGTATTATTTGAGGGCATTAAATTCTGATATTGCTGTTATGATACAATCTATGGGAGGAGTAACTTTACCAACTGCTTTTGAAATTGCAATAAGAGCAGAAAATAATTTAATACAAGTTGGTAAAATAACACCTAGGCCTCCAATGCCAATTTTTACAGATATACAACCTCTAATCCCAATTTCAGCCCCACATATTTCATCAATACCATCTTTTGGTTATCAAGAAAATGCCAAAAATGGTACAGATACCATCCATTCTAAATTTCAAGAGTTGAAAGAAAACTAGCAAAATATAGAAAAAATATTGCAGACTGTGAGCAATGACCTAGTAAGTCTAAAATTCAAACAAACCAAAATAATAGACCTTACCAAGCAGCCCCTTACCAAGCAAATAGACCTGGTTATCAGGCAGATTATCATGGTCAAAGGAGAAATTATAACAATAGGCCAAATCAACAATATAATCCAAATATTGTTAGTACATCAAAGGAAATAGTGCCTATATAGAATAACATGGTTCAAGATTATGCATGGTGTTACCCCTGTAATCAACCTCATAATTAGGCCACTTGTCCAAATGGGATAGTAAATTAAGCTTTGATGGTACAAAATAACTATGCTACTGCTGAAAATTCAACAAGTGATGTAAACAACCAGCTGGATATTCAGACTCAGTATGTTAATCTTGATCTAGATTTAATGAATTGGCAAGCTAATGAATTTTGTTGTGTAGATCAGTTTCTAGGTCAAAAGCAATCTTTTACTAATATTGCAGTAAACACAAGATCAAAAAAGAGAGCTATTGACTTGCAACAACAGGCTAGAACTGCAAATCAGCAAGCTGATATTGGTAAATAGTAAGCTAGAAATGTACCACAACAAGCTGATAAAGGTAAAAGTATAGTTTCTACAACTTAGAATGAACAGAATCAAGCTTCTACATTAAAGGATTTGCATATTTTGTCAAGGCAGGAAACTGCAGAAAATAAATAGCCAGCTAAAGACCAACCAAAAGCTGCTGTCCCAAAAGTACAACAAAAGGTTAGTGGTCATGTATTTAATATTTTGGATCATATGAAAAAGACAACAATAAGCATGTCTATTTTATATGCTTTGCACATTCCAGGACAAAAGATTTTATTACAAAATGCATTATCTCAATTACCTTTGTCAAATGAAGTATAAAAGACACATCAACCTTAGATTATGATTGCAAATGAGGTAGAAAAAAGAATAGAACAACCTATACTAGTAGGCAAACCTCCACCATTTTATGTCACTTTGATTGTAGGTGACTATTTAGTATATAATTACATGATAGATTCAGGAGCCAACAACTTAGTTATGCCAAAACAGTTAGCTAATAAGTTAGGTATGAAATATGAGCCTATTGTTAGAGGTGTTGTACAAATGGATGGAACTGAGGTGAGTATAGTTGGAATGTTTAAAAATTTAGGCCTTAGTTTGCATGCCTATACAAACTTTGTTATATATCAGGACATTTATGTCATTGATCTGCCACCTACCTTTTCTATTTTCTTATTTAGAGATTTTACAACAAGGTTAGGAGGGTATTTATCATCTGATTGGACACATTTATTCTTTAGAACTAGATACGGAACCAAAGTTACAATCAAATCTGAACCATTAGGCAAAGATCACCTAGAACCTTACACACCCAGTTCCATAAATGCCAACCTTTCCATTTTTTTATCAAGAGGATCTGATTCCTATCTAAGACCCAAATACACCTTTAGAAGGAATTCTAGAGATGGTTTTAGATCAATGGGCAGCAGAGAACCATGAAGCAAATCCATTTGAGTAAATGGATGAGATAGGCCTTGGTGTGTATATGATTCAAAAGAATAATACAGTTATTTCAAATCTAATTAAAGAAGAAAAACAATAGACCATTGAAATAGAAAATGATGTTTGGGAACTTTTTTTTTATGGTTCTAGAGCAAGGTAGGAGCTGGAGGAGGGGTTGTTTTAGTTTCTCCCACAGGTGATAAATATTATTCATCTTTCATATTTGCTTTCAACTATTCTAGCAACTCAACTGAATATGAGGCTTTAGTTCATGGACTAGAATAGGCAAGAAAAAGAAAAATCAAGTGTTTAAAAGTATTTGGAGATAGTGAGTTAGTGGTTAAACAAGTTAGAAACCTTACTGTCACAAAAAATGACTTGCTAAAATTGTATAAGCATAGAGTTTGGGACATGATAGAAAAATTTGATGCATTTAATCTGATATCTGTACCTAGAACTGATAACAAGCAAGCTAAAAAATTAGCTGCCATAGGAGCTGAATATGATATTCCTACTAAAATGTAGAATATTTACTCTCCTTTATATGTCAAAATTGTTGTTATACCATCAGTCCTAGATAATAATGTTAGTTGGCAAGTGTTTGATAGTGATGAACAGATTGTAAATTTCTTAATGGAAGAGGATAAATTTTCTGCAGGTAATCAATAGAAATTTATACAGTAATATGATGATCAAATACTTCAATTAAGTTCAAACAAGCTACCCAAGGGCTTAGTGACCTTGGAATCTATCTTTAATACTAATGATCAAGTAAGAAAAGACAAGGCCATCTTGTTAGTAAAGCAAGAGCATTATGAACCTATTGAGATCTTTAAAGGAAAGTTACTCAAGCTTGGAAAAATATGTACTAAGGAGGAACAACAAGCATTCATTTAGCTTTGTCAAGAGTTTAGTGACATTTTTGCATGGGAATATGGAGATGTGAAAGGTTTCAACCCTGAGTTAGCTGAACACACAATAGAACTGGAACCCAAAGCTAAACCTGTCAGATAGAAGCAAATGCCACTAAATCCTAAGCTGGAAGTGCTTATGAAGACATAACTCAATAAACTCATTGAAGGTAATATCATTTTTCCTATCAAACATACTTCATGGGTTTCTAACTTGGTTCCTGTCAGAGAAAAGAATGAAGAAATCAGATTATGTGTTGATTTCTGTGATTTAAACAAAGCATCTTTAAAGGATCATTATCTTTTACCATCTATGGAATAGATATTGCAAGGTGTTTCTGGATCAGAAAGATTCTCTTTATTGGATGGTTATTCAGGTTATAACGAAATTCTTGTAAAAGAAGAAGATCAATACAAGACAACTTTTACTACAAAATGGGGCACACTAGCATACAGAAAGATGCCATTTGGCTTATCAAATGCAGGTACAACATTTTAGAGGGAAATGGACATGGTCTTTCAAGGTCTAATTAATAAATTTGTGCTTATATACTTAGATGATGTGACTGTTTTTTCTAAAAAAGCTAAAGATCATTTTCATCATTTGAGACTAATCTTTGAAAGATGTAGAGAATTTGGGGTATCATTAAACCTAAAGAAGAGTATTTTCTCTGTTTATGAAGGCAAACTGTTGGGACACATAGTGTCTAAAGATGGAATATCTATTGATCCTAAAAGAATCACTGCAATATTGGCATTGCCTCTTCCTGCACATAAAAAAGGCTTACAAAGATTTCTAGGAAGAATTAATTTTGTAAGAAGGTTTATTCCTAACATAGTAGCACTTTTACAACCTCTTACAGCAATGCTGAAGAAGAATATTCCTTTCAGGTGGACCAAAGAAGGAAAGTAGAGCTTTGAAGAAATAAAGGAGGCACTTGTTGTTGCTCCCACTCTGATAAATCCAAATTTTGATAAAGACTTCATTCTATATGCATTTGGCAGTATGGATACCATATCAGCTACACTTTATCAGCAGAACAATGAAGGAATGGAACAGCCTATGGCATTTTTTAGCCAAGTTCTGTATGATTATGAGGTAAGATATTCTTTTGTAGAAAAGCATGTATTAGTTGTTATTACGAGCCTAAAGAAGTTCAAACATATGCTGTCAAATAATAGAATTTAGCTAATGGTTTCTCACCCCACAGTGAAAGAATTTATGCTCATTAAGGATTTAAGTGATAAGAGAGCAGGGTGGATAACCAAGGTCATGGAATATGACATACAAATTAAGGTCACAAAGTTGGTCCAAGGCAAAGGACTATGTGAACAACTTGCATAAAATGAAAAATATAGCAAGGAACTTGAAGGAGAAGCTGAGACAGTGCTTCAAAATAATGAAATAGCTGCTATCCCAGACCCCCCTACAAGTTGGGTGCATGATATGATCCATTATCTGCACACTGGTGATTGTCCACAAGGCCTGGACAAATTTAAAAGAAGATATTATAGATTATAGGCAATTCCTTATGTTGTAATTGATGGGATTCTGTACAAAAGAGACTTTAACAATGTTTTGCTAAGATGTGTACAGCCAGATCAAACTCAAAAGATTCTAGAAGAATTTCATGATGGACCTGCTGGAGGTCATTTTACAGCTAGAACAATAGCTCTAAAAATTATGAGAGTTGGTTACTACTGGCCTAACATGTTCAAGGATGCTCATGAATGGGTAAAGAAATGTCTAAAGTGTTTAATTTTTGCAGGTAAACAAAGATTGGTAGTAATGCCCTTGCATCCAATTTTCAAGTGGAACATCCATTTGGCAAGAGGGGATTAGACTTCGTTGCTCCTATGAATCCACCTTCAAGCCAAGGACACAAATGGATTTTGATTGCTACTGATTATTTCACTAAATGGATTGAAGCAATTGCTTTGAAAGATACTAATGAAACATCAGTCTTGAATTTTTATCAAGATCTAGTGTCCAGGTTTGGAACTCCTAACTCAATTATTTCAGATAATGTGTTAGCATTTATTGGATTAAGAATATCTGATTGGTCTATCAAAAATAACATATTTCTGAATACTTCATCAAATTATTACCCTCAAGGTAATGGACAGGCTGAATCAGCTAATAAAAATTTGATTAAAATCATAAAGAAAATAGTTGATGAAAATCAAAGATCTTGGCATGATAAGTTAAAGTTAGCATTATGGGTTGATAGGATTACACCTAAAAGATCAACGAGTAATTCACCCTATGTGCTCACATATGGAAAGGAAGCCAAGTTACCAATAATAGTAGAGTTGCCAATACTTAGTTACATAAAAGAGCTAGAGTTACTTGAAGAACAACGAATGGAAATTAGGCTTGCACAACTGATTGAACTTGAAGAAATTAGGAAAGAGGCCTTGAAAACATTGGAAGTCCACCAAGCCCAAATGAAAAGGACATTTGCTAAAAGGATAGTACCAAGAGTTTATAAAGAAGGAGATCTAGTTTTCAAATGGAATGAGTTGAAGAGCAGACCATGACAACATACAAAGTTTGATGCAATGTGGGATGGACCATATATAATAACAAAATGCAAGCAACACAATGCATTCCATCTTGCTAAGTTAGATGGTGAGGTGTTGCCAATCCTAGTAAATGGGATTCACCTCAAGTTATGCTACTAGTAAGGCAACCTTATGCTACAAATAAGTGCTTTTGCACATTTAGTTTCAGTTATTGTTGTTTTTTGTCCAAGAAGTGCTTTTGCACATGTTGCTGATTTTGTTTTAAGCAAGTCAGTGTTAGTTTCAATGTTTTTAGTTTGTTGCTTTTGTTGTGTTTAGTTAGTGTGAGTTGCAGAATTTCTCTAAGTTCAGGGTAGAAAAGACTCTATACCCAATGGAGTTAAAAAGGCTACTGGTTCTAAGTTGTTTAGCCGGAAAACACCCCTGAGAGGTCACCAAAAATGTTACTAATTTTTGTTCACACTTAAGATTAGTTGGACCTAAGTGTAATTGTTCAGAAGGAATAAAAGAAAACTTCAAGGTTATGCATTTATTGAAAAGGTTAATATCTTGTCAAGAGCAAAGAAGGAGATTTAGTTGACAGGATAGCCCATCAGTCTAATTGAGACTGATGAGTTATCATGACAAGAGAATAAGTTTTCCAAGGTACCAGTCATTCAAGAAATACAGTTGTTTTTGCATCTTGTTATCTTTTAGGAGTTATAAGTTAGATTGATTATTCAGTTAATCAGTTTTGAATAAAAGAAAGAAAGATATTTGTATTGAACTATTATTTCATGACATGTTTTGAGGATACATTCAAGTATCTGTTACTTTATCTCATGCATTGATTGAAAAGGAAATACATATACATCATATGCATAAGAGAAATAAATTGATCATGCTTAAAAGAAGTGTTCAAATGTGTCCCACACAAGCCATGGGGGTAACTAGATTGAGCAATTGCAGACATGCAAGCTATACATTTGTTTGATAAAAGAAAAGAAATGAACACATGATAAAATGAAACATCCATCATTGCCTGAGCAAGAAGGTTGTTTGTCAATGTCGACCTTCAAGTCTTCAGTCTTCAGTATTTACTTTCAACTCCATCATCAGTTGAACCTACAAAAAATTTTGGGGACAACCCAGTTAGCACTCCAAATGTTTTAAGTTATCACATGCTTTTATCAAATAGATACATCTACTTATCAGATCTTGAATTATGAGAGATCAGATCAGATAAGTGCTACAAATCAGAAGAAATCAGGAAGGAGATCAATCAATACTATCAGGTATATTTTTCATGCTAACTTGTTTGTTCACTGTGCAGGTATAGGACAAGTATTGTTGCTGATTTGAAGACAAATAAACATGTGGATTAAATGTGGCTCCCACAATGGTTTGAGCCCAGCATGTTTTCTTTTCATTTGAAAAGAGTATTAGAAAAGACAAGATGCATCATTCCAAGCTATACTATGCATCATTCAATCAACTTGTAGAAAAGTTATGTCATTATGATATTATTATAGTTGATTGGAACAAATCAGATTAACATGACTGAGTCAAGTTGACAAAGTGCAGAAATCACATTACAGTCACAAAAGGTATTTTATCTTTTTCATATAATTATCAAAATACCATTTTTTCTATCATGTTTTATGTCACATTTACAAAATCAAACTTAAGAAATGACATAAGAATGAATAGATATAAGTACATCCATCAGCAAATGCATAGGACAATCATAGTTCAACAAACATTCATCATGCATAGAGTAGTCATGTGTTTGTAACCAAGATAGCTGTCTCAAAAAAATACATTAACCAGGTAGCTATAGGATGATCAATATCATGAAACAATATATGTGGAACAACTATGCCATAGCATACAAGACAAAACAACCAAGTCAAATTCCATATGATTAAGTCATCAATAGAGAGCCCATATTTCTAGGTAGTTGCCACAGTCCCAATATAGTCAAATGTTCAACATTTAGACAATTAAGTGACATGGAAATCAGAGCATAGATCACAATCTCATCACTATATTGGAGAAGCAAGCCTTATCATATGCCTTGGAACAAGTGAAAACATATCATGCTACAGTCAGCAAATGCCACAAAGAGCAGAAATCATATGGATTCAGATGAACCAGAAAATACAGGCAGCCAATGAGAGATACCTTGCAAAAGGTTAAACAAGTGCAGTCACATTTACTATGCATAGTCATGACAATGATCATGAAGTGGCTTATGCAAGCAATTATAGTAAAAAATAGATCACAACCTCCATGCCCATCAACAGGAGTAAAACAATCTTGAAAGTTAATGCCACATAAATGATGGAGGAGAAATAGTAGAAGGCACATGATATGCTAAATGCCATAGTGATGATGTTGATAGAGGCACAAGACAAATAGTCATTATCTCATGTGCCATTGTTTCTAAATGACATAGTTATGATAAGCATCTGCCATGATAAAGGATTGAAAGAGGAGATCAAAGACATGATATGTATGCTACAATAGGATGCAAATGCATCAAAAGATAAGCATATGAGCATGTACAAAGGCAGTCAGGAGGAGTATCTAAAAGAATGCCACAACCAAATGTAAATGAAGAGAACAGTGATCATACAGTCACACATGAGGCAACAATCATTCAACTCTAAACATCATCAACTTCAATAGTTTAAAGCCTAGTCTAGGCCAATGAAAATAGGACAAATATTTACCACTCTCTGTTGTGAATAAAATGTAAAGCTACTCATGAGGTGTTTTCACCATTGAAGTGGATGATATCCAAACATATCATGCTTTGAAATCCAAAAATATTTTTCATAATGACTGTGCATGATGCGATCAAAAAGACATGAATGACTGATTGTTAAAGAAATAAAGTGTGGATAAATGCTATTATAGTGCCATGTGTTAAAAAACAGATACAGATAAGGCAACCTCAACATTCAAAAAGTAGTTGACAAATGAAATCCATATGCTATAGGATATTCAGACTTGATGCCACATTGTACAAATCTAGAAGATCAAACATTCATACATTGTAATGAAGATGGACTGAAGCAGTTCCATATAAATAGGTAATCATGATACAATCAAGCATCAAAGAGCAACTACTTCTATCTATATGCAACATTTTTCATGGAGCTGGGAGGAAGGATTCCCATCATATACATAGCACTTACAGGATAACAACCAACAAGAGGATGTTCATTGTGAGAAGGATAATATACCAAGAATATTGACATTCTACAGATGCAAAAGGAGATACAATCAATAGAACCCTAGCTGGGTCAACACCTTTTCTTTTCCTCATAGCTATACTTTTGGACAAGACATATAGTTAGGCAAAATCAAAGAGCAGTCACAGGTGGTATACCAAGAAATTTAGTGTGTACAAAATAGAATATTTAGAGTTGCAGTGCATGCAAAAGGGTATATGTTTTTTCCATCACAAAAAGGAGTCTAAAGAATTCTATCAAACAATGGAATATGGATATCTCAGTTGTGCAGTAATGGGTAACTTCTTACTATACCCAGATTTAAAAAATGAAAGTTCCTACAGTCTTTCATCAAGAAGTGAAAACCTCATAAAAGAATGAAACCCTTGTCTCAAAATTTTTGAAACCCTTATCCCATTTTTCTATCATACAAATGAAATGAATGCTACAGAGATAGATATACTGCCATGGCCATGACAATAGAGTTACTGTGTAAAAAGAATGAAACCATTATGTCAAAAATCTTGAAACCCTTATTTCATTTTTGGATTCTAGTGAAATGAGCACTACAAAAAGCAAAGTAAATGTATGGCCATAGCCAGGAAGGCTCATAATGCACCAAAATTACAAAACCCTCATTATCTTTTTCAAGATACAATGATAAAAGAGCCCGAGGAAAGAAGAGCTAATAGTTTACCTCAAGATTACAGAGGAAGAACGATGGCATAGCCACAGCCTCCTTTTTGATGTTTTTCTTGTCTTTTTCTTACATTTGCAAGGGTTTCAAGATAAACACGCAAAAAGAAACAAAGGATAGTGTTAAAGGACTAGCAGAGAGTAGTAAGTGCATGGCCCTGGCCATAGAGCCAAGAAAGCTACATAAAAAGTAAGGAAATGATAGCATAAAACCAATGATACAACACTCACTAGTCGCCACCTTATCTTCTCACTCAGAGAAGTGCAAAGAAGTCATGGAGTTCAACCTTAGGAATCCAAGAGTGGAGAAGGAGATGAACCCCTAAAGAGAAATAGAGTTGCAGAGTAGAAGCTGGTATGATGAAGACAAGTGAAAAATGATCAAACATTAGGGTTTCTTTCTTTTTGTTCAAACCCTCTTTCTCATTTCTCATGTTTGACCCATAAAATGCTAAACATCATTACTAAATCTATTTGTCGACCGAGTCAAAACTTTCAATGATATAATCCCTAGTGATTATTACAAAGAGTGGCTAACACGAGGGTGTCTTGTGTAACAAAGGTGGTCAGTAGTAATAAGGATAAGGCTTAGGCCTTAATGCCTTGTGATTTTTAATGATGCAAAACCCCTTTCCTTCTAATGTTGACTATTTGAGTCAAACATGATGCTCATTACCTTAAGGTTGACATTAGACTTTGCATGGCCAAAGCAAAATATTCCTTATGACTTTTTAGGAATCATCATATGAAGACACAGGTGTGAAGATAATATGCATACAAGGTGGCAGGGACCTATTATTAGAATTCATTGATTTTACATAATGAGGCATTTGGTAAAGATGGTGAGGGTCTTTCTTTTGATTGATGTTATGTTTTGCATGGTGAATATACTTGTGCATGGAGTAATAAGGGTATTTTTTGCATTATTGCATACTAAGGATGTGAAGTCAAAGAGAGATATAAGGTTTTTGGACTTATGATTTAAATAGCAAAATATATTATAATTTATTGAAGATGTTATTAGGACAATTACATTAATGGTTCTAATAATACCTTAAATAAATTATTTTAAAATATAATTCATATATAGCACACAATAGGATTGGATGGAATATTCATTAAATATTATTTACTTGCCATTGCATTGCATGGATTGGTGAAGATATAAGTTATTTTTGACTTGTGCATGGAGTAATAAGAGGAATTAAGTCATCAGTTTGAGCTTTCTATTAGAAGCAGTTTGAGGAGCAAATTGAGGAGTTATATGAGCAGTTCACCTTGAGTCAGGCACTCTATTTCATTGGTGCATGGATCAGAAGCAGTTTTGACACATTATATCTATTTTTCCATCAGTTTGGAGATATTTTTTGCATGATTTCAGGGCTTGCACAGGAATCAGTTATCATTTTATGCATGTGCTATTTTGAGATAACAGAGGTACAAATTCCAGTTGTCTATAGGTCAATCTTTTGACCTATCTTTTCTATATATTGTAAAACTTCATTCATTATGAAGTTAGTTCTTGATTCTCATTCTAATTTAGACAGATTGGAGAATTTTGTAGCTCATTTTTATAGTTTTTATTGAGAGATCGATAGGTTACAGGTTTTATTTTTTGTCTTCTTTGTAGTGTTTCCTTTGTTTCTTTGAGATCAAATAAGTTACCTTTCCATTTAGTGCTAATTATTTGAAGTGATTTGATGAAATTTTGTTGTGTTTAACCTTTAAACCTTTAAAATTGTTGTCTCACCTTCCTACTTGCGACATTAAGCATATAATCATCACATGTCTTAGGTTGTGTTAACCAAAAATAATTTTTTTTTGTTGTGAAAAACCATTTCCTTCGTAGAAAGTCTATTTTCAAGCCTCCCTTAGAATCACTTTTGTGATATTTTATGCCAAGATTGGATTGTGTGAAAGTTAGATTTCTAAGTTATATTGTGAGTCAAATATCATATTATTATCCAACTTAGGTGCATCACCAAATTTTACAATTTTCATTTCATATGTTTCTTTCTTCCCTTTTCCAAAATATAATACATACTTTCCAACATAACATTTGAAGGGAACCAACCCACAATCTGGAGGTCTAATTTCATTATAGGGTACCCATAACCTGAAATTAGTCCCATGTTACACAGAATTGTAGAGCTTTTTTAGCCTTGCATACGGGTGCAATTCCCATTGATAACATGTGCATTATTTATTGACCCAATAACTAATGTACATCTAGAAACAAGTTGTAAATTACTCCCAATCTATTGGTGAATCCACGATCAAATTAGAAATAGCTTCTCAGATCATAGGTGGTGGATGTTGTTTGACCATCCTCATGTAATAACTATAAGATGCCTCAATATTTCTTGTGAAAACTATATTGTGAGTTTGTCTAATATGAGATCCCAAGTTATTTTAATCATCAAGATTTATAGGGTAGAGGCAAAGGATCTATGTTGAATAGAGAGGGGGCACATCATATATATAACTAGTTAGTGAGACCCCTTTTCAACCATGTATTCACCATGTCATAGTCCCTTCAACTTTGAAGGATAGTGTAGAGGTTTAGACACTACAATCTATTATTTGTCAACACAAACCTTGATTGAACATAGCATGCATCTAGATCTTAGGGTGATGAGAGCGGGCCTTCAAGGTGTGAGGTATCACCACACATTTGTTAGTCTTGTGGGCCTTTACATATTTATGAAGCATAGGACTCTATGACAAGGCTTAGAGCATAGAGTGTATATATTGATGACAATGTTCCATAGGAAGACCAAGATGCTCCATAGGTAGACCAAGATGCTCCACACATTGAGGAGTATGCCACACAGGATGAGCTATATCATGTTTGTATATTGGAGAATATGGATATCATAGACACCTTATTGGTGGAGACCTTTGGTATTGACTCACAAGTAATTTTAAATAAAATTATGCATTTTAGCATATTTCCTATTGACTTTTAGAATTAACTATATTAATTCATTATGAATGAAAATTAATGATTTTTTTTATATTTATAAAATTTTAGGGTCAATCAATACCTTACACCCCATGTCACTTCAACACATACATCTGTAGACTTGAAATCTCCTTAGGTTTATTTGTAATAAATTAATAAATATAATAGGTGTCAATTTATTTTTCATATATTAATGTTGATCTTAAAATAACAATTTGATGTTGAACATGTGGATATTGTACCTTTGACATCTAAACACATTGGCAATAGTAGTCATTTCTCTAGTTATACTTAGGTAAGTTTTAGTATTTTTAATCATCATATATGTGGATAATGAATTATGTAATATATGCTATATGTTATGTACTATATTTGTGTAAGTTTCATTATTTTGGTCAAACAATGTAGATAGTTTATGCACCTACCTTCAACTAGATAGGTCATCAATTTGAGATAATAATGATGAAATGAATGATGACCTTCAATTTGAGGTTGAGGTACGTGACCCTATATTTTGTGGTAGTGAGATGGACAAAGAGGAAGGTGTGTACACAAATGAGCAAACAAATGGATTAGTTCATGAAATTGATTATGATGATTGTGTACATGTATGTGATATCAAAATGAGTAGGAAATTAGTTTCTTATTTGTTGTATTTTCCTCCTTTGTCCCTATAAATGATGATGAAGCTACTGATGTTTGTTTGCATGAGGATGACATGGATCACTAGTATAATTTGGCAAATAAATGACTGCATGACTAAAACTTTTAGTCACAACAACTAAAAATGACTAAATTCTACTAATTTTTTGCAACACAGCTATAAATGACTAAATAAATGACTAATTTGATCATCGAGTAAAAAACACAACTAAATAATTAGTCACACAAATAAAAATGACTAAATAATTAGTCACACAAATAAAAATTAGACAATATGATATTAAAGTGGGTAATTAAAAAAAAAAATCAAATTGGGAAATTATTGGCGAGAGTGGGTTGTATTGTGTGTGCAGGGTTAATAGCAGGTTTTTAGTTTTCACGGGCCGGTAACTATTTTCTAAGATTTTCTAGGTATCATAGTTAAGAATTCTTTGAATCTTGAAAACCACTTTGAGAATTTGGTCTATACTGGGCAAGATCGATCAAAGAGTGTGGGTTCTATTAGTGAAGGAGAATATAAAAGACCAGTAACCCATAAAATGAATCATGTGCATCATGTAGAAGATGAGAGTCTGTCAGTGTGTGAAAGGATGCCTGAGAATTTGATGGACGACTACTCCATTTTAGAAATTGGGGAAAAAGGAATGGCTCTGGTTTGTACTGAGAGAGGTTGCAGACCTACCCATGTATGTGAAACAAAGAGCATAACCCAAGGCATTGAAAATGGAGATGTCAGTGTCAGAGTTTCTCATACTGGAGGTGAAGGAAGCATTTCTTCAATAGATTCCATCAACATAGATGTGTATCACCAGAAGATGCTGGAAGCAAATCTTAAGAATCCACTTCTGTTGTGAAACTATGCCAAATTTTTACATGAGGTAAACATTAATTCAATGCTTTGTGAGTTTGTGAAGAAGCTTAGTTTTAGTGGGCATTGCTGTTGTTTTTATGTTTCAAAAACTAGAGGATTAAAGAGTTTAGGAAACTGGCCATAGAATATGGGCATATACAACTTCATATATTTGGTCAGAGTTGTAGGAGAAGCAAATCATAGTAGCCATGGTAAACAACTAGATCCATTAAAATTTCATGGCAAAAAATCTAAAAAAATGTTTCATACTAGAAAAAATAGAAAAAATCCTTCGATGTTTTTTTTCTACTTGATTATTTCATTCATTATTTGATCAAAAAAATTGTGTAGGTGTTTGTCAAGGTGCGGAATTCCAAGGCCTATTTCAAGAGGTACCAGGTCAAATTCAAGCAAAGGCGATGTATTTATATATGATTTTTTTGAAATGGGGTTGAGTTATAGGGTTTTGTAGTTTGTTCTTCTAGCTGACTTAAGATCTATATAGAGGGGAAGACTAATTATAGAGCGAGAATTCGCTTGATAAATCAAGACAAGAACAAATATAATATGCCTAAGTACATATTTGTAGTGTGATTTGTATCCTTTTCAATGCTTGGGTTGCTTGAGTTTTTTGGTTAAAAATGTATTTTAGGGCTCTGAGTATGTGAGAAAATGCACGACTCTTTACTTTTATAAAAAAAATCTGTTTCAATGTTTTAGATATATGAAAATTTGTTTGTGTCTAGAGCTTTGTTTTTTGAAAATAAGTTTTTTAGGGTTCTAGGTATATGAGAAATTGTAGCAAATCACATTGATATGAAGAGAATTTCTATTTGGGGTGTTGGGTAGGTAGAAGTTGTATGATTCCTAACTCTTACTTGAGAAATGTCTTTTAGGGTTTTGGGCTAATGAGCTATTAGTGTTAGGGTATGTTAATTTGTATGATCCTTGACTGGTTTTTGAACAAAAGAGCAACAAGGATATTGTTGCAAAGATCACATATGCAACACTTGCTAGAGATGTTACAATGGCAGCTACTTACTCTCATGAGCTACCTCAATATGGCCTAGAATTCAGCCTCACAAACTATGTTGCGGGTACATTCAAATAACCATGTTCTCTAGTCATATTTGTTTATTGACATTGGTGTGTTAGCTAAAACAAAAACATTTTAACTCTTTTGTTGTTTACCATGTTCAATGTTAACGATAATGTTTCCTATTCTATAATTATGGTCTACATCAAGTAGCACCATTATTGTACAATATTGTATTATATATTAGTTCATGAACTTGCAATAGGCATTGTGTGATTGAAGGATTGGGTTATGTTTGTAGTTCAAGTGCATATGCCTTATTAGTTCATAGAAAGATTATACACAATTCTAACTTTCAATACTAGGTTTTTGCACAATTCTTTGTGGTAAACATATCTCCCTCTTAGCCTGTTGCAAATTTACAAGAAAGTGTAAAGTTATCCTATAATGCTAAATATTAACTGAGTACACATTGAGTTTTTTGGTGAGGTGCACATTTGTATTTTCAGTGGCATTTTACATTGCTTTACATAATGCATTAATTGGAGTACAGGTGTAAACATGCTTGAATAAGTGGTTTTTGTGGGGTTGACACAAGGACTGATAAATGCATTTAAATGTGTAATTTTGTAAGATGGGTATACTTTTTTTAAGTCTGCTCCACAAATTTTACTCAAATTGCAATAATACACTCATTTTTCCATCTTATAAACATCTGTTCTCACTGCTCATTCACATCGAGTGCACTGAGATATACAAATTATCTTTGGACCTTGATATCTAATTTACAGGAATATGCAATTTATCTTTGAACCTTAACATCTAATGCACTCAAATGTGTAATTTATCTTTAGTTCCTGGTTTGTTTGGGTGTACTTTTTGCAAGTCTTCTCCACAAATTTAACTCAGTTACAATTATGGTCATTTTCCCATCTTATAAACATCTATTTGCACATGCTCATTCACATCTAATGCACTAGAATATACAAACTACATTTGGATCTTCACATCTAGTGATCTAGACTATTCAAACTTTTGTAAACCTTAACATTGAATGCACTGGAATGTGTAATTTATCCTCCTATCCTTACTTGCTGGATAGTTTTATGCCCATTTGGCTTGTATTACTTTACATAATTTTTTTACTATTGGATTTTTTTCTAAATCTTTCATTGCTACTTCTTGTTGATGTTGTAGTTTAAGCACTTAAACAATCTATTCTTTCTGTTTGTTACAATGGATATTTATGCATCTCTTATTTGCTTTTGCAACATACTGTACTGAACTATCAAAGAATTTTTAGGAAGTGCTATTGTCAAATGACAAACAAAAAATTGGTGAACTTTCTCTCAGGTATTAGTTCTTGCATGAAAATCCTAATAAAAGGAGTCTTAAGGGGATAAATCATAAAAGCTTGTATTTCATGAAAATTTGTTTCTACAAATACCTCCAAAGCTTTATGTGTAGAACTTGCTGAGAAATTTATCCTTAGAAAGACCATATCTTGAAGTTGCCTATCTGTGTTCCATGTTATCATGCATGGGTATGGTATTAATTTCTAATTTTGTTTGCTAGTTTCTCTGGCTTAGTCATACTTTAGGGTTTATAAGTTCAAAATTCTTTTGAACCTTTCCACCATGATCAATTTCAATTTTGCTTCTTTGATGTTGTGCATTCTATGATAGAAACAATGATTACCAATATGTCCACTAATTATATTCTTCTTTGGATTGAAAATGCAACTCCTGAATTGCCAAATTTGGTAATATAAATTGACTGCTTTTAAGATCATAGGTCTGTTACAACTAGGACTTATACCCTTGACTCTAGGTTCTAAAGGAGTATGAGCATAAGTTAACTGTAGCATAGGGTTGACTTATTTCTTTTAAAACCCTAACCTTGATCTAGTGACCAATAGTATTTTACTATGATTCCTTTATGTAGCCTATCACTCAATCTGTCATATAAATCTACCACTTTAAGCATCACATTCTGTTCTCCCATATTCATTTTCTTATTAAGCTCATATTTGATACCAAGTCCTAATAGGAAATAACCTATATCGAGGAGACTCTACCATATCAGTGAGAATCATTTTGAAGTCCCTCTGATAAAGCAATTTGCATGAAGAAGCATGTTCAAAGACACTACACTATATCGATAGGAGATATTACAAAGTCCCTCCAATAGAATAATCTACATGATAGATTGTAAGCATCATTGAAGAGACTACACCGTATTGGTGGGAGCTACTTTCAAGCCTCCCCAATAAAAAAACATCATCGAAGACACCATACAATATCGGTAAGAGTTGTTCTAAAGTCTCTTCGACAAAATAATTTGTATAAAAGAACATCATCAAGGATAATATAACATATCGGGATAAGAATTTTTAAGGTCCCTCCAATGGAAGGATCCGCATTTAATAACATGAAGTACATCAAGGAGACTACGTCATATTGGAAGGAAGTGTTTTGAAGTCCATTTGATAAAGATATTCATATTGACGATCATAAAGCTCATTGAAGAGACTAGGAAATCTAAGAGTAGGATGAAGTGGAAATCTAGTTCATCAATAGAGATTTCACAGCCATATGTTAGACACCCAGTAAGAGCACCTCTAGATCATGTCAACTCAAATGAAGGGTACCAACATGTAATGAGTTGCATATACAGTCTCACTGAGAAAGTTTCACAGTTGGTTGCCTCCGTTAAGCCTATAGTTTCTGCATGGAATGAGCATAACTCCACATATTCAAATGAGGTAAGAGGCTCTATTGATCTCATTTCTTCTTGTTTGGCAATATTGTATACAATATGCCTCTTAATATGTAGATTGAAATCTAAGTGTAGGAGAATTCAACCCAGTTTCTTTATTGTTGGAGTGATCTAGAAAATGTTCTTTTGGACAAATTTATAGCTTGCATTCTTTACTCGAGTTTAGGCATCCTACCAAAGATGATAGTCATCAAAGGCATAATCATCAGAGATAAGGACAGTTTATTGCTACAGGTAACAATTCACAGTGGAAGCTTATGAACTAGAGTAAGTTAGGTGCATGAGACATGATCTCTACAGAGATGGTAGTGTGATCTTAAACTAGGACAATGAGCTTCATGGGACAATCATGGATTTGTGAAGAAGACATCTATGAATGTCTTTGTGCTTCTATGCTTAGTGTACCTAGTGGCAGACCTTAGGATAGGTGTTTGTCAATGCAAGTTATTGTAGGGTATGCTGAATGCCAAGACTTCAGGGGATAGTCACAAGGTTGCCATGACAAGCTGTAGCAAAGTTAGTGATGCCTAAATGAGGACAACCACCAATTTTTATGAGTGACAGTCTTCCTCTAAAGCAATCTACACAATCAGAGTAAAGTCAATATATGTGCAAGGACCAGTAGACTTAAAGGGTTTACAAGGTTAGTATCAAAGGCAGATAGGAGAATTTCTAAGCCAGTGACAAAAGCATTTAATTCTAGCCTCAAGACTCTTCAAGAGAGGAGTTGAATGTAACAGTAATATAAGACAATCATGGTAGCATCTACAAGAACAGCACTTATGAAGTAGACAGAGAGGTCTACCAAGTGATAGTCTCAATCAAGAAATATGTTACTGAAGTAATAAAATGGCATAGGACAGAGTCAAGTGAACAAGTGTCAAAGATAACCTTGAATTTCTCCTATGGCTCCAAGAGGTTGTTGAGTAGTCAAATATAGTTGCACACATATCATATTATCTTGCATAGGGTTGTTGAGGTAGTTTGGGTGACTTGGAGACTCGTTTGAAGGAATATAGCAGTAGTTGGAGCATTTATAAAGTTGGTTTGAATAGAAAGATGACATGTGTAAGCATTTAGGAGTATATAACAATTGAAAAGATCAACTTGCCTTTTTCCAATGCCACCAAGAAGTTTCCAAGCATTCAAAGCATGAGACAAAGGTAGTTTCAAGTGCCCAAGGTTCAAGGAAGTAGTCAGCAATGGTCATAAAGGAAACATTTAATGAATTTTTAACCTATCCTACTTTTCCTCTAGCATAGGATAGTCAAAAGTAGAGTTTACTTTCATTTTTCCTTAGTTCTTTTCACTATTGGAAAAGCATTGTAAGCTGAAAAAAGCTTCTTTCTATCTTTTGGTGCATTCTAACTGAGAAAATTAGTTTCTTGCTCATTCTTTGAGCTATGTGTTGTAACTATGAAGGTTTTTTTAGCAAAGAGAAAGCATTTACATAACTTATTTTCATATATGTATGTTGTTTGTAAGCATTTTTTATCAATAAAACAAGTTGTTTTTACCTTCTCAAAGTTTTTTCATTGTGCAAGCTTCAAAATGGTTGATGTGATCTTGTGGTGATGCTTATTCCCCTTGATTTTTGTCCTGTTTTTCATTGCCTTTATGCAGAAAATATGTGCTTTTGTAGGTCATTACTTGTGTTTAACCAGCTAGGAGAAAAGTTTAAGTTGTGAGAACATTTCCATCTCCTTCTAAATTTCACCCTAGTTATCAAACCTAGTCATGAAATACTTATGCAAGAGACATGTGAAATTTTGGGTTGTGTATGTCAAATCTTAGGTTTTTTATCATATTATGGTCATTTAAACAAGTGTGCAGGTCAAAAGTCATTTGGTGTATCACCTTAGATCTTAGGTTTTCATTTTCATGTCAATTCCTATCTCTTTTCTTTGCAAATAGTAGTAGGTAGTTTAGAGTAGGTGATAGAACCAAAAGAACCAGCTCACTCTGGAGGTTCTTTCCATCATAGGTGACCCACAAACCTGGAAAGATCCCATGTTTCACAAGTAGGCTGGGTTTTTCAACTCAGTAAGGGTGCACTATTGATAACAATATCAAGGGAACCAACCCTCTCTTGAGTTTTCTTTTCATCATAGGTGACCCACAAACCTAGAAAGGATCCCATGTTTCACCAATAAGCTAAGTTCTGCAACTTAGCAGGGGTGCAATATTGAGTGATAATAGTATCAATATACTACCAGTTGGCAAAAATCAATGAACAAAAACAATTAAATAAACCACTAAATGATGGCAATTAAAAATTAAAATGACTAAATTTAATACCAATTAATGGAAATCAGTCAATTAAAATGACTAAATATACTACTAATTGACGTTAATTAATAATTAAATTGACCAAATATACTACCAATTGATAGAAATCAGTGAATAAATATGACTAAATATATGACCAGTTGACGACAAAATAATGATTAAAATGACTAAATATACTACCAATGAACATAAATCAGTGAATAAAAATGACTAAATATACTACCAATTGATGACAATTAATGATTACAATGACTAAATAAATGACAACCATGACTAAATAAATGACCAGTTAACAACAATCAATGACTAAATTAACGACTAAATATACTACCAAATTTATCAATCAAAACAATCAATAAATGACTAAAAATGGTTGTCATAAATTTGGTCGCATTATAAATGACTAGCAATAAACTACTAATGGTCACATGACCAAGCTTAGTCATTTTATATACAATTTTTAGTAGTTTTTAAGTCATTTATTGTTGTTTTTGTACTAGTGGATGTGCCTACACTTAGTGATAAGACTACTAAGACAAATGTTGGTGCAAACATTGATTTTTGGTTTGAAGATATTGCCTTTGACAATTGTTCAGATGGTGATCATGTGGATGCACATGTGGTCCTATTTCTTTGTGTAACATCAGAAATTGTCCTCCTACATGGTATGGTACAATTTCACTTGGTTTAGCTCCTCACTTTGGTGACTTCTCAACCTTTTTATTTCTAGCCTTCTTGAAACCCTGATTGACTAAGTCGAGAAGCAAAATGTTCACTTTTTGAGTTAACCTTTTGATAGAACCCGAAAAGGGAATTTGAATTACAAGTCCTTAGGACCACCAAAAGAAGATCTGAGTAGAAAATGGGGGCTTGGACTTGGACACTTGCGCTCTAGTCCTCCCCTGTTTCATGGGTTTTTGAATTTTGGCGGGATGTTAGCTCCCGCCATATGCCTCAGGATTTTGTTTTCAAATTCTCATTTTTCTCATGATATCGAGACATTATTTCAAAATTTGAATTTCCCTAAAGCTAGATATAAAAAGACATTTGAAAATCATTTTATCACACACAATTCTTATGCAAGCTTGATGCTAAAACTCTACCAAAATTGCCATTGAAGATCAGTGACTTGTTGAAGCTCTCGAAAGTATTTTATATTTGCTATCATGGAGACAATGGATGGAGATTAGGAATCAAGATCTTGAGACTATCTTGCTCTTCCTAGGGTTTGTACACCCTTTGTATGATCGGGAGAAGGGTTGGAGCCTCCAACATCAATCTTGGAGATCCTCCACGGATATTACCGATTCACCTTCTTGTTCATGCAAGTCTTCATTTGTTTTCATCTCCTTGAGGTGAAATTGTATGTGTTCATTGATTCAAAGCAAGTTGTTGATCTTCCCTTGATTGAGACATCTAGGGTTTGATATTTCTACATACACATTGTTAGATTTGTACACACTTCTACAAATCTTTATCTCTGGCTATTGTTGAGGTAGAAATACCAAAGACAGGGATTGACCAAGGCAAGCTCCTATATAGCCGCAACATCTTTCTCCTTGTTTTGTAGGTGCAGATCGTATTTTGTAGGTTTTGGCAGAAAGAAGCTACAGAAAGGAGGATATTGTGGGTACAGTCATCATAGACTTTTGAGTTTTTGGATTCCGACACTTGTGGGACTAAAGAGAGAGCACCCTAGTCCAACTAGGGGCAATTTTTGGGATCTAGAAGCCATTTGGGAGTGTCAGATAGCCTATGTAGAAGATTTCTTGTTTTAGGAACTTTTAGACTAAGGAGAAGGTACCCTAGTCCAGTCAGCCCTCAAAATCTGGGTGCACAGTCTCTGAAACTCTTTCTCTTCATTTCTGTGATTAGTTTTACCTGTTTCATTACCAATTTCTGAATATCTCTAATATAAGGCATAATTAGGGTTTACTTGGTTTATGAGTAAAACACTTAACGAAACATTAGTTAGGCTCTTGAAATCAGATAATGTGAGCATAAGGGATAGACAAGCAATCCATAGATTGACCTCACACTCAATCCTTGTCCTCCCAATGTTTAGTTTGGTGAAATAGTAGTACTTAACCTAGTTGAGACAAAACTACCAAATTTTCCACTAAACATTTTGGTGAACCCAATCTTTAAATAATTTGCATCCTTTTACACTTTAGATTTGACATAATTTGCTGTCCTAGAGCATATTTAGATTGAAAAATCTCTTTACTGAAATTGCATGCATTGAATGGTGAATCATATTCTTTATCTTTTCACTGAAAGAGTTGGAAAAAATTGTTATTCATTATTTTACATAGTATTTCATTTTCATAGGCCATCATTATACATTTGAATCTTGGATTAAAAAGAGCATGTTAAAATGTCAGATTATTTTTTGTAAGATTTTCATGCTTATGATGAGCCGTTTAGTCATGATGACTTTGATATGTTAGATGAAGCCCTTGAAGACTTTATCTCAATTGAACATTCCACTATGGCCTCAAAGACACCATTATTTCAAAGATTTGTAAATGCGATTTATGTTCCTAAATCTAAAGAAGAGCTTGAAAAATTGAAAATTATGGTCACTTTATGTTCAAATGTGGTGCAACCATCTTCTAAACATGTGCTTACTGTTAAAGGTTGTCCATCTTCTTCTCAACCTCCTAATCACATTTATGATTATGCTAAACAAATAGTGCAACAAAACTTACAAAAAACTAATCATAATGTGTTTACTCATGCATATAACATTGAGAATAATAAACAAAGTACACAACAATCAAGTATTCTAATTTCTTTACCAGCTTCTCAGCCTATGCTTCCTCAAGCACCTCGTTTAACATATAAAGGTGGTAAAGACTATGATCTTGTAGAGAAACTTCATGCTACTCCTGCAAAGATATCTCTTTGGGAACTTATACAAACTTCACCTACTTACCATTGAATGCTACAAGAAGCTTTACAAAAGGTGATAATTCCTCCTGCTGTTAAACCAAATGATGTTTCTACTTTATTACATTGTATGCATACCACAAAAACAAACATTCCATTTCAACAACATGAATTGCCATCTCTCGAAGTTCAAAATCAGTATGATCCTTTGATTATCTTTATTACAATAAACAAAACATTGGTTAAGAGGGTTATGATTGATAATGGATCAGCCCTTAACATTTGTGGCATTGACTTATTACATAAGGTTAAGGTTGATACATCTACAATCAAACTAGAATCATTAAGTATCCATGGTTTTGACAATGTTGGAACACAATTCGTGGGCACAATAACTCTACCTATACAAGTTGAACCTATGATGGTGTCTACCCTGATTCATGTCATGCCTTGCTCTCTATCTTATAACATGATTCTTGGTAGACCTTGGATACATACATTAGGAGCAGTTCCTTCTACTTTGTACATTGTTCAATCAAGTTTATATTTAAAGATAAATTACACACTCTTCATGTTGATCCTAAACTTGATAGTTGCTTAAAAATGGAAGTTCATAAGCATTTTGTTTGTCCTAAGACTCTAAACAATATGAAAATGGATTTATCAATTCCTCTTGCTTCCAAAAATGCTACACAAGAATTTAAACAATCGAATGCATTTGTTGGTGACAACTGGGGTTCGTTAGATTTTACATCTTCCTCTACAGGAGAATACAAACCCAAAAACCCTATCCCTGAAACATCAAATATCGCATCAATCACATCGCACGCTTTGATTGATAAACATAAAGCTTCTTTGGTAACAAATAAGGATAATAACCTTACTTATACTACTGATTATGACACTTATGAAGCTCCACCTTCCTCTAAGGAAACGGTTTCTCTTTATGGTCGAGGATTCTAAATCCTTTGTAAATATTGTGATTATATGGGTAAAGGTTGTGGTATAAATCAACAAGGAATCAAAGTCCCTATAGAATCTACTTTGCAACATTGCTCCAGTGGTATTGGATACAATCCTTTCAAGGGATCCAAAGCTCGTAAATGCCATACTCTTAATGTGAATACAATATCAACACTTAGTTTAATATTTCTTGAGATGATCGACACTAATTGTCCTCCAGGAGCACTTTCATTGGATGTATTCTCAATAGACGAAGCAATAATAGAATTCTTGGGTGCTTATGACAATATTCCCCATTATCATCATAAACATGGCCTACCTTATTATTTAAATAGCAACACATATTTTGGAAAAACTACTAGCACAATAAATGCTACTGTAAATCCCAATGGAGAATTTGAAGAACAATTACAATCATATAATCCATTAGACCATAGTACTCTCCTTAATGGAAAGACTGTTGATGTTGTTATGGATAAGGATAACACTAAAAAAGTTCTCCCTATTGGTGATTGTTTAAATATGGAAGAAAAAGAAGAGATGACTAAGTTATTGCATGAATTCTCAGACTTATTTTCTTGGAAGTATTTTGACATGCCTGGCATTGATCCTCAGATTGTAACACATAATATCATGTTGAAACCAGATGTTAAGACATTTAAACAGAAGATTCATAAGATGAATCCTAAGATTGCATTACTTGTTAAAATTGAAATAGAAAAGCTTCTACAAGCTGGTTTCATCCTACCTATTGATTATTCATTGTGGATTTAAAATATTGTTTCCATCGCTAAACCTAATGGTCATATAAGAATGTGTAGAGATTTCTAAGATTTGAATTTGGCATCTCTGAAAGATGATTTTCCACTCCCTAATATTGATATGATTGTCAATTCCATAGCCGGACATGAAATGCTATCTTTCATGGATAGTTTTTTAGGATGTAATCAAATTTTAATAAATCCTTAAGGCCAATATAAAACAACTTTTATAAAACCTTGGGGTACATTTTGTTGGGTAGTCATGCCGTTTGGCCTTAAGAATATAGGAGCTACTTATCAATGTGCAATGACTCTTATATTTCATGATTATATGCACAATATTTTAGAAGACTACATCGATGACATCTTGGCAAAGTCTATCCATCGTAAGGATCATGCTACAAATATTCGACAAATATTTGAGCGCATAAGGAAATATAATATGCGATTGAATCCCTGTAAGTGTGTTTTTGGTGTGGACAATGGAAAGCTATTAGGATTCATCATCTTAAATCATGGTATTGAGGTGGATATGAAAAAGATAGATGCAATTGTTAATATGCCAATACCTAAGAACATATCTCAACTTCGTAGTTTGTAGGGAAAGATACAGGCCATCTTTCGATTTGTTTCACAACTTGCGGATAGCACTCGCCCCTTTACGTAACTATTGAAGAAGGATTCTAAATTTCAATGGAATTATGAATGTCAAAAAGCTTTCGATGACTTAAAGGATTATCTAGCTAATCTACCTGTTCTGCAACTTATTGTCCCTAATAAACCATTTTTGCTATACATTTCAACATCTAACAATGCCCTAGCAGCTTTGTTAGCACAACGTAATGTTAAAGGCAAGGAATGCATTGTCTATTACATTAGTCAAACTTTTCTTGATTATGAAGTGTGATACACTGTTATAGAGAAGCATTGCTTAGCTTTAGTGTTTGCAATTCAAAATCTTAGACATTATCTCTAAAATTTTGAAATGCATGTGATGGTAAAATTCAACCCTCTGAAACATCTCTTTGCAAAAATAGATTTATTAAGTCATCTCGCTAAATGGGTCATGTTACTAATAGAATTAGATCTCAAATTCATTTTCAAAAAAGTGATTAAAGGGCAAGCATTAGCTGATCAGTTAGCTGAAGCTCCTTCACCGTTTTCTACACAACATTAGGATGTATTTCCTGATGACCAAATTTTAACAATCTTTGTGGATGAAAAATGGGAATTATACTTTGATGGATCAAAATGTCAAACTGGCTCTGGGGCTAGTGTTATATTGATACCCCCTCGCAGGTAAGCCGATTCCCCTATCTTATCACTTAGACTTCTTATGCACAAACAATATAGATAAATATGAAACTCTTATTGTAGGACTTTGTGCCGCATTGGCCCTTAATATCAAACACATTACCATATATGGTGATTCTCAGTTAATTGTCAAACAAATAACTGGATCATATCAAACTAAGCATGATAAGCTATATCAGTATCGTGAGTTGGCATTATCTCTCTTAAAACAATTCACATCATATTCAATTAGCACTATTCCCAAGAAAGATAATCGACATGCAGATGCAATGGCAAACACATCTTCCCTTATATCCCTTGATGATTCTCCTGAGAAATTTACTTTTGTTGTTCATAATCTTAAAACACCGACAATTGAATATCCTATAGCTGTGAATACAAAACTCTATGGTAATACATACATTGATGAATGGTTCTCCTATATAATCAATTATTTGTGTAATGTAACTATTCCTAATTCAACATCTAAGAATGCCCAAATCCATTTATGCAAACTAGTAGTGTGATACATTATACTATCAAATGTCTTATATCGACGAAGTTACAATGGTGTTTTACTCTGATGTTTAAGTAATTCAGAGATTCTGATAGATTTAGAAGAAGCTCACTCTGGTGCTTGTGGAGGGCATTTTGGAGGAAAGTCCTTGGTGCAAAAATTGTTATGAATGGGCTACTATTGGTAGCATATGGAACAAGATTCCTTTGATTACATCAAGAGATGTCTACAATGTCAACAACACAAACACCTAATCCATGCTTCCGCTCAAGAACTTCGTGCCCAAGTGTCACCACGGCCATTATCTATTCGGGGCTTGGATCTAATTGGTAAAATTTCCCCACCCTCCTCTCAAGGGCATACATTTATCATTACTGCCACTGATTATTTTACAAAGTGGGTCAAAGTAGTCCCCTTGCAATCTATGATTGCTGATGTAATCTATCGATTTATACAAGATAACATTATTTCTTAATTTGGAATACCTTCCTCCCTCATTTTAGACAATGGTACACCATTTAAGAACAAGGATGTGAAAAAGTTCCTTGAAAAATACCATATACAACATCACTTCTCTACACCTTATTATCCTCAATCAAATGACCAAGCAAAAGCTTCAAACAAAGTTATTGGACATATTTTACAAAAAACTATTAATAAACATCAAAAAGATTAGCATACTCAATTATCATATGCATTGTGGGCTTATAGAACAAGCATTCGAATGCCTACTGGTAATACACCGTATAATCTCATCTATTGCATAGATGCAATAATGCCTTTGGAGTTAGAAATTCCTTCCCTAAGAATTTCCCTAAGAGATATCTTGGATGATGACATGGAACATGAGAAAAGATTACAAGAACTTGAGATGCTTGACAAAAGACAAATTAACACTCTTGAGCACATCAAGGCTTATAAAAAAGGTGTACAACGATCCTATAATGCGCAAGCCATACAATGTTCATTCAACATTGGGGATCTGGTTCTTTATGAAAATCAACACAATGTAAATGCACCACCTAGAGAAAGAGGTAAGTTTAGCCCTAATTGGCTTGGACCGTACATAATTACTGAAACCTTTGGATCCAGAGTGTATAAATTAGCTTATGAGCATAGTACGCCACTTAAAGAACCCATTAATGTAGTACACCTCAAAAGATTTTATGCTTAAAAGATCTAATGTTAAATGTTCCTAAGCCAATTTATTATATAGATTAGCTTCAATTCTGAAAAGATATTACTATTTTGTCTTAATTCATTTAGCATTTCATCTTTGTTCAGTTGATCATTGTTGTATCTTGTTTAAGTATTATGCGCTTAGATCACTTTAGTATTAATTGAATATAGCATTAAAATTTGGATTATGTGTAAAATGCTTGATTATTGTGGTTATCACTATATGTTCTTTTAAGAATTCTTAGTATATCACAATAGTATTAATTATAGCATTTAAATATCATCACTAGTTGCATTTTTATGAAAATCACATGTGATAGATCAAAACCATTACACATAGATGAAAAGCAATAAACATCATATATATATCCTTAGTTTTAAATATACATCCAAGTCAACTATCCCTTAGGACAAAATGGGATGTCGTAGTGCCTAAAATATATACATCACATAGCTGATCCTCGATCACCAGTACCCTCAGGCCCTCATGGTGTGCGAGTGACAGAAGCCTGACCATGTGTGGCTATGGATCTTGAATGACTCCTGGAGACACTTCATGATCATAACCCCCTGATCTTGCCTCTCATCTCTATCATTTGCTCATGTGCCTCCTGGTACATCCTCTAGTACTGGTCTCTCTCAGATTGAACCCTGTCTTTGTCAGCTCTCACCTGACGAACCTCACGCAGTAAGAACTCACTGATAGCTGGATCTCCCTCCGATGTAGGCACCGTCAACATGCTCAGCTCTCTATCAAAACTCCTCTCTCTCATGCAGACTACTTTAGCATAGCCTCTGTACTAATCCTATACTGGATGAAAGGCATAAATATCTCTGCATGTCACCCAGTGGATGACCATGGTGAATAAGCTGCCCGCACTCACTTCTTTGAAACATCTGTAGGTACTATGTCTGCTATGACACGACCCAGAAAGTATCACCAAGTGTCTGTACCAACTACAAAATAGAAGATAAGATAGATATTAGAAATTCAAATAAATATCACAAATAATAAACTATACAAAACATCAAAATAGTAAATCAAACCTAACTTGGATCTCCATCTCCCCAGGATGGATCTCGGATGGCTGAAGGTGTGATGAGCTCTGCAGTCTGATCTATAGCTGGGGGTACAGACCTATTACACTCCCCTTTCTCTCTCTAACTAGGTCTCGCATCACCTACAGGTATAATACCATGAGCTTTAGACCGTGGTCTCAACTCAGTCTCTTTGTCAGCATCTGCCTCTTGTTGGCCCTATCGTGGTCTCACCCTGAAGATGTACTGTAGTGGGACCTCCTTTGACTCATCCTTGGCATCCTCCACATCCTCATAGAGATTGTAGTATCCCACAAAATCACTAACATCATCCTCTACCCCTATGTCACTAGTGTGACCGGCCCAAGGTTGAGCATCACCTGTAGGGTGACCAAGTGGAAAGATAGGAGCAGGTCGTGCTGTGTGCCACTAGATCTGATATGCTTAGGTACAACCAACATTGTCTGTGTCTAACACTGGCTCTGTATCCTCAGGACTCTCATCATCACTAAGTGGCACGTCTATTGTTGTCAACCATTGGACGGTATTTACCCTGACTACGCTACGCAAAGCACGAACATAGCTCAGACGAACCGCGAGAACATCCTGTATCTATCCAAACTGTTGTGCCATCTTGTCAAAAGAGAACCAAGCTATGACATGATTGAAGTGACTAGCCAGTAGCCATCCCTCTGCATCATCACTAACTACCTCTGCTAGCCAGGCCATCCAATGTAGCTGCAATATGGTATCCAGATGATGTTGCAGGGTTGTAATATGTCAAAAACAACTTTCCAGTATAGCAAATTCTCGTGCCTCCAACACCTGAATAGTGGATAGGTGTAAACAAATGGATGGGTGAATGTTGACTCTATAGGATAACCCATCAGTCATGTGCACCTGATGTGCTCAAAAGCCCAAACCTATAGTAATGTGCAGATCATCAGACTGCATCTCATAGTGGACATATCACCCCAAGTCATGGTAAAGGTGCGCAAGCATACTGTACCCCCATGCATAGACCGTCTGATGCTCCTCCATCTCTCTAATGGTGTGAATAAGACCCCCATGTAGTGTTAGGGTTAGCCGGCAGAAGATATCAATTAAATGCAAATAAAGAGTAAACAGAGAAATAGAAATACACAGAAATAATAATAGCGAGAGACAATTTTTAACATGGTTCACCCAAACTCGGGCTACATCCACCAAATAGAGAGTCCAATATTATTATCCAGTAAATCAAACCGATTACAATCAGCAATCCCTGCAACTCAATACCGCTGCAAAATGCTACAATACCATCTCAAAACCCTAACCCTTAGCCGCTTTTTATCAAGCTTTTTGTCGGTTACAAAATAGGGTTTTCTTATGTCGGTCAATGAAAAAATTAACTCCCGGTGCATTATAAAATAATAAAAAAACCGTGTGAGGTTTCAGGGGCATTGCCCCCGAGCTCCCACGGGGGTGCTGCCCCTGGACCCTGCAAGGGGCGCTGCCCCTTGACCCCGTCTTGGGGGCGCTGCCCCTTGACCCTGTAGGAATTTGGGGGGAAACCGCGCCGATAAAAGTGGGGTAAATATAACCTCTGAGTCTGATTAGGCTCCATATAATGACAATCTCCTACTTGGAGACTGATCAGACTCCACACCATATCATCTCCCACTTGGAGACTGATCATAACACCACTGATCCTGTAGCTCCCACTGGAAATAAGCACCCTGGACTCTACTGTTCTATTTTTGTTGTGTTCAGTCTAGAAGACCAACCGAAGCTGAAGAGGAGCTCAGCTTCTCCCTTGTCACTGCCTTTGTAAACATATCTGCTAGATTGTCATCTGTATGTATCTTTGCCAGCTGTAACTGTCCATCATCCAACACCGACCGAATGAAGTGATACCTCAACTGTATATGTTTGGTCTTTGAATGCAAGGCAGAATTCTTTGCAAGATGTATGGCACTCTGGATGTCTGTAAACAAATAACTGTTAACCTATTGTGTGCCTAATTCATTCATGAAAGATTGCAGCCATATCATCTCCTTGCTTGCCTCTGTTGCAGCTACATATTTTGCCTCTGTGGTGGATAAAGCAACCACCTTTTGCAACCTGGAAATCCAACTTACCGCTGTTCCACCTACAGTAAAGACATAACCTGTAGTACTACGCCTGGTATCAATATCTCCTGCCAAATCTGAGTCTACATAACCTGCTAAATCAGTATTAGAGCCCCCAAAACATAAGTGTTTATTGGATGTACCTCTCAAATACCTGAGAATCCATTTGACCGCATTCCAATGCTCTAATCCGGGATGACTCATATACCTGCTAACGACTCCTACAGCATGTGCAATATCCGGTCTCGTGCATACCATGGCATACATTAAACTGCCTACAGCTGAAGCATATGGTACCTTGGACATTTTCTCTTCTTCCTCTTGTGTCTTAGGACACATGTCCTTAGTCAATTTCAAATGACTAGGCAAAGGTGTGCTGACAGCTTTTGCATTCTCCATGTGGAATCTCTGCAACACCTTTTCAACATAAGCAGCCTGAGATAGAGTCAATTTTATGTTCAGCCTATCTCTACAAATTTTCATACCAAGGATTTGTTTTGCTGCCCCCAAATCCTTCATATCAAAGGCTTGTGCCAACTGCTGTTTTAACTCTCTTATGTGATCCATGTTAGACCCAGCTACAAGCATGTCATCAACATATAAACATAAAATAATGTAGCTGTCATTATCTAACCTCTTAAAATAAACACAATGGTCAGAATTACACCTGCTGTAGCCTTGCTCAGCCATAAAACTGTCAAATTTCAAATACCATTGCCGAGGTGCTTGTTTCAGGCCATACAAACTCTTCTTCAATTTGCACACTAGTTTCTCCTTACCTTTGACCTCAAATCCTTAGGGCTGTTCCATATAGATCTCCTCCTCCAAATCACCATGGAGAAAGGTAGTTTTAATATCTAGCTGTTCCAAATGTAAATCTTTAGCAGCCACAATACTTAAAATAGTACGAATAGAAGTCATCTTGACAACCGGAGAAAATATCTCATCAAAATCAATGCCCTTTTTCTGTGCAAATCCTTTTACAACTAACCTGGCCTTAAATCTTTTCTTACCTCCATCTTCCTCTTTCAGCCTGTAAACCCATTTATTTGGTAAAGCCTTTTTACCTATAGGTAACGTACATAATTCCCAAGTCTGATTTTTCAACAAGGAGTCCATTTCTCATTTCATTGCAAGCTCCCACTGAACCTGTGTATCCACCTGCATAGCTTCATCATACCCTTCGGGTTCAAGAAGCATCTGTTAACAAAATAGAATACAAAGAGGGAGAAAACCTTTCAGGAGGTCTGCTGATCCTTGTTGACCGTCTAACATTCACTGGAGTTTGTGGTATTTCTGGTTCCTGTTGCGGAGCATGAGGAACCACTGGAACATCACTATTTGGAGTATCATCCAGCACCACATAATCCTTTTCTTTCTTCTCATGCTGCTGCAACTGATCTTTGTACAACACCTTCTCATTGAATATAACATCCCTGCTTCTAACAATTTTCTGATTTTCAAAATCCCAAATCCTATAACCAAATTCATCAATGCCATATCCAACGAAGGTACATTTTTTTGATTTTGCATCCAGCTTGGTTCTATTTTCAAAATCTATATGTGCAAATGCTTCACAGCCGAAGGTTTTCAGAAAAGAATAACTCACCTTCTTGCCTGTCCATGCTTCCTCTGGAATACCACAGCCTAAAGAAACTGAAGGACCTCTGTTAATTAAATATATAGCAGTGTTGACAGCCTCTGCCCACATGTTTAAAGGTAGCCCAGCATGCAATCTCATGGTCCTTGCATGCTCCATTATTGTCCTATTCATACGTTCAGCCACTCCATTTTCCTGTGGAGTCCCTGGAACCGTTTTCTGCCTACGAATTCCATTAAGGGAACAATAATCTTCAAATTCTTTGCTGCAATACTCACCGCCATTATCAGATCTGAGACATTTTAATCTTTTACCCGTCTCATTCTCAACCAAGCTTCTCCATTTCTTAAATGTTTCAAATACATCAGATTTCTGTCTAAGGAAATAAATCCAGACCTTTCTAGTTGCATCATCTATGAATGTAACATAATACTGAGAGCCACTGAGAGAGGATACCTGAGCTGGTCCCCATACATCTGTATGCACAAGCTCCAACTTTTCATTTTTTTTTGCTTCCCATCCTTAAGAAAACTGACTCTCTTTTGTTTTCCATACACACAACTTTCACAGAAATCCATATTAATACATTTCAGACCTGGTAAAACTTTCTTAGAATGAAGTACCTTCATACCTTTTTCACTCATATGCCCATGTCTGTTATGCCACAGTGTTGTCTCAGAACCTGCAGCAACTTTTCCAGTCTCTTCCTGCAAACCTACAGCAACTGTTCCTGAACCTATTTGTTTTTTCTCTGTAACAGCTAAAGTAGAAGGAACAGTATGACCTGTACAAAGATATAAGGTGCCTACTTTCACACCTTTTGCTACTACTAAGGCACCTTTTGAAACCTTCCAATTTTTATCAGTAAATGTAACAGTGCAACCTTGTTCAGTTAGCTGCCCTGCTGAAATTAAATTCCTACTGAGCCTTGGAACATGCCTTACCTCTTGTAGTAGCCAGTGATTCCCATTCTGCAACTTAATCTTGATTCTTCCCTTTCCAATAATCTGACAGGGTTCGTTATCTCCCAAATAAACTAGCCCAAAATCCCCTTAGACATAATCAAGGAAATAACTTCTATGGGGCGTAGCATGAAATGAGGCCCCTGAATCTAAAACCCATGAATCATCAGCATTATCTAGGGAAAGAATCAAAGCATCATCTTCAGACTTATTGCTTACCACATTTGCTTCCTTATTGCCTTCTTGTTTGTCTCCTTCTTTATTCTTCCGAGACGAGCAATCTTTCTTCAGATGACCTGGTTTTCCATAGTACCAGCAATCCTTCTGTCCTCTGGTTTGGGATCTTTTGTCCTTTGATTTTCCTCATGACTTCCCATGACCTCCAGAACCTTTTCCTCTCTCCTTTGATCTGCCCCTACTTTCTGCACTCAAAACACTGCCTGATTTGGATCCACCTGAGCTTTTCTTACGAATTTCGTCACTCAGAATAACACCAACAACATCATCAAATTTTAGGGTATTTGAACCAGAAACAGAGTTACTAACCACCATTACCAAACTATCCCAGCTTTCAGGCAATGAACATAATATCAAGAGAGCTCTAACTTCTTCATCAAATTTTACATTTATAGAAGTCAATTGACTGACAATCGTATTAAATTCATTTAAATGACCTGTCACAGATCCACCTTCAACCATTTTCAAATTAAACAACTGCTTCATGAGAAATACCTTATTTGAGGCTAAGGGTTTTTCATACAATTTTGCCAAAGCTTTCATTAGACCATCTGTTGTCTTCGCTTCTGTTATATTGAATGCCACTGATGGTGCCAGGCACAACCAAATGGTTCCTAGTGCCTTTCTGTCAAGAAGATTCCAATCCTCATCAGACATTGTTGCCGGTTTCTTGGCTACTCCTTCCAACGGCCTCCATAAATCTTTTTGATAGAGGTAATCCTCCATCTGCATCTTCCATAACTGATAGTTCTGCCCATTGAATTTATCAACCTTCGTTTTACCCTCGTCCGCCATTGCTCCCACTCAACCTGAGACTTTCCTACAGACGATAATCGAACACAACCCGCTCTGATACCACTTGTTAGGGTTAGCCAGCAGAAGATATCAATTAAATGCAAATAAAGAGTAAACAGAGAAATGGAAATACACAGAAATAATAATAGCGAGAGACAATTTTTAACGTGGTTCACCCAAACTCGGGCTACATCCACCAAACAAAGAGTATAACCTCCGAGTCTGATTAGGCTCCATATAACAACATGTAGGTGAGTGCCTCGTCCATCTGGCACAATAGCTAATGTGACTGTGACTATCATAATCCTCCGTAGCAAGGGAATGTCACTGCATCCCTACTCTAGAAATCAAAGTTGAATGTGTCTTCACTCTACCTGAGAAATAGTGCAACCCAAGTAGTATAGTTGACTCTCACAAGTGTACCTCGCTGAGTGATATTCTACTATCCTCATTGTCTCTCCTCGGATAGGTAGTCGAAGGATCCTGTATACATCCTCTAGCATGATGGTCATCTCACCTATAAGTAAGTGAAATATGGATGTATCTGCATCCCACCTCTCTATCAGTGCCATCAACATAGCGTAGTGGAATCTAATTGTGGGCATATCAAATACCTACCATAGGCCCACTGTCTACAGATGCTCTCTTTGTAGTAGACAATGAATTGGCACACTCTTATAGAAGTGCCATCAAGTGACCGCCTGTGTGCTCATGTAACTCAAGAACGTCTTGTAGGTTGAAAAGAAAGGAAGAGTGCCTATGCCTAGGGCCTGTGTCCTCTATGGACTCGGACACCCCAAGAAGACTAGGTCACCCCAGAGGGACACTGGCGCCCCTGTGGGACTAGGGCACCGTAGAGAGACTTTGACACCCTAGGTGGACCTGGGCACCCCTCTCAGGGATCCCTATCCATTCCACCCTCTTGGCACAATAAATGATAAAGTCAAAACAAAAAGTAAACTGAAAGATCACAAAAGTGCAAGATTAGGACCCTACCTCAGCCTCAAAATGCCTCTTCGCTACTCAAGCTCAGAGCATCTCCAGTCGTGGTGGCAGATACAGGCATCGGCTTGGCATGGTTGTCCTCCTATTCTCCTTCTCTCTCTCCTATACTTTTCTACAATGAAAAGAAACAAGAATGAGTAAGTGATAAGTGACAACTCCCCTTTACATAGTGTAAATGAGTGAGAATTCCTATCCCTAACTAGGTGCAAGATTGATCTCTTTTACTCTTGAGCCCTTATCTTAAGCTATCAAACTTTGATTTTCGTGACATTTGTTGCGTTGGAATCTTGGTTTTGGTCTCTTTCTTACCCAATGTGTTATGTTTGAGTGTTGTTTCTTCAAATAACCCTCATAACACATTTCTCATCAAGTTTTCCTAAAATTGATGCGTGTAGATATCTCCTTGTTTCTCCTTTTTAGACTAAGCAAGCAGAAAAAAGGGGGGCATATATTTCCCTTAATTTCCTCCCTCATCATGTCTCATCACTCAACCCCCTTAGTGTTTTTTGTACTGACTCATTGGTGGTGGTTACAGATTGATTTGGTTTTGATTTTCTGACAAGTGTTCCTTTGTAGGTTGCAATTCCTGACTTTATGGTCTTGCAGGATTATAGACTTGGGGGCTCCTTCTCAGTGAAAACACTTCAGCTTCCTCAACAGTATCCTTTTGGGTATCCTTTTCATGATTGATTTATTTACTTTCCTTTAGTTGCATATGCACGTAGTGTCATATGGCCACTAAAGTGGGGGCTAAATATAATGTCAGAAATTATCCTCCCGCATGGTATGGTACAATTTCCATCAGTTTAGCTCCTTGCTTTGGTGACCTCTCAACCTTTTTCTTTCTAGCCTTCCTTCACCCTGATTGACTAAGTCTAGTAGCAAAATGTTCACTTTTTGAGGTAATCCTTTTGATGGAACCTGAAAAGGGAGTTTAAATTACAGGTCCCTAGGACCCCCAAAAAGTAGATCTGAGTAGAAAATGGGGGCTTGGACTTGGGTGTCCGCGGCCTAGTCCTCCCCTGTTTCCTAAGATTTTGAATTTTGGCAAGATGTCATCTCCCATCGTATGCCTTGAGATTCTATTTTCAAATTATTGGTTTTCGCGCGATATCGAGACGTTATTTTGAAATTTGAATTTCCCTAAGGCAAGATATAAAAAGACATTTCAAAATCATTTTATCACACATAATTCTTATGCAAGCTTGATGCCAAAACTCTACCAAAATTGCCATTGAAGATCAGTGACTTGTTGAAGCTTTTGAAAGTATTTTATATTTGTTATCATGGAGACAATGGATGGAGATTAGGAATCAAGATCTTGAGACTATCTTACTCTTCCTAGGGTTTGTACACCCTTTGTATGATCGGGAGAAGGGTTGAAGCCTCCAACATCGCTCTTGGAGATCTTCTATGGACATTGATTTGCCTTCTTGTTCATGCAAGTCTTCATTTGTTTTCATCTCCTTGAGGTGAAGTTGTATGTGTTCATTAATTCAAAGCAAGTTGTTGATCTTCCCTTGATTGAGACATCTAGTGTTTGATATTTCTACATACACATTGTTAGGTTTGCACACACTTCTGCAAATCTTTTGTTGTTATATGGAGCCTAATTAGACTTGGAGGTTAAATTTACCGCACTTTTATCAGCACGGTTTCCCCCCAAATTCCTATGGGGTCAAGGAGCAGCGCGGTTTTTTATTATTTTATAAAGGCACCGGGAGTTATTTTTTTATTGACCGACATAAGAAAACGCTATTTTTTAACCAACAAAAAGCTTGATAAAAGCGACTAAGGGTTAGGGTTTTGATATATTGTATTGTAGCATTTTGCAGCGGTATTGAGTTGTAGGGATTATTGATTGTAATCAGTTTGATTTACTGGATAATAATATTGGACTCTCTATTTGGTGGATGTAGCCTAAGTTTGGGTGAACCATGTTAAAACTTGTCTCTCACTGTTATTATTTCTGTGTATTTCCATTCCTCTATTTAATATTTATTTGCATTTAATTGATATCTTCTACCGGCTAACCCTAACATCTTTATCTCTGGCTATTATTGAGGTAGAAATACCAAAGACAGGGCTTGACTGAGGAAAGCTCCTATATAGCCGCAACATCTTTCTCCTTCTTTTGTAGGTGTAGATCATATTTTATAGGATCTAATGGAAAGAAGCTACAAAAAGGAGGATATTACGGGTACATTCATCACAGACTTTTGAGTTTTTAGATTCCAACACTTGCGGGACTAAAGAGCAGGCACCCTAGTCCAACTAGGGGAAATTTCCAAGATTTGGAAGCCATTTGGGAGTGTCAAATAGCCTGTGAGAAGATTTCCAATTTCAGGAACTTTCAAGACTAAGGAGCCGGTACCCTAGTCTAGTTAGCCCTCAAAATTTGGGTGCACAGTCTCTGAAACTCTTTCTTTGCATTTATGTGATCAGTTTTTCCTATTTCATTACCAATTTTTGAATATCTCTGATTTAAGGCATAATTAGGGTTTACTTGGTCTATGAGAAAAACACTTAACAAAACCTGAGTTAGGCTCTTGAAATCGGATAACACAAGTATAAGGGATAGACAAGCAATCCATAGATTGACCTCACACTCAATCCTTATCCTGCCAATGTTTAGTTTGGTGAAATAGTAGTACTTAACGTAGTTGAGACAAAACTACCAAATTTTCCACTAAACACTTTGGTGCAAGATTTTTGTCTCCCCCATGTTGATTGTGCTTCAAGTTGACCATAAGGAAATGTTGTTATAATGATTAAGGAAGATGAAATGTGTCATTAGTGATTTCAACAATGAATATGACACGACAAGTTGCCAAAGTGAGCTTCAAAGAGAGGGATAATTTGAAGAACTTGGTTCTTCATTTGAGGTGTCTCATAATCATAATAGTTGGGCTGATGCTTTAAATTCTTGATTGAGTCTTGCTTATGATTCAATTATTAAAAAGTATATCAACACATGTGAAAGTGATGTATGTTGGCTGCCTATTGTTTAAGACTTTGATGAGGACACTTGTGACTATGAAGCTTTCCTTTGTGATGAATGTCATGTTTCTAATTCTATGGATGATAGTAATGTGCATGAAACAAAATCCTTTATATGGATCCAACATACATCTAAATTTTTTGTTGAGAAACAATACTTACACCAAGTTGAAGATGATCATGTTGCAACCCAGTGTGAAGTTATCCTAAACTCAAGACATTCAAGTTTGAAACTTGCATGAAGATGTTCTTCCTTGTGCTAACCAAGGTTGCAGTCAAGTATGTTTTTCTTTTCCATGTGAATTGGAGGTGTTCTCGTTGTTCCTTAGATCACTTGAAGAGGTTATTAGGTATGACAATTTTGTAGTCTTGGATGATGGATGTTTGTTTTCATCCATGAGTATTATGCTAACCTACCTTTTGTTCTTCTACCCCTTGATTCTATGAACATGCATGAAATCATGTGGCATGGGTCATGCACCTACTATTGGTGGTTACTTTATAGTAGTAACTTTGATTGTGGAGTTAGCATTCACTTCATAAGAAATGTTCACAAATTGGTGCATGCATGTAAGAGATATCCTTTGTCATATTTGGGTGGTGAGTATACTTTGGGTTTGAGGGAAATCATTCCTTCATTCATCTTGTCTTTGATAGAGGCAAGTAGTTTGTAGCAATTTGTCCATGACCTTGTTCCATGGATCTTCTTTTTAAGGTATGACCTACAAGTGTTCTAAATTTTGTTTATAGCCATACTTCCTTAAATTCATTTGTTCCCCTATGACATTGGTTGCATGTTGTTTTTTCCTTATGTACATATCTTCTTTGTGCTTATTTTTTGATGGCACTCACCCCTTGTAGGTGCCTAAAAACCCACTAAAATGAGCAAATAGGGGGAAAAGGAGGGGTTGTGTTGCTATAAGCAACCCCACACAACCTTTACAGAGGTCTACACACATGTTGTAGGACCAATAATCAGATTTGGAGGCATTAAAAAAATTGCAAAGACACAAATTAAGTTTCTGCAAAAAATAGACTGTTGCTACGGGTGGCTGCAACAATGGTTGTAGGTGACTATTTACAGTTTTAGCTACACAAAAGACTTGAAACTTGCAAATAAAAACCTAGACTTTTAGAATAAAAAAATTATATAATATTTCTTATAACCACACACACATAGGGATACTAGCTATGAAAAGGAAAGACTATTAACTTTAAAGTTCACATTTTTACACACTTATATATGCATTTACATAAATATTTGCAAAGTAGAACTCCCTCTGTAATTCCTCTTACTTTCTTTTTGTCCTCTTGTTGTCTACTACAAGCCTCTCTAACTACTTCAAAACATTCTTTTTCTATTGTCCTATGATATTCCCTATTATCCTCTTCTATACCCTTGCTTTTTGTTGTTCTGACCTCTTCTTCCTTTCCTCTCTCTATTTTTTTGTTGTTCTATTCTTCTTCTCAAAAACTATCCAAAATATGGAAGCTTCTCCCCGAAATTCTCCAAAAATCCCACCTAAAACTACAACTTTCAAAACCCTTCATAAATTCCTCTACCTACCTATTTTTGAGTTCAAAAACTCCCGCCCAATTTTTCCCTTTTCATTTCTTTCATTGTGTTTCTCATTAAATGAGCTCACAGGAGGTAGTTTTCTATCTCAAAAAACAAATTTAAAATTTAAAATTTAAAACTCCTACTACTTCCTTCATGTGGCATTAGTAGAGGGAAAAATTAAAACAAATATATATAAAAAATGATGCCCCTACATCAAACTACTAGGTTAGAAAGTTTTGTGAGCTCCTGTTCACTGTGTAAAACTCTATGTTACTATGGGTCGGCAACTCCATCATCTTGTGCTAACTGGAGTGATTCTAGCTCTACTGGGCTTAACCAAGTTGCATCCTCCATTGGTCTACCCTTCCATTTCACTAAATATTCACTATACTCTTTGTCCCTTGTCTTCCTAATTACTCTTGAATCCAAAATATATTCAATCTCCTCTCGTACTTTATTAGGTAGCTACTTCTTCCATTTTTATGGCAATGTCTTCTCTTCTTCTTGCAGATGTGATGTCTCTCCCTCATGATAAGTATATAAATCAAAAACATTAAAAATTAGAGAGATTTCCAAACCTTTAGGCAACTCCAACTCATAGGCATTTGGTGAAAACGTCTTGATGACCTTGCATCGTCCAATCTTCTTCCACTTAAGTTTGTTGTAGGCAAGGCTAGGAAATATTTACTTTTGCAAGTGTGTCAATACCATATCTCCCACTTCAAATTTCTTTTCTCTCCTCTTCAAATCAGCCTTCTCCTTATATTGTTGGCTGCTTCAACTGAGTTTTTCCCTCACTTGGTGTAAATCTTGCATATATTTGGCAAACTCTTCTCCTTCAACACTTCTCTTATATCCTTCAATATTTGCAAGCTCCCTTAATTCTGAAATACCTCTAGGACTATGCCCATAAACAATCTAAAACGGAGTCTTACTTGTGCATTTAATGATTAAGTCATTGTATGCAAACTTAGCTTGAGGCAATATCAAATCCCATTGCTTAGGCTTGTCACCAACTAAACATCTTAACAAATTCCCTAAGCTCTGATTAACAACTTCAGTTTGTCCATCTGTTTGAGGATGATATGCAGAACTAAACTTTAAATCAGTCCCTAATTTTTTCCAAAGTGTCCTCCAAAAATGTCCTACAAACTTAGTATCACGGTCTGAAACGATACTTCTTGGCAAACCATACAATCTAACAACCTTCGTAAAGAACAAATTTGCTACATGTGTTACATCATCTATCTTCTTACATGCTATAAAGTGAGCCATTTTGGAAAATATATCAACAACCACAAAAATAGAATCCTTGCCTTGTTGTGTTGTTGGTAGACCAAGCATGAAATCCATACTTACATCTTCCCACAGCTTCTCCGGTATGCATAATGGCTAATATAGGCCTATATTTTGACTCCCTCCTTTGGCATATTGACAAATTTGACATCCTTACACAAATTTTCTGATTTTTGCCCTCATCTTTGGCCAAAAATATCTTTCACTAAGCTGTGCCATTGTTTTATTAGCTCCAAAATGTCCAGCTAAACCACCATAATGTTTTTCTCTTATTAAATTCTGCCTCATTGATCCTTGTGGTATGCAAAGTTGTTTTCCTTTGAACAATAGTCCATCTTGTATAAAATAATCCATCCAAGGTATCCTATCCACACTAGTAGGCTCCATACATGCTTTCCATGCATCCTTAAAGTCTAAATCATCCTTATACAACTCTTTCATAGCATCAAATCCAACTACTTCAGCTCTCATTTCAGTCAACAATGTTGCTCTTCTACTCAATGCATCTGCTACTTTATCTGAACTCCCACTTCTATGCTTGAGAGCAAAAGTATATCCTTGTAGGAATTCAACCCACTTGATATGTCTTTGGTTCAATTTGGTTTGACTATGAATGAATTGTAAAGCATGATGATCCATGTAGAGAATAAACTCCTTTGGAAGCAAATAATGATGCCACTTCTTTAAAGATTGCACAATGGAATAAAATTCCTAATCATAAATCGAATACCTCTTCTTGGCATCATTGAGCTTCTCACTAAAGTATGCAATAGGTCTGCCCTCTTGACTTAGAACTGCTCCTATGGCTGTCCCACTTGCATCACAATCCACTTGAAACACCTTTGCAAAATTGGGCAATGCTAATATCAGTTCTTCGGTGACTTTCTTCTTCAAAATCTCAAAACTTTTATCTGCTGCTACTATCCACTTAAACTCTTTCTTATCTCCCCTTATGGTTTCAGTTATGGGTGCACATATGCCACTGAAATTTCAAATAAATCTACTATAGAAACTTGCTAAACCATGGAAACTTCTAACATCATGTACACTCCTAGGTGTTGGCCATTCAATGATAGCACATACCTTTTTTGGATCCATTTGCAGCCCTTGTTGTGAGATAACATAACCCAAGTGAACCAGTTTCTCCTTCATAAAACTACAAATTTTCAAATTTACCAATAACCTTTCTTCCTTAGGCCTTTGTAAGACTTGTCTAATATGTAATAAATGCTCTTCTTTGCTATTGCTAAATATTAGAATATCATCGAGATAAACAATCACAAGCTTCCCCAAAAATGGTTTCAATACTTCATTCATTAACCTCGTAAATGTGCTGGGTTCATTTGTTAACCCAAAGGGCATTACTAACCACTTGTACAACCCCTCTTTGGTCTTAAAAGTAGTCTTCCACTCATCACCCTCTCTTATCCTAATTTGGTGATATCCACTCTTTAAATCATTTTTTGTAAAATATCTAGCCTTTCCCAAATAGTCCATGAGATCATCCATTATTGGTAAAGGAAAATGATACCTTATTGTTATTTTGTTGATGGCTCTTGAGTTCATGCATATTCTCCATTCACCATCCTTCTTCGGTGCTAACACAGCTGGTACTGCGCATGGGCTAAGGCTTTCTCTAAACAACCCTCTTTCTAATAGATGTTGCACTTGTTTGTTCACTTCTTCATTTTCTGCTGGTGTCAACCTATAGGCAGCCTTGTTCGGTAAACTTGCCCCTAGAATCAAATCAATATGATGAGTAATGCTCCTCATAGGTGGTAGTCCTTCCGGTAAATCCTTGGACAAAATTTCATCAAACTCTTCAAGTAGCTCCTCTAGTTCTAAAGGCATGTCATTGATACCCATTGTTGCATCTACTTGTATCTGTTTAGGGTGAAAAAGTAGGTTTCTCTTAAACAAAGTTAAGTCCTATTCTTTCACCTAACTAAACATTGGGAAGACAAGGACCAAGCTTGCAATCAAGCTATTGATCACTTGTCTATTCCCTAATGCTAATTAGGTTTGATTCAGATGTATAGCTAAGGTTCTATCAGGTGTCTTTATTCACTCATCAAGCAAACCCTAATTACACCTTGTAACATAAAATGACTGAATTTAGAGATGAAGCAGACAAAATAGATTATGAAAATGTAGAGATTAAGGCTTAGAGATCATGCACCCAGAAATTGAGGACCAACTGAACTAGGGCGCCCGCTCATTAGTCCCTCAAACTTCTATCTGTAAAAATCTTCCACACTAGGTGCCAAATGACCTTTGAGAGCTCCCAGATCTTAGAGAATCTCCCCAATTGGATTAGGGTGCCTACTCATTAGTCTTGAAAGTGTCAAGATCTAAAATTCTAAAATTTTGTGACAACTGTATCTACAATACCCACCTTCCTGCAACTCCTTTTCACCGTATCCTGTAAAACATGATCTGCACCTACAAAAGGAGGAGAAAGATATTGTGGCTATATAGGAGCTTGCCTCAGTCAAGCCCTATTTTTGGTATTCCTACCTCAATAATAGCTAGAGATAAAGATTTGTAGAAGTGTGTGCAAACCTAATAAAGTGTGCATAAATATCAAACCCTAGATGTCTCAATCAAGGGAAGATCAATCACTTGCTTTGATTCAATAAACATGAACAACTTCATCTTAAGGAGATGAAAATAAATGAAGAATTGCATGAAGAAGAAGGCGAATCAACAATGTCTGCAGAGGATCTCCAAGCTCGATGTTAGAGGCTTCAACCCTTCTCCTGATCATGCAAAAGTTGTGCAAACTCTAGGAAGAGAAAGATAGTCTCAAGATCTTGATTCCTAATCTCCACCCATTGTCTCCATGATATCAAATTCAAATCACTTTCAAAAACTTCAACAAGTCACTAATCTTCAATGGCAATTTTAGTAGAGTTTTGGCATCAAGCTTGCATAAAGATTGTGTGTGATAAAATGATTTTCAAATGTCTTTTTATATCTAACATTAGGGAAATTCAAATTTTGAATAAATGTCTCGATATCATGCAAAAATGAAAAATTGAAAACAAAATCTTGAGGTGCTCGGTGGGAGCCGACGCCCCACCAAGATTCAAAATACCAAAATATGGGGCATGACTAGGGTGTAGGTGCCCAAGTCTAGGCCCCCATTTTCTAACCAGATCTGTATCTAGGGGGTCCTAAGGACCCATAATTCAAATTCTCTTTTCAGGTTCCATCAATAGTTATCTTAGGAAAATGAATATTTTGCAACTAGACACTAGCCAATCAGGGTTTCAGGAAGGCTAAAAAAAAGAGGTTAAGAGGTCACCAAAGGTGAGGAGCTAAACTGAGGGAAATTGTACTGTTCCATATAGGATAATTTATGATGTAACATTTATCCCTCACTTTAGTGGCCATATGACACTACGTGCATATGAAACTAAAAGAAAGTAAGTGCATCAATCATGAAAAGGATACCAAAAGGATACTATAGAGGAAGCCGAAGTGTTGTTGCCAAGAAGGAAGAAGCCCCCAAGTTTGCAATCCTGCAAGACCACAAAGTTAGGAACCACAACCTACAAAGGAACACTTGTCAAAAAATCAAAAATCAAATCAACCTGCAACCACCACCAATGGGTCAGTACAAAAACACTAAGGAGGTTGAGTGATGAGACATGATGAGGGAGGAAATCAAGGGGGATATATGCCCCCTTGTTTCTTCTTGCTTAGTCGAAAAAGGAGAAACAAGGAGATATCCACATGCATCAATTTTGAGGGAAACTTGATGAGAAATGTGTTATGAGGGTCCTTTGAAGAAACAATGCTCAAGCACAACACATTGGGTGAGATAGGAAGCAGAACCAGGATTCTAATGCAACAAATGACATGGAAATCTGAGTTCGATAGCTCAAGATAGAGGCTTAAGAGTGAAATAGAACAATATTGCACCTAGTTAGGGATATGAATTCTCATCCACTTTATGTAAAGGGAGTTTTCACTTATCACTTACTTATTCTTATTTCTCATCTTTGTAGAAAAGTAGAGGGGAGAGAGAGAAGGAGAAGAGGAGGACAACCATGCTGAGGCAACACCCATATCATCTCCCATGACTAGAGATGCTCCAAGCCTGAGTGGCAGAGAGACATTTCGAGGCTGAGGTAGGGTCCTAATCTTATGCTTATGTCATCTTTCTATTTTCTTTCAGTTGTTTTTATCGTTTACCATGCCGAGGGAGGTTTCATGGATAGGGGTCCCTAGTGGGGGGGCTAGGTCCGTCTAGGGTGTTAGAGTTTCACTGGGGTGCCCTAGTCCCACAGGGGTACCAATGTCCCTCTGGGGTGCCTAGGTCTCCCTAGGGCACCCAGGTCCATAGAGGACATGGGCCCTAGGCACATGCACTCATTGTTATTTTAGATATTATTTTTTGGTTTCATGGCAAAAAATTGATACCACTACTTGCTTTTTGACTTGCAGGATGTCTCAGAGACATGAGAGCATATATGCAGTTGCCTGATGGCGCTACTTTGAGAGTGTACCAGTACTATGTCTACTGCAGAGAGAGAGCACTTGCAGGCGGTGGGCTTATGGTGGGTGTTTGATATGCCCACAATTAGATTTCATTGCAACATGTTTATGGCATTCAAGGAGAGGTAGAATGCAAACACATCCACATTCTACTTACCTATAGATGAGATGACTATCATAGTGGAGGATGTATATAGGATCTTGTGACTACCTATTTGAGGAGAGAAAGTGAGGTTTGCAGGACATCGCTTACCAGAGTATACTCGCAAGAGTTAGCTATATTATCTAGGTAGCATAGTTTCATAGGCAAAGCGAGGACATATTTAGCTTCAGCTTTTAGAGTAGGGATGCAACGACATTCCTTTGGTTTGGAGGATCATGACAGTCACTGTTACACTATCTATCGCACTAGACAGAAAAGGAATTCACCTTCACGAGGGCCTCATTCACACTATTAGAGTGATGGAGGAGCATCAGACTATATACGCATGGGGACGTAGTATACTTGTGCACCTATATCATGACTTCGGATGGTATGTCCATTACAAGATGGGTAGTCTGATGATCCACACTTTGTTATAGGTTTGGGCTTTTGAGCACATCATGTGCACACAACCGATAAGATATCCTAGAGTCAATATTCACCCATCCATGTGTTCATGCCTATTCATTAGTTAGGTGCTGGAGACATAGTGATCTATTATATTGGAGAGTTGTCTTTAATAGATTGCAGCCCAACGATATTATCTGGAGACCATATTGTGGCTATATTGTATGGCCTAGCTAGTGAAGACAGTTAGCGAGGATGTAGAGGGATCGGTTAATGGTCAATCAACTCAACCGCATCATGATTTGGTTCTATTATGATAGGCTGGCATGATAATTCAGACAGGTACATGATGTGCCTGTAGTGCATCTAAGCTACTTGCGCACTATGCATAGCACAGTCAAGGAGAACAACACCTGACGACTGATAGTAGCAGATGTACCTCTTAGTGATGATGAGAGTACAAAGGATGCAACATTAGTTTCAGATGTAGACAATGTTAGTTTTACCCAAGCATATCAGACTTGGTGGCATACAACATGGCCTACCCCTGTCTTTCCTCCTGGTCACCCTTTAGGCAATGCCTGACCTTGGGCCGGTCACGCTAGTGACACAAGAGTAGAGAATGACATGAGTGACTTTGCAAGATACTACAATCTTGAGGAGCATGTGGAGGATGATGGTGATGAGTCAGAGGAGGATCCATCATAGTACGCCTTTAGGGCAAGACCACGACAAGACCAACAGGAGGTAGACACTGACAAACAGACTGAGTTGAGACCACGATCTAGAGCTCATGGTCTAGTTCCTACAGGTGTTGGGAGACTGAGTCAGGCAAGAGGGGGGAGTGTAGTACGTTTGTGCCCCCAGCTACAGATTAGACTGCAAAGCTCGTGACACCTTCAGTGATTCGAGATCCATCTTGGCGAGATGGAGATCCAACTTAGCTTTGTTTCATTAGTTTGATGTTCTTTTTGTTTATTGCTTATGATGTTTATGTGAGAGTCTAATATCTATCTTATTTTTTGCTTTGCAATTGCGACTGATGCTTGGCAAGACTTTATGAGTCACATCATAGTAGACATAGTACCTTCAGATGTATCTGAGCAGCGGGTGCAGGTGGGGTATTCGTAACGGCCATCCATTGGGTGACATGCAGAGATATTTATGCCTTTTATCAGGTACAGGATGACTATAGAGGCTATTCTAGAGCAATCTGCATGGGAGAGAGAGGAGTTACGGTAGAGAGCTGAGTGCACCAAGGTAGAGCTTCAGGCGCAACAGGATCAGATGGTAGTGGTGCCTACATTGGAGAGAGAGCCAATTGTTGGTGAGTTCTTACTACTTGAGGTCCATCACGCAAGAGCTAATAGAGACAGGGCTCAGGCTAAGAGAGACCAGTACCATCAGATGTACCAGGAGGCACAAGAGGAGGTGATAGGACCGAGAGGTGAGATCAAGGGGTTACGATTGTGGAGTGTCTCTAGGAGTCATTCATGATCCATAGCCACACATGGTCAGGCCTCTATCATGCGCACACCACAAGGGCTTGAGGGTACAGGTGACTTAGGTTCATCTATGTGATATGTATGTTGAAATACACCAGATAACTGAGAGGTGGGGTAAATCAATTATCACAAAAACTTATCTTCATATGAATATCAAACCATCAACAACTTAATTATTCATAATCAGATTTAACCATGAAAGCATGAAACCATAAACTTAATTACAATCACACATCCAACACAGTAGACACCAAATTTTTACATGGAAAACCCTAAAAGGGGAAAAACCATGGTGGGTGTTAGCCCATAGAAATATATGAGTTGTAACAATACCAAAAAATAGAGGCTCACTTCCTACAGGGCTCACTACCCAAATTGCTCACTGCTTAAGGGGTGGCTCACTGCCAAAGTGCTGAACTGATTAGATAGCATCTACTCCATGCCAGGGTTCAGTTCCATTAAAGCACAATATAACTTCTCTTCTTGTTCTTTCATACCTTTTCTCTTATCTCTTCATATTCGCATCACACCCTTTATTTCACAACTACATTACATTCTTTTATACAATTCATCAACCTTGGAATGTACATCAAGGTCTGCGTTACATTCATCAACCATTGGATCAATCTCTAAGGTCGGCATTACAATCATACATAAAAATAGGTCTGGACCTAGTACAAATTTATCTAAGGAAAAGATGTAAAGATGTATGCAGATCATGCCATGCCTTAACTAGGATTTAATTACAATTCTCCACACCACAACATGCTTCTACAATCTTTGATGCATCTCCACAAATAGTGAAATTAACCAAGTCGGCCAAGACTAATGAAAGTACTAGACCTTCTAAGAACATTCTTCATTCATGATCCAAGTTTCTCTTTGTGGACCAATCCAAAGGTAGGAACACAATCATTAGAAATCCACAAGCACACTGTAATCACTAGGAACAACTGTACAATATCTAACCACTCTTTCAAGAAGATTCTTCAAACTGGAGCACAAGAACAACACTATCAGCCACTGTCATAAGGAAAGGATAGCTTGTGGACCACCAAGTCATGAACCATTGTAGTTGAAGGCACTTAACACCATTAAAAACTTGATTCTAGAACTGTAGACTGAAATACTTCAATGCGAAGGAATACGAAGCATAACACTCTCTCCCCGTCACCACCAAACATACATGAAAAGTAGTTTTCACATTGGTGAACACAATTCACTCAATTATTTATGTCAAAGGCTCAAACTTAGAATATAACATCTTTAGACAGACTTCTAAATCACTTCCAATCTACAAGCAAAGATATTTATTCTATAGGAAATGTGGAGCAACTTCTGGACTGTTCTTCTGAAAACAATACACTATTTCCACTGCAACACACTGTTACAACCGGAGGGGCTAATTTTCTCAATATCCTCAACATCATGATCACTTACATAAGTAAATACAAATCATCTCACTTCATACAAGCAAGCAACAAAGTAAGAGCACAGTTGACACCAATGACAACATAGATATGTTGACATCAATGACCACATCGGTTAGCACATACTTGCAACAATCTCCCCCTTCGTCATTGATGGCAACATATGATGTGAAAAACTTAATGACCCATCAAGACAAGATACTCCCCCTTTCTTTTTACACATCTGCACTCTTTCTCCCCCTGAGTTTTTCACATGATTTCTCTCCCCCTTTTACATCAATGACAAAGGGCTCATACTTGCATGTTGTTGCTCTGATCCACTAAACTTTGTTTGTTATCAATAACTTTATCAGAAACACCTATCTACTCCCCCTAAGAGATAGCCCTCAAAACATTAATCTAGATCAAAGAATGACACTTTGAGAACCTTGGATTGATGCATTCCTATGCATCTTAGTTCAGAGCAAGAGGGGTGATGACCCCTAATTTTTCTATGAGATACTCAAAGGTATCTTTAGGTAGAGGCTTAATGAAAATGTCTGCAATTTGATCCTTTGTGGACACATATTCCAACTTTATTTCATTCTCTGTCACCTTCTCTCTCAAAAAGTGATACCTTATTGATATGTGCTTTGTTCTTGAGTGCATCACTAGATTCTTTGAAATGTTTATGGCACTTGTATTATCACAAAATATTGCAACTGGATCTTCATATACAACTCTTATGTCCCTCAAAGTTTGCTTCATCCATAACACTTGAGTGCAACAACATGCTACTATAATATACTCTTCTTCTATAGTAGGTAAAGAGATTGAGTCTTTCTTTTTGCTTAGCCATGAAACCAATCTATTTCCCAAGAAAAAGGCACCTCCACTTGTACTCTTTTTGTCATCAACATCTTCAACCCAATCTACATCTGTATAAGCACTGAGAGTGAAATCATTGTCCTTTGGATACCATAAGCCATGATTCAGAGTGCCTTTTAAATACATCAGGATTCTCTTAACTGCCATCACATGTGATTCTCTTGGATCAACTTGGAATCTTGCAATAAGATAAACTGCATACATAATATCAGGTCTTGTTTGAGTTAGATAAAGCAATCCTCCAATCATGGATCTGTATTTATTCTGATCAGTTTTAGGTGATTCATCAGTTTTTCTCAACTTGCAACCAGTGACCATAGGAGTACATACCAGTTTAGAGTCTTCCATCCCAAACTTATTCAACAACTCTTCACATACTTAGACTGAGATATGAAAATTCCCTTATCTGATTGATTGATTTTCAGACCTAGAAAGAAATTCATCTCACCAAACATGGACATTTCAAACTCTTTTTGCATTTCACCAGCAAATTTCATACACATACCTTCATTGCCTCCAAAGAAGATATCATCAACAAAGACTTCAACAATCAAATTTTGATCACCATTAATCTTGAAATAAAGATTACTATCAGTAGTACCTTTGTTGAACCCTAACTATAATAAGTACTTGTCCAACCTTGCATACCATGATCTAGGAGCTTTCTTGAGTCCATACAAATCTTTCTTCAACTTGCACACAATATCACCTTGGTTTGATAACTTAAATCCTTCTGGTTGCTCAATGTAAACTTCCTCTTCCAACTCACCATTTAGAAATGCAGACTTCACATCCATTTGATACACTTTGAAATCTTTGTGAGCTACAAATGCTAAAAATATTTTGATTACTTCAATCTGAGCTACTAGAGAAAAATTCTCTTCAAAATCTATTCCTTCAATCTGAGAATATCCTTGGCACACAAGACTTGTCTTATTCCTTACAACCTCTCCATTCTCATTCAACTTATTCCTGAAAACCCATTTGGTTCCAATAACATTTTTGTTAGCAGTTCTAGGAACTAATTCCCAAGCATCATTCTTTTCTATCTACATTAGTTCCTCCTCCATGGCTTTTACCTAGTTTTCATCATTACAAGGTTCATTCAGAGTTTTTGGTTCAACCTTTGAAAGCAGATAGTAGTTCACTTATTCTTCTATAGTTCTTTTCCTTATCAGCACACCTTTGTTTTTATCACCTATAATCTGATCTTCAGAATGAATAATCCTTACATACCTAGGAGTGTTGACAACACTTTCTAGAGCCTCTTCTTCATCTTGATTGTCTTCTTGCTCATCTTTTTCTTCATTCACTATAGTCACAGGGTCATCTAGTTCATAGCAATTGAGGTCTAATATTCTTTCCTTACCTTCATCCACCTTCACATTTGCACTCTCAACAATCTTTCTAAGCCTTTTGTTGTAGCACCGGTAGGCCTTACTCTTAGTAGAGTATCCAAGGAAGATTCCTTCATCACACCTTGCATCAAACTTTCCTAGATATTCATCTCTTAGCATTTTCTTCCAAAGACTTTGAAATATTTTACTGTAGGAATTCTTCCATACCACAATTCATAGGTAGTTTTAGTACCATTGCCTTTCACTTGAACTCTATTTTGAATGTAGACAATAGTATGTATGGCTTCTTTCCAAAAGAGTTCTGGAAGATCTACTTCCTTCATCATTGTCCTAGCAGTCTCTTGAGATGTCCTATTTTTTCTTTCCATAACTCCATTCTACTGAGGAGTCCTAGGTGCAGACAACTATCTCTTTATCCCATGCTCTTCACATAAAATGTTGAATTCATTTGATGTGAACTCTCCTCCTCTATCAGATCTCAAGCATTTGATTTTCAACTCTATTTCATTCCCAACCATTGGCTTGAAAGATTTGAACTTCTGTAGGGCTTCTATTTTGTCTCTTAGAAAAGTAACCCAAGTCATTCTAGAATAATCATCAATAAGAAACATGAAGTACATGTCACCTTGTAGACTTCTTACTCTTGTAGGACCACAAAGATCTGTATGTACTAGATCTGGAAAACTAGAAGAAAATTGTTCTTTGCTCTTGAAACTTGTTCTTGTTTGCTTCCCTAACTGACATTCCTTACAAATTGTATTGGAGGGGTTCACAAGTTTTGGTAAATCTCACACAGTCTGACTTGAACTTATCTTTACCAGATTATCAAAGTTTATATGACACATCCTTCTATGCCACAACCAACTCTCATCTGCCTGGGCCAATAAATAGTAATCATTAGTTCCTCTTAATTGATAGATGTTACCTTTTGTCTTCTTACTGGTAGCAATCATAGTTTTGGAGCTTTCCATGATCTTGCACCCATTATCTTTGAATCTCATATCATATCCTTTGTCACACATTTGACCAACACTCAAAATATTATGCTTCAAACCCTTCACATATAGGACATTGTCAGTATTATGCTTTCCATCAAATGAAATAGATCCTTTTCCACAAATCTTACCAGCAACATTATCTCCAAACCTAACCAATCCTCCATCATACTTTTCCAAACTTACAAACTTACTTTTGTCACCGGTCAAGTGATGTGAGCATCCACTTTCAATAATCCATTCATCCTTATCTTTCTCAACCTGAACAACTAAAGCACTTTCTTCCACTAGTTTTTCTTCCTTCACACAACTAGCAAAATTAGTAGACACAGGATCTTCTTTAATAGCAATAAACATGCATTCATTTGCACTAGTACTAGCATTATCAGATTCATCATTAGTCACACCTTCATTATCAAAGTCTCTAACATAGTAGCATTTCTTTGGAGCTCTAGTCCTGCTCTCAAATCTTTTCCTATTTCTTTCAATTCTTTCATGACATCTGGAAGCATAATGACCTACTTTACCACAAGAGAAACATTTGAAAGGTAATTTACCTTTGAACTTACTGGAACCTCTTTGCAACCTGTCAACAAAGTTAGCTTCAATTTCATCAAAGTCATCATCCACCTTATATTTCTCAACTCTAGAAATCTTTTCTAAAGTATTGGCTTTAAAAGTTGTCTCAACTTTCAACAGGGCATCACCAAATTCTCTCATCTCAAAGGTTGTAAGCTTTCCAATTAACTGATCTCTATCAATAGTTTTCACAATCATAAATTCTTCAATTGCAGCTACCTTGTGAATATAGGACTTTGGTAGCAATCTAAGAATTTTCATCACAACTTCCTTATCACCAATGGTTCCTCCAATTCCTTGTGTTCCATTGACAAGTTCATCAACCCTTTGCATGAAGGCTGTAATGTTTTCATCTTCAAGCTCTCATATTTAGCTTTTAGGCCTTGAAGTTTCACTTATTTTACAAAATCATCTCCTTCATACAAGTTCTTCAACTTTTCCTAGACCCCATTTATAGTTTCTACGTCCTTGACTTTTATCAACTTATTGTCAGTCAAGACACTTACCAGAGCATATTCTTTGATTTCATCTTCAGTTTTCAAACCATTTTGAGGCATGGTATATTTTGATTTTGTAGCCTTCCATACTTTATAACCAAGATAAAGGAGATGGCTTTTCATTCGTACCTTCAAAAGAGCATAATTTGTCCCATCAAACTACAGAGCTTCCTTTTTATAAGACATCTTGGATATTCCTCAAACTATTAGACTTTCTTCCGAGGAACCTACTCTGATACCAATTGTTGAAATACATCAGACAACTGAGAGGGGGGTGAATTAGTTGTTACAAAAACTTATCTTCATATGAATATCAAACCATCAACAATTTAATTATTCATAATCAAATTTAACCATGAAAGAATGAAACCATAGACTTAATTACAATCACACATCCAACCCAGTAGACACCATATTTTTACGTGGAAAACCCTAAAAGGGAAAAACCATGGTGGGTGTTAGCCTGAAGAAATATATGAGTTATAATAATACTAAAAAATAGAGGCTCACTACCTATAGTGTACACTGCCCAAATTGCTCACTACCAAAGTGGTGAATTGATTAGATAACATTTACTCCATGCCAGGGTTTAGTTCCATTGAAGCACAATATAACTTCTCTTCTTTTCTCTTTCACACCTTCACTCTTATCTCTTCATATTCACATCACACCCTTTATTTTGCAACTACATTACATGCTTTTATACAATTCATCAACCTTAGAATGTACATCAAGGTTAGAATTATAGTCATCAACCATTGGATTAATCTCCAAGGTTGGCATTACAATCATACATAAAATAGGTCTAGACCTAGTACAAATTTAGCTAACAAAAATATGTAAAGATGTATATGGATCACACCACACCTTAGTTGGGACTCAATTACAATTCTCCACACCACAAAATGCTTCTACAATCTTCGATGCATCTCCACAAATAGTGAAATTAACCAAGTCAGCCAAGACTGATGAAAACACTAGCTCTACTAAGAACATTCTTCATTCACAATCCAATTTTCTCTTTGCGGACCAATCCAAAGGTAGGAACATGATCAGGAGACATCCACAAGAACATTGTAATCACTAGGAACAACCGCACAATCTCTAACCACTCTGTCAAGAAGATTCTTCAAACCCTGCACAAGAACAACACTATCAGCCGCTATCATAAGGAAAGGATAGATTGCAGACCACCAAATCACAAACCATTGTAGTTGAAGGCACTTAACATCATTACAAACTTGATTCCAAAATTAGAGACTGAAATACTTCAATGTAGAGGAATGCAGAGCATAACACTCTCTCCCTGTCACCACCAAATATATAGGAAAAGTAGTTTTCACACTAGTGAACACAATTCACTCAATTCTTTATGCCAGAGGCTCAAACTTGGAATATAACATCTTCAGACAGACTTCTAAATCACTTCCAATCCACAAGAAAAGATATTCATTCTATAGGAAATGCAGAGCAACTTCTGGACTATTCTTCTTAATACAATACATTATTTCCACTACAACACACTATTACCACTAGAGGGGCTAATTTTCCTAATATCCTCAACATTAGGATCACTTACATAAGTAAATACGAATCATCTCACTCCATACAAGTAAGAAACAAAGTAAGAGCATAGTTGACACCAATGACAACACAAATATGTTGACATCAATGACAACAACGATTAGGCACATACTTGCAACAATGTCTATATTATTTACTATGACATCCCATTTTGTTATGAGGAATAGTCGACTCGGATGTATATTTGAAATTGATCATGATATATATATATATATTGTTTACTTTTTTTCAATGTGCAATGGTTTGAATCTATCACATGTGATTTTTGTAGAATGCAACTATTGATGAATTTCAAAGGCTAATATGGAAATGTAATTAATGCTAATGCCCTATACTGACAATTCTTTTCAGAACATATAGTAACAACACAATGATTAAAATTTCACATATAACCCAAATTTCCATGCTAGGTTTAGTTAATATAAAAGTGATCTAAGCAAAGAGTATATAAGCAAGATACAACAATGATTAACCAAGCAAAGATGTAATGTTAAATGAATTAAGACAAAATACTAACATTTTGTCAAAATTGAAGCTAATTTATCTAATAAATTTGCTTTATGACATTTAACATCAAATCTTAAGCATGAAATTTCTTGAGGTGCACAATGTTAATAGGTTCCTTAAGTGGCATACCTTGTTCATCAGCTAGTCAATACATTCCTAATCCAAAGGCTTCAGTTACTATGTTTGGTCCTATTTTATATGGAAAGGGGGATGATGAGGTTGTTGATTTAGTTTGAATCCTCCTTTCTAGAAAACATTCCAAGGGCTTTTCAACCGAGTGATTCTCCTATCAAGAGGAGTGTCAACTATCAGATTTGAGTTGCCACTTGGTTTCTTGTGGGGAAATTTAGAAGTTATCACACAAGATTGCTAATTAATGCTTTTGAAACCCTAATTTAAGAAAAAAAAGTAATTGAATCTAAGAATTACGAAAAATAGAAATGTCGGGGACAATGGTGATGGCACCCTAGTCCAAGGTACTGATTTTTCTGTGGATTCCTGATCTCCTTCTGACACTGATCTCTACTATATTTTCTATTTTTCATGATTTGACAATGGAGGACAAGGTTGATGGCACCCTAGTCCACTACAGGAGATTCTTCTAGATGTTAGAAGCTCGGCAAACCCTGATGCTCACTATCTAGATTATTTTTGTAGCTTCAAATACAAAGGACAAGGTTGATGACACCCTAGTCTGATCAAGTTCCTCTTTCAAGATCTGGAATCTCCATAGTGTCCTCTTGCTCCCTACAACTCCACTTCTCTCACTTTTGCAACCTGTAACCTACAATCACATGGAATGTGGGAGGGGGTTGTGGTGTTTAGAGGCTTGCCTCAATCAAGCCCTAGATAGACATTCAACTCTTCCAAATACCATTGTCAGAGAGAGTGCGTATCCTTATGGGATAGAGGCAAAAATCTAAATGATAATAATGATAAAACACAATAGATGTCACCTTGATGATGAAGCTCTCATGGAAGGAAGAAGCTCTTCAATGCCATGAGGAGAAGATGTAATCCAACCTACAAAAACAAACACAATAACAATGCTATACTCTACAACACAATGATAATCGCAAGTATGCCAATAGCTTTTGAAACATAAACATCCTCTAGATATCTTCTAGTTTGCAAATGATAACCTAAACATGCTTATATATGCAACTACTAAGATTACTGCCAAGAATTTTGTAATTAAAAATTATGATGTCGGCCTGGAAACCAAATAACAATCACAAAACTGACATTTGAATTTAGGGCAGACCCAAAATAGGGCTGGACTAGAGCACTAGCGCCCTTGTCCACCCCCTATCTTTGTTCCGACATTATTAAATTAGCACCCCTAGGTCCTATTTGTCACAAGACCCAAGGGTTTTCTCATCAGGAGTCTAAATTATCATACAAAATGCTCTAAATGCAATCTAAGGACCTAGGAGCTAAACCTTAAAGGAAAAAGCCCCCAAGGGTGCATTTTTCTGACATAACATTTAGCCCCCACTTTAACATGTATGTATTAAATGAGAGGCCAATACATGCATTAAAGTAAGGTCAACAAACACACCAAGCATAGAGAAGACATGCCAAACATATTGAAGACAATAATAGGTATGCAAAACACAGAGAAGATAGTTAGAGTCATACAAAACACCGAGAAGACAACATTGAAGACATGCAGAGCACAGAGATTACATTGAATGTAGTGATTATTTTCTTTTTGATTTTTCCATATGAAATGTAAGATGCAAGTACAAGGAAAGTAAAGAAAAAAATCCCAAAAAGTGTAGAGGAGCTGTTCACCACCGATCTTGCACTTTTTGAGAACAGACACGCCAAACAAAATTCAAAGGTGTAGAAGAGCTATTCACCATTGGTCTTGCACCTTGAGAACAAACATGCCAAACAAATCCCAAAGTGTAGAGGAGCTCATCGCCACTGGTCTTGCACTTTGAGAACAAGCATGCCATACACACACATGCTAAAGACACAAAGAAAACACATCAGACAAGTGATGGAGTGAAACTATTGCTAGATTCATCACCATCTCAGGCACATTACAGGCACACACTGATGATTGGGATTTGCCACAACCATTGAAAACACACTTAAGGGTTGAGTTAGTCACAAAACCGCTCCCTGCCTCGTGATGAGGACTTTTGAAAATGATAGGATAATGCAATCTCTCTGTGAAATACACCATCCCCACCTCATGATGAGGGCTTAAGATAAAATTATATACTCAATATCCCACCTCCGCAAAGGGCTTAAATGATTTTGATGGATTTTTAGATTGTTAAAACATGCTTTACTATGATCTAAAGAAGACATATTACCTTATATATGACCCCACCTTAAGGTGGTTGATATCACGTACTGATATCAAGCATGTTAAGGTAGGAAGAAAATACACAAGGGAACATGAGCTCTACCAAAGTCCATGCCCCCAAGAGGTGACATGTACTTTATGATTTCCAAATGTTCCCACAAACACATCCTTGCAAGAAAAGTGTTAGTGTCCAGATAACCATGATGAAAAAACAATGCATATGATCAACTACATGAAAGAGCCAAGCAAGGTGATATTCATGATAAACAAAGTGCGTAGAGCAACATTATTGTTAAAGTGTTGTTAGCAATATAAGATAACATCGACATCAACATTAACATAGAGAAATCACAGAGTGATTCCACTAGCCAAGTGTCAGATAATTTGTTACAACCCCGTCGTCATGTATGGACTAGGTCCATTTTTTGATTACTCGCTAAAAGGACACTATGTTCACATCAGTATAATATGTTTTTTGTCATCCACCAACTAGATGGAAATTCTAGAGGAAGGTAAACAATAAATTAGAGAGGAGAACAAGTGCCTTAGGGACAATCACATAGGAGGGTGCCCCCAATTCACCAACCGCAACGCTATGTTCATAAAACACAACACACAACAATGAAATTAGAGGAGAGACAATATAGAAGAATGATGATATAAATAGAAGAAGATCACAATAGAGGTCATCTCCTAGTATCCTTGACCTTACAGGAGAATCAAGGGTCATCCTAGGAGGCCTAACAATATATAACACATTATGGAGGAAACACATCACGAGAAATAAAAGGGTTAGAGATACTTACCTGTTAGTGAAATCGTGCTAAATTTTGTAACTTGTGAAACTCTTGGAGAGTATTTAATCAAGTTTTGTTAGAAGCTTGAGTGGTTCTTATTAGGCTATTGCTTGTTATCAGAGAGTCCATTCAGTACGTTCTCAACATTTCCTTGTTTATGTGAAATATTTTGTTGCTTGTGAGGAGGAGAGCCACTATTATTTCCAATTGATGATAATCGTCTTGCTCATTTCCAACTTTTATTTCTCTTGTTCTGATGGTTCTGTCTATCATAACGACAAGGACTATCTTGTACTATTTCAACCTTTTCTATTGTCATAATCTCTTGCTTTAGTTTTTCCATTTGTCTTTTTGGTATATGTTGATTCTCTCCTGATCCCTGAAGGGATAATGGAGGAGGAACTTCAGAGTAGATACATCTTCTTCATGGATGGGGTGATAATTGAGTATTTTCCTTATCCACTTCAATTGTAGCAATTATCTCATCATAATCTAAATAACCCTTGTCTACTTGTGTATTTTGTTCCATCAAATTGTTATCCATGTGCTTAGGGAAAGGATTAGTGAAGATCTATAAATTCTGATTCAGCGAAGCAACTGACTTATTCCCATTATCATTCACACCAGATACCTGTATAACATTCAAGTTGACGAGGTCTTGTATTTCATGTTTAAGATGCATACATCATTTAGTATCGTGTCCTTGTGTCCGATGATAGTGACAAAAGGCATTAGCATCAAAATAAGGTCCTTGCATTCTGTCAGGATCCACTAGTTTAATCGGGGGAAGCTTCAAGAGATTATTACTTAGAGCTTGATTCATGATAGAATGATAGGACTCAGATATCGAAGTGAACTTTCTTTGTTGGTATGGTGCCTTCTTTGGATTAGTCATAGTAGACACTTGAGAAAAGTTATTCAGCCCATTAACCTTGATGAAACTCTTATTATTCCTCTTAAAGTTGTTTTGTGATGATCCACCCTCAGATTGACCAACTTGAGCTGACTAGTTTTGATTTTATACTGACTAGAAGAAAGTTGGTAGTCATGAAGGGTAGTACATAGCTGTTGAAAAGAGTTATACTTCATCAAGATGATCTTATGATGGATGTTAGGCTGCAAATTAGTTATAAATATCTTTTGAACATCATCATCTTTCATTTGATATTGAATTTCTGCATAAAGTCCTTGATACCAGCTAATAAATTTAGTTAACTTGTCTTTCAGACCTTTCTTGCAATGAACCAGACCAATCAGAGAGACTTGTGGTCTGATGTTTGCTTGAAAATGTTGTATAAATTGATCAATTAACTGTGAAAAGGAATGTATTGAATTCGGAGGCAATGAGAAAAACCATTCTAGAGCTGTATCTTTCAGAGATCACGGGAAAATATTTGCTAACAAGTCATTTTCAAAGTAGAAATCACAACACATAGCTGTGAATGCTGCCACATGAGATTAGGATTGCCTTTTCTACCATATTTTTCAAAGCAAGGAGTTTCAAACTTCTCAAGCATAGGAGTTCTCAAGATTGCATAGGATAAAGGATTACAAGCATGGTTAGTCAGTATATTAGGTTGTGAACCATTTGACAAGCTTGTAACTTTTTGTTGTAAAGAGGTCATGCCTTGCAAAATTTGATTTAGAATGGCATCATTAGGAGATGCAACTTGTGGTGAGGATTTGGAACCAAAGTGTGGAGGAGATTGAGCATGGGTAGTGACAAGTGGAGGTTGTGAATAATTAAGCAATGGCTAGACATAGCGATAGGTAGAAAATGGTTGAGAGTAAGTGGATTGAATGGGTGGTTGAGAGTGATATGAAGACACATTAGGGGCAAGGTTTTGATAGTTGAATCTAACAACTTTGTAATTTTATGAATTAGTGCCATTAGATACTCTAATACCAATGGTGACGTTACTACAAGCATTTGCATTAGTTGTCAAAATATTCAATGTAAATGTAGATATTCCTGTGGTTTTTATAGGTACTGATACTTGTGTGTGAGATTGTGACAAAGTGTTATTTATCACTTTTTCACATTCAGTGACTAGCATAATATTGGTTTGTACAATATGTGCTAAACCACAGATCACATTAACACCATCTTGTCCTTCTTTTATCAATTCTCTTATGTTATGAATTGCAGGAATAGCTTCTTCAGCTATCATCTCATTTTCCATAAATGCTTAGAACTTAGCTAACTCTTTATCCATTTTATCTATTTTTTCATTAGATACATGTCCTGTCACTTCAATAGTATCATCAACATCATGAAAAGTTTGCACTTCCATTGTACTTCTGATAGGTATAGTATCTTGTAGCATTTGTGTCTCTCCTTTTGTAAATAAGGTGTTTAGTGTACCGATTTATTCAAGAGAACTAGATCCCATGAGTCCTATGCTTCATCTTAAAAGGATATTTCTATTATGGAAGTGAGTTATAATACTCATGCAACATCATTCACAAACTAATAGGATAAACCCTAGAAGCAAGATATGTTTAGAGGCAGAAATACTTGATTTTTCAACTTTTCACAGTGTAAACAAGTAAAAGAAGAAGTGTTGTAAAGATTTTCAGGAGGGATAGAAAATTATATGCCTAATGAAATTCCACTAATGTAAGAATACATTTCACAACACACTTTTGAAGCAACTCTAGAAAGTCGATAAGTCAAAACCTAGTGAAAATAGGCCAAAAAATGTTATTTTCACCAAATCTTCATGAAAACAAATGAAAGAAGAGATGTTGTGAAGATTTTAAAGAGGGATAGAAAATTATATGCCTAATAACAGTCCACTAATTCAAGAATACCTTTCACAACATGCTTTTGAAGCAACTATAGAAAGTTGATAAGCCAAAACCTAGTGAAAATAGGCCAAAATATGCAGTTTTTCACCAAATCTCCATGCAAAAGACTAGCGCAGCGGGTGTTGTAAGGAAAATGATGATGGTAAAAAACTTATAACAGTAATAACAGCCACCTAATGCAAAAAAATCTGTTACAACATGCCCATAGTGCCACTCTAGATCAAAGCCTAGTGCAAAAATAGCAAAAATATGCAAATTTTCACAAAATTTCAATGTAAAGGCCCAAAAGAAAAGGTGTTGTAAGGAAATGGAGAAGGGATAGTGGATAATAATGCCAATAACATCCAATTAGTGCAATAAATTCCCTTACAACATTCTTGGAGTGCAAGTCTAGCAAGATGATAAGGCCAAATCTAGTGAAAAAATGCAAGTTTTCAAACCCTAGCCATAAAATTTCACAAGGAGACCACTATAAAACAACATTACAATTGGAAATCAGACATAATGAGTGTTTTAACAAGATAGTAAAATCTGAAACAAGATTTTGACTACAACCCTAGCTCATGCCAAACTAGGTTTCCATGAGAAATGCAAGATTTCAAGCAATTTCTAACAAATCAAGCATGGAAATGCAATACAAATGAATTGTAAATGATGAAATTATGTATTTTGGATCATATATAATGAAAATAACATAAATTAATTTAAATTAGATGCCAATTAATTAAAATTTTACAAAAATGCAAGTCTAATATGTCAATTTTTGCAAATTTTCCAAATTTTTTAATTTTTTTGTACTTTTTTTAATGCAATATTGAAAATAATGAATTGAATTATAATGAATTTCATATCTGATTTAAAAATTAGAGAATTAATAAAATACGATTGAATGAATGCAAACTATGTCAAAAATCAAACCCTAGAATGTATTTTATTTCAATTAATTCAAATATACCAATTTTTTTGTAAATTTTTGAATGTAATAAAATGAATGAAGGCAAATCTATCAAACAACACTTAGAAAGGTGCCAGAAAGTTCAAAACATGGGTTCACCAAAAAATTTTATATGGAAAGGGGGATGATGGGGTTGTTGTTTTAGTTTGAATCCTCCTTTCCACAAACATTCCAAGGGCTTTTCAACCGAGTGCTTCTCCTCTCTGTTGATGGTGGTTTTAGCACATAGCAACGTAGGTGTATTTACTGGTTTCACACCTCTCTTGAAAAGTATCTTACCCTAAGTAAGACTACTCCAAGGATAATACATCTAGGTCTTAGCTTTCTTGGAACCCCTCAGTTGGTATGTTCTAGCTGTGCCTACAAGGGGTCTTACATGCAATATGTAAATCTTCAAATTTGGGGCAGCAAATACACATAAACCCTTTTATGATTTCAGCTGATAAACAAGATAAAATTCTGCTGAGATTCTCAATCTAACAACTAACAATGATTCAAAAGAAAAGACAAAAGGTTAGGGTTTGAGAGGGGTCCTAAGTGACATTCACAATGCCAAGGCTATTTTTAGTAGACAAACATTCCAAACTTTGAACTAGCTTCCTAAGTTACCAAACTTAAATGAGTGTTATAGTGCTGCAGAAAATGGTGCTATCTTTAATGGAAGTCAACAGATTTTCAGATCACATTCATTTGTTAAATACCAAATGGACGGCACAACTTAACTTGTGAAATGCAATTGAACTTTAGCACAAATAATTAGCCCAGATTAACTTTACACAACTATTTACCATCAGCAAACAACTAAAAGTATGGACTTAGAATGTTCATCAAATACTTCAACAAACCATGAATATTATGAAAGCATAGCTAATCTAACTATGGGAGAGCAAGATGCAAACCATGAAAACCAAAAGATGAATCAACACAAGACACAAATTCTTAGATTTACTGCAGAAACTTGCTTTGTATTAGCTCAAATGGCATAGAGTCAACAATTCGGTATCAAAATCTCTCTTACAAATAGTGGAAATGGGAGCCCTTTATATAGAAAGCAGCATACCCCAACCCTCAAATGAATGGTGGAGATTAGCTCAACATCGACGGTCTAGATTACATCAATAATGGCCCACATCAATTCCCGGATTAAAATTTTGTCTGTTATGAAAAAGGATGAAAAATAGTTCTGAGATACATTGAATCTAGTCATTTTGACTAGCCAACTCAGTATATTGGTAGAAAAGCTCATTTTAGAAGAAAGAAAAGGACAAAATAGAGTCACATGCTACCCCGAATATAGCAATTTACAATTTTGATGGGATTGTATCATCAAAATATTCAAAAAATAGTATCATGATTTCTTATCTAAGTCAATGCTATCTTCACTGGCCAGCTTGTTGCGATAAGTCAACAATGCCTCAAGTGCTGGATTAATGTTGGATGGGTCTGGATCCTTCAAATGATTTATGCGATAATCATACACTTCCATCTCTTGACTGAATTTGCTATGTATTCTTTCAATTTCTGCCCCTACCTTCTGAAATGCCTTGAACTCAGTTTTGAGGTTACTTGCCTTATCCAGTCTTTCTTCCATACTGAGTGCAATGTCTTCAAATAGTACCTTATGCAACTTATCTTTGCACTTCTTGACATCAAAAGGGGCATAGTCATCAAAGGAATCTTCCCTATAGTCTCTCAAGGAGTATGTCATATATAACTGATCTCAACTCTTTGTAAGCCAGTTTGTATGCTTCCTTTATATGCTCAAAGGTCTCTTTTCTTAGAAGTAGTTGTTGATACCATTCAATTGCCTTTGGCAGCTGATTCCCAGTCAAAATGTTTTCTACAACCCGAGTCTGAGCTGGCAACTCTCTAATACTTTTTATTCTAGGATACATATGTAAATAGTATTCATCAAAAGAATCACATTCATCCCGCAAGTCTTTCCATTTCTTGTGCAAATCTACCATTTTATGGTGAGCTTGAGCAGAGGCGCTTATGGCTTCACATCCCATTTCAAAAACCTTTATCAACCAATTCTCTGCGCCTTGGGACTTTGATCTTACCTCCCTCAATTTTGCCATCTCATCGGTAGACAATAAACTAGGTACTGTCCTTATATCTCCTCCTGCATCTACCGGCTTTATTAAAAACTGAAGACAGGCTCTTAGTTCTTCATTTTGCTGCTTCAAGTCTTTTTTAGACATGTCATCTGTCCAACTACTCCAAACTTGATGTAACCAAGCTTTTGAAATCATCCACTCTTTGAGCACGAGTGGTTGGACCTACGTCAACAGTTAATATGGCATAATCTTTCCCCCTGACCTGTTCTCTTGTTGTATCAGTAGGTGGGACTGCTATTTCTGCTATCCTTGACATTCATTCTTATAGATCCTTGATTAGATCTTAGCCTTTTTCTGCTTCTGAGGCTTCTGAGCTTGTGATAGGATAGTACTCAAGTCAAGCTACATTATTTCCACTTGTGGCTCCAGATATGCCAATCTACCTTGCAGCCACTCAGGAGCAGAAGATTTGTTCAATACTGAAGCTCCGTCTTTATCAGATATAGCCAATTCTTTGGACTGTTCTTGCTCTTGCTCTTCATTCTTCTTAGGACTTCTCTCTTCTTCCTTTTCTTCCTCTTGTGCCAAGTCCTTCAGATTTATTTCCACATTCTCCTATGTAACCCTTAAAACTTCTTCTGTTGGATCTTTGCCAAGGGAGATATCAAATATGTCAATAATTTCCACATCAGCTGAGGTTCCTAGGAGTCATCATTATTTACCTCGGTCAATATCTCCTTCTCCTCCTCAACTGCTACTTCAGATTCTTGTAATCCTAATTTTGCACACACTTTCTCAATCCCGGGCAATAAGGGCACTGCTAGTGAATCTGCAGGCATTTGTGAAATGGGGATAGCAAAAGAGATGGTTAGGGGAGGTAAACTGACCTATGTAAGGTTTGTCAAGGCTGGTGATAAGGAAGAAGAAATGGTAAGGGGTGAAGAAAAGGATAGTGGAGGTAAGGAAAGAGAGGGGGAAAGGATGGTGGAAGTAGGAGGTAAAGGTAAAGGAGAGGAAAATGTAGATGTAGTGGAAGGGCATGAAATGGGAAGAACGGAGGAAATAGGACTGCTAGAGTCACTAGAGGAAATTGTCAGTGGACAAGAAGTGATGGAGATAGTAGAGGTAGGAGAGGTAGCAGAAGATGTCTCTTGAATTATAATGGCAAAGGTCATGGGTGAGGTGGATGCAACAGAAGAAGGAGGGATGGAAGGAGAAGTGACAGTAGAAGCAGTAGGAGTTGAGGCAGCAGTGCTAGTATCTTGTGCGAGAGGTTGGGTAGTTGGAAGATTGGAATCATTTTTATTTGTGGTAGCTTCCTTGTTAACTTCCTTCACTTTTATTTTCTTAGCCTTGGAGCTCTCTCCAGCACCACTTGGCATATCTTTTCTCTTGGAAGTTCTGGTCCTCGTTGAAGGGGGTTGGTCTTTCTTCTGAGGAGACTTTGTGGATGGCTTCTTCATCTTCTTTGCCTTGTCTACCAGAGACGTATGCTCTTCACTATCTGATTTCTACTTTTCTGTTGGCTCTACCTCATCTGCAACCTGAATAGGTTAATCTTCTTCTCCCCCGGAGTCTTTGTTTGATTCTACGACTATATAGGTAAGTTGGACTCCTTGTTCATTTAGAGCAACCACCTGTGATCTGACCTAGGCCTTACTTATTCAGATTGGTTCTCTCATAACAACATCCAGGGAGCTCTCTTTTGCATTAGCCCAGTTGGGCAATGGAATGGGTTGATGGTATTACGCCTCCCATGATCCTCTAAGCATGATGTTTTCATGATCTTGCAATTGATCAGGGACTGCCATTGTATGAAATCTTTTGATGAAATCCAGAGGCAGCCTTGCATGTGCCTTCTTCATAATCTCATAATCATCAGGGCAATTGGCCCAAAAGTCTTCAATGTGTATTTTATGAAAGTTTCTTGCTTACAAATCTCTCCATTACTTTGTTTGGATCAAAATGGCTTCTTGTATTATAGTAGTGCAAGTTCAAGAGTTGGATCTCTTTATCTGAGTGATTTGCTAATGCTAGAGAAGGACATGCATAGAGTCCTTTGCCAAATTTGATGGGAAATTAAACACTTGGCCTATGCAAGTGCTTGAGTTTCTCTGTACATGGTATCAATTGCCTCGACAGCTCCAGAAGCACTATCTTATCATAAAGGTATCGAGGAAGTCTATAGGCCATTCCAGTGAAGCCTTGTATTCTTATGTATGTGAACTTCTCAAATTAGATATACCACTTGCCATATCTAGTTATTTCATTCATGGCCTCAGTAGAAATCCTCAATGTCATGCTACCCTGCAACTTCCTGGCAATGTGCATCGTGAATGCATCGTTAACTCTCTTGAAGTGAATCAATGATTGAGATGAGGTCAGTTATGGATAGCATTAATATACTTTGATATGTGTCTTCTCATCGTTCCCAATTTCACCAATCTTGGGCAGTCCATCGTAATGGTTCATTCTTGCCAATGCATAGACAACATAGGATGTCCACCTGAAGTATTTGTTTTTGTTGAATTTGCTGAAAGCCTCATGGATGTTGTCACTGAGGATTTGATCCCAGTGGAACTTGGTTCCCTTCAATATCTCAGTAATTATGGTGAACATCTAGTCCTCAAAGGTAGAGGCAGTTGGTAACCCGTAGATTCTGCTCAGAAAGGTTACTATGTCCCCGATCTCATCATGGAAATCACTTCTATAAAGTATTCTAGGGAGCTTTATGAGGGTAGACTTCTTGCTCTTGACCCAATGGTCATTTATATACTTCCTGCACCCTTCTACATCCTTATTGTAGGTTACCTTTAATCCTTGTCTATCTGGCATAGTCACGACTTTGTGCTAGGGGATGTCCAACATTTCTGCCAGGGAAGGTGGTGTCAAGTCAGCCAAGACATCTCCATTTGCTATCTAAATTTGCCTAGTCATAACATCATATCTATCCGCACATGTGGCTATCAACTCTATACATTAAACTAAAGTGGGAAATGCAGCAGCCTATCCAAGTCCACTATCTCTAAGTATTTTGGCTTTGGGAATCGGGCTTGGACCGAAGACTCTGAGTTTGAAGTCATCTAGGTCTATATGACCTAGGTCTATGTCTCCTACATTACTCCACCCTGAGTTGACCTTGGTCTCTGGAGGGATTCCTTTGAATTCATACTTCATTGAGTCATTTAGTCTGCATGACTAGACCTTATAAGTTTGATATACCGAAAAAACTTCCTAACATACTCCTAAGTTTCAGATAAATCTATACAAACCTGCCATTTCTTACTAACATGCATTTGAAGGAAATCTAAGTCTAATTGAAAGAACACTGCATGCAATCAAGTACTTAATGTTGCAAGAAAATTTCATGAAAATCATCATTAACACTACACTACAACATCAATTTCATTATTTTGAACCATCTTCCCTTTGGAAATTTCAAGAAATTCGGCCATTTACAAGGTTTTGCACTAATTTGAGGGTTGTCCGACCCTCAGAAGGAAAAGCACTAATTTTGAGGTCATCTGACCTCGGTAGGGAAATCAGGCAAGTTCAACCTCGAGTTTTGCTTTCTTTCTTACTTTTGAGATTTGCGTGGTTTTGGATAGGGTCTGACTTGCGCGGATATTGGAGGTCTCTGACCTCTGATGGTTTGCAAGTCAGTCGGTTGATAGTTTAGCGCAAAATCTTGTTGATCTGAACTCAGTTGTGCTTGCACGGAAATTGGTTTGGTCTAACCTGTGCTGATTTGGATAGTGTCTGACTAAGTCAGTTGGAGGGAATTATAGCATAGGTCGGATGAGGTAAGTCTTAGCGCAAAACGTCAAGGTAAACTCCTGGCGAGGTTTTCAAGTGGTGCCGACCTTGTGGGGGAAACTGAGTCGTCTGACCCGGTCAGAGACCTGATCTTTTAGCACAAGATTGGATGAGGTAAGTTTTAGCGCAAAATGTAATTTCAGACCCTACAGAGTTTTCAGGCCTTCCGACCAGGTCAGAGAAAGTATTGGGTAGTTGGTCGGAGGGGGTTGATTTTAGTGCTAAGTGACCCTGGGGGTTCGGTGCGAGTTTTGGGGGTCTTCGACTGACCGAATGGTCCTTCATTGTGCAGGTCAGTTGGGACATGTTTTGTGCCATGAAGATCTGTGGGCTTCATAGGGCAAAGTCATCTAAATTTCTAAGTTTTAATACCCGATGGTCTCATTCATTCACACTGTGGGTTTAGACTAGGGTTTTTCACATAAAAACTCGTAATTTGACCAAACCCTAACCCATAAAACCTGACTCAGCAACCAAATCCTTAAAACCCTAACAGCCAGAATCAAAATTCTAACTATTTTTAAGTAAAAAACTCCAAAGTTGGCAAAGTTGAAAAGCCTACCTGGTTGCAATGGTGATGAAAATGAATCATTTGATCTACACCAGGAACTCACAGGTTTGAGCTCAGGTGAGTAGGCAGAGGGTGGATGGAGCTCAAAATCTTTAGCCAAACATGATTAAAAATGCCTTAAAACTCGTTAATTTTCTATTTAAACCCTGCATAATTTGCCATTAATGCACAAGCGTACGGACTATCAATCCATATTTTGCACGGATTTCCTTGAGCTTGGACCTGGCAGAGAATTTTGACATGTGCAACTTGGTCGGATGGAGTAACATTTGGCACATAGTCAGACATTCAGCTTGCACAAGTTAGCAGAGGAATCAAGCTTATCTGACCTACAGACCTTTAGAGGTTGTTCGACTTAGTCGATGATCACTATTTTCAGCGCAGGTCGGATGGAACCATTTTTAGCGCAGAAGTCTGATAGTGAAGAAATCAGGGCAAAGTCGGATGAGGCAACTTTCAATGCAAAAAGGTAGATTCAATGGTTTAACATTAGGTCAGTCAGACAAGAATTTAGCGCTAAGGTCGGAGCGATGAGTTTTTAGCGCAAGTTCAGAATAAGTAGTTTTTAGTGCCAGGTCAGATAGACAAGAAATCAGCGCAAAGGTTGGTTGAAGGCCAATTTAGCACAAAATGTCAACTCAAGGCCTTCAAAGGGAAAACAAGGATTCATCCTAGCAGATTTTGAGGTGATTGTTTCAATATCATCTTTTCATCAAGGTCAAAATGCACTTTTGACCGTACAATCACTTAGGAGATCAGAAGAGCAAATGACTCTCTAGCCAAATCAAAAGAGGGGGGTCTCCATTCCTGAAATGGGGTGTGTGTGCCTTGCACAACAAATGGCAACTCTACTGGGAAATGCTCCTGAGCGTTTCGACAATAAATGTTTAGTTTAAACCCAGAATCTCTGTGTTCCCCACATATTTAAATGAAAAGACAAGGTATTATATCAAAGAACCTAAGATTACTGACCAGTGCAACCATCCACATCCTAAAAACTTGAGTGTGTGCAGTTGTATTTATTCCCATCCTTACGGAACTAAGTTCACGTGGGATCCCCTGAGACAAGCTAGAAGGCTGAGATCATTCTACCACCAGAAAATGCTCAAAATTTTGAAATATGTTTGAGCCTCGAGGTGGACTAGTACCGATGCTTGATGTTAATCATTTATGGATAGCATCTTTTGTAAAAATTTTGCAACTTTGGTAATCTTTATTTGCACTGTAATGGGTCTGGTGTTGAAGAACACCTTTTATTTTTACCCAATATAAGCTAGCAACACTTAGTGTCACTTGCTTTTGTCTTGATTGATAGTGCATGTGGTAGGAGAGGAAATCAGCCCATTTCACTTGACACAAGATCTCCTAGACTTGCCTAGCTACTTTAGGATTATTTAAAGTGTAGAAGATATATGGCTAGAAAATACTTCAGGTGCACCAACTAATAACTCATTTTCAATGAACAGACACCATACCCCTTGGCTTAACAACAAAATCCACAGCAAAGACTAGGTGGAAACCTTAACTTCTCAAAGAAAGACTCATGATCATTCACCCATCAAGGAAGCATTTGTAGGTCTGCACGACTGCCACCACTTTAGAAATAGTGACCCCATAAAAAAGCAAGTGCAAAGAGCACACCTATACTAAGCAAAGCACCCAACACCAAAGGAAAGCAAACTAAACTAAAGGCAACCTAAACTAACTGAAGCAAACAAACTTCTAACTATGTACACTAAAACGAGGCATGGCTACCTCTCAGGCCTAAAAGTAGTGCTTTAGGAACTGGCCATTGACAGGCAGTGGCAGCTCCTCACTAGTAAGGCTCTTGAGTCAATAGGTACTATCTCCAAGGATCTCATAGATCTGATAGGGACCCAACCAGAGTTTGTCAAACTTACCATGTTCTCCCTTCTTTTCATGTGCTTTGTCCCAATATAGGACCAAATCTGAAATACGGAAGGCTTTGACCTTGGCTCTTTTATCAAACCATCATTTTGCGACTCCCTGATGTTTGGCAAAGTTTTCTATGGTAGCATCACATTTCTCTTCAAGGTACAGTAATTGAGCCGACCTAGAGGACACATGGTTGTCAGTTTCAAGGTACTCTTGCATGAATTGAAGTACCAAGATTCTCAAATGGATAGGAAAGATAGGTTCGATCCCGTAGATGTGTTCAGAGATGCTTTGTGTTGGATTCTATTAGCCTATAAGGTGAACCTAAGCTGAGTATGCTAGTCTCTGGGGTTTTTGTCCAATAGTTTCTTAATGACCTCAAGCAGGTTTTTGTTTGTTGATTCAGCTACCCCATTCCCTTGTGGATAGTAATTAGATGAGAACTTAAGAGTAAGCCCATAATCAAATGCCCAATTAGAAAAATGTAATGATGAAAGGCAGAGCCATTATCACAAACTAGGGCAAATGGACAACCAAATCTAGTGATAATATGCTTTTCAACAAATTCAATGACAACCTCTATGGTCCATTGTTTACAAGCTATTGCCTTAGACCATCGAGTACAATAATCAGTAGTGGTCAGAATATACTTGTGGCCTGCAGAGGAAGGGAGATTGATCATACCAATAAAGTCAAGGCCCCATTGAGTGAATGGTCATACCTCCACTGCTGGTTGTAAAGGCATGGTTGCATGGCATTCTCTGTGTGCAGCGGTCTGGCATATGTGATAGGTTCTTACATGTGAATGTGAGTCTTTGAACAAATTTGGCCAGTAATATCTAGCACGAAGAACCTGATTAGCAGTTGAGTGTGCTGACCCATGGCATGTCCTGAATCTTTCGTGGAAACTGGTGAGCACTTGATCTACCTCTGACTTGTCCAAACACCTTAGATAGATACCCTCATGATTCTTCTTGTAAAGGACTGATCCCTTTATCATGTAACTGTTGCTTTTAAGCTTGAGAGCTCTCCTTTGTACTAAATTAGGCTGTGGTGGGCAACATTGATTGAGTAAATAGAATATGATATCTCCGTACCATTCATCTTTTGAAACATCATCTAACAAATACTGCTAAGAAACTAGGTCTGGTCCTACCTCAGCCATGGTTCTAGTCAGAGCCTAACCTCTTACCAATTTCATGGGTTGAATGTCTATGTCAAACTCTTGCAGTATGGTGACCCACTTCCCTCTTCTTTCTCCTAATTCGCTCTACATCAGTAATGCTTTGACTGCTACATCTGGGACTATGGCAATCACTTGACTCCTTAGGATGTAATGACAAAATTTTTTAACTGCCTTTACCAGAGTGTACGCTTGTTTTTCCACATTGGGATACCTTAGCTCTGCATCCTTTAATGGAGTGCTCATGAAAGCAATGCGCCTTTCGTCATCAACTGACCTCTTTTGTGTCAACATTGCAGCACAAGTATGCTCCGAAGCAAATGAATATATATGAAATGGCAAAGTGTAATCAGGCTTACCAAAATAGGTGCATTGGATATGGCTTGTTTAATTTCTATGAAGGTAGCCTTGGCTTATGGAGTCCAATCCATTTTAGCGTCTTTCTTCAGCATGGCATTGAGAGGTTGAACAATTTCGGCATACCCCGTAATGAATTTACGTACGAAGTTGATCTTACCAAACTATGACTTGAGTTCCTTCTTGCTGGCTAGGGGAGGTATTTTGAGTATCACTTGGATCTAGTCTAGGTCAATAGATATTCCTTGCTCAGATATTACATGTCCCAGTAGCTTCCCTTCAGTTACCCCAAAAATGCACTTCTTGGGGTTAAGTGATATCCCATAATCTTTGCATCGTTGCAACACCTTTCTTAGATCTACCACATGATCCTCTCACCTTTTCAAGAACAAAGTGAGGTCATCCATGTAGATAATAATACATTTTCCAACCAATCCCTTGAAAGAAACATCCATCACCCATTGAAAAGTTGCACCAGTGTTGATCAAGCCAAATGGCATCTGACGGTAGGCATAGATGCCCCATTTACAGGTGAAGGATGTTTTCAATCTGTCTTCATATTCTACCATCACTTGTTTGTAACCAGAGTATCCATCCAAGAATGACATCATCTGGGACCCATTAACAATTTGCAATACTTCGTCTAATGAAGGCAGCAGGTAATTGTCCTTTTCTGATGCTCTGTTTAGATTACAGAAATCAACACAAAGTTTGATTTCTCCATTTTTCTTTTAGACCCAAACTAAGTTTGTAACCCATGCAGAGTGTCTAACCAAGAATATTATTCTAGCTAATAGTAGCTTTTAAACTTCTTTAAAAATTAGCTGTTCTAGCAAAGCATTCACTGGTCTCTGCCTTTTTCTGAAAGTCTTTGATCCTGGCTTCAGCGGGATTGTGTGTGTGATGATCAAGGTGTCGTAAGTTTTTAGATCTTCATAACTCCAAGCTATAACCTCATGATAATCCCTTAATGCATGTATGATTCCTGTCCTTTCCTTTTCAGTACTGGCTTTCCAAATGAACACATTTTTCACATTTTCTTCCGTCCCCAAGTTAAATGGATCACACTTTCCTCCTGGGGATTCTCCTTCTTTCCTTTGAGTCCCTAAATTATCTGCATCAAACAATCCTTCCAATTCTACCATTCCTCATGGGATCATTTTTTTTTTCAAGTTTAATACTCCTTCCAAATCCATTTCAGTAGGTTCCATCTCTTCTTCATCTATTATCTGAGCAGTAAACACATCTAATGAAGTAATGAAATTAATGATGTGTTGGTCATCTTTGAAAACTTGGAAATTGGTAACATTGTCAGGTACAGACAGAGTAGCTACAAATTCCGCAGAGAACTTCTTTAGCCCTTCCATTGACATTAGTTCTAATGTACTTGCTATTTGAGCTAGAGCATTTGCAACATGATTCTGTCTTCTTGGGATGAATTGGATGTTAAAACCATCAAAGCACTCAATCAAATCCCAGACTCTATTCCTATATCTATTCAATCTCTTATCATTGTATGAGTACTATTTTCTCACCTATTTTACCATCAACTCAGAATCACCAAACACCTAGATAATTCTGACCTTCTTCTATAGTGCTAGCAGCAATCCTTGCACCAATGCTTCATATTTAATGACGTTGTTTGTGCACGGGAACTGCAGCCTTTGCGAGGCTAAAAATGAACTCCCAGTGGGGCTAATCAACTCGGCCCTAGCACCAGACCCTTGTCTGCACCTTGAGCCATCAAATCTTAAGGTCCACAAGCAAAAATCTTTGCTGTTAACCTTTGGTTTTACAGACTTCTCCTCATCAAGTAGAGGTTCAGATTCTTCCTTCTTTTCAACAGTTGGCTCTATCTTCTTTTCAATAGTTGGTTCCTCCTTTGGGATTATGGGGATCTTCAGTTGTCTTTGCATTTGTTTAATCACCTCTTGACACAGTTGGCAGGCAAATTTAGAATGGGATGTATCATGTATACGACACCAATTGGGCAATAGCAATTCTTCCATTTGAACCTGTCTTCCAACAACAATTTGATCTTGTGCAAATTTGGCCACAAAATCATGAAATCCTTCAAATAATCCCAGTTCATCCTCATCTGAAGTGTCTCCTTCATCTAATTCAACATATGCTCCTGTATTTTCTAGTCTTTCTATGAGTGGGTTAGAGGGTCTTAGACAGCTCAGCATAAGAACTTCTTCTAACTGACTAGCATGTGGAAGGTAGACTCATAAATCAACCTCTGAGAATAGAATCTCATTGGGTTGATTGAATTCTGTTATCATATGCTTCATTTTAGGTTCCCTTTCAATACGGATCTGATTTGCCAATCCCTTCCATGGCAGCCACATATGGCAAAAGTCAGTTGCCATGTAATCGTTCAAAGTCCTAGACCAATCCCTGCTCAAAAGCATGTCATACTGGTCTGGAATGTCCACTACTTGAATATCTATGTATTGCCACACCCTAGGATTAGAAGCCAATTGCATGTGTATCCTGTTCAATTCTCCTACTACATTCACCTCAGTCTTATCCAATTGTGTCACTTTCTGGGATGACTTGGCTGGAGTGAGCCCAAGTGCTTTACAAACTGATAGTGGCATTACATTCGTGGAAGCACCAGAATCTACTAAATAGTTATGAAGGTTCTTGTTGAAAATTTTGAGTGTTAAGAGGAAAGGGGGGCTTTCCCTCTTATCTTTATATAGGGTTATCTTATGTTCTACATCAGTCACATGTAATCGTTCTTTCCCTTTATCCATGTTATCCTTGGTGAGGTTCTCCTTTGGAACGTAATTAGTCTTAGCTCTAGCACCCATATCTTGGAAGAAAGATGTCCTAACCTTAGATATTTTTAGCAACTCATACACAGAAAGACTGACCTTCATCTTCTTAAGTTCCTCAGATGCATACTGTCCCATTTTTGTTATGTCAAGTCGTTGGGAATTGTTTGTAGCAGCAGCAATACCTTGATATGCTGATGGATGGGGAACCTTTGGTGGTTCAGGATTATTGGTAGCTTTAGGGTTAGGTGGGATCTGATAACTATTTGGAGCGATGGAGGTGGTGAAAGGGACTCTGGGCTTGCTACTTCTCAGGTTGTAAGGAGTCTTGTTGTACTGCTGATATGCATTAACTTCTTCAGACACTTCTTCCTCAAGCTGATTATCATCTTGGAATGGAAATGTATAACTATCAAGAACTAGGGCAGTATCATACCTTTGGGAAGGAACAATTTCATATCCGGTTGGTAGAGTCTCTTGGTTTTTAGTGTTTTGAATCTCCATCTGGAAGATACTGGATGCAATTTGGAATTCTAGGCAATCCAGTTCAGAGTGAGCATTTGTGTTGTGTAGTCTGCACCAAGTGGATAAAGCAGCTTCAGCCAACATCACACGACCTGGGGACCTGGTATCATTGTTCTAATTCTCTAGGGGTGAAGGTACTCCTCCATTGTTTGGCTTGGTGTTCCAAGATTGATTTGATCTTTGCTGAAAGTTTTGATTTTGATACTAATTCTGATTTGAGAACTGGTTCTTATTCTAATTTTGGGTGTACTGTTGATTCTAAAAATGTTGCTGATTTTGTCCCCTTTGATGTAGATAAGCATTCTAGTTTTTGAGGTAAGTAACTTCAACAGTGAGTTTCTTCATTTGCTCAACCAATTCTCTAATATCATCTCTATCTTCTTTGGTCTTGGCTACTTCTGAAGACTGTAGGAAAGGCATTTGTGCTGAGGCATTTCAGCTACTGGGTTACCAAGGTGGATTACTAAGGCTTGTGTTGCGGCTAGGTTTGGAATTGGGTTCATTATAGGGGTATGATTAGCCAAGGCATGATTTATCATGGGTATTTGATTTGGCATGGCGACAGGTCCCATATGATTCAGTGGACCAGAGGCTGTCTGCCCCAGCTGGGTACTTACCTCAATGATAGCAGAATATGCTTGAGCTAAACTGGCGGGTATTGGGTTAGCTCTCCTTGTAAACATGGAAGTAAGTTTGTTTAAGGCAACATAATAAATGGGTAAGATAGCACCCTGATCTACAACGTAAGGAACTTGCAAACGACTATAAGCTTTTTGGAACCTATTGTTGAAGGAACTTATCATCTCACCTTCCTCTCGACAAATCTCCATAAAAGATCAATAAAGATTAGCTGGAGTGGTAGGCATACGAAACCTATCCAGAAAAGAAGTCTTAGGTTCACCCATGAATTTATGGATCCTGCAGGTAGGTTAGAAAACCAGTAATAAGCTCTTCCTGTAGAGAATAATGGAACAACCTGCATACCACATCCTCATATTGCACTTGCAACATGAACATGTTAACTTCAAAGATTTTAATGTGCTCATCTATAGTCCTATCAAGATCATGTACTCTAAACTTTAAGTAGAACTTATCCAGGTTCTTTGGCATATCATGGTAATTATGGAATAGGAGAGGAGACTGGTTATTTCCTACAAAGAAAGTCATGGCAGGAGGATTAATGGGAGCTATAGTAGTGTTCCTAGGGACTGACCGAGCTTGAGGGGCTTTGGGTATCCCTTGATCCCTTCTTGTTCATCTGAATTCTACTAAGGACAGTAGCTCTTCTCCAACTGAGCTGGATCTAGTGTGTCTCTGTCTAGTCCCCAGACTTGCTGATTTTTAGTAGAGGGAGAAAATATGCCCTCCTTCTAGCACCAATTCTATTGATGGTGGTTTTAGTACGCAACAACATAGGTGTGATTGTTGGTTTCACACCTCTCTTGAAAAGTATCTTATCCTAAGTAAGACTACTCCAAGGATAATACAGCTAGGTCTTAGCTTGCTTGGAACCTCTCAGTTGGTATGTTCTAGCTGTGCCTACAAGGGGTCTTACATGCAATCTGCAAATCTTCAGGTTTGGGGCAGCAAATACACATAAACCCTTTTATGATTTCAGCTGATAAACAAGATAAAATACTGCTGAGATTCTCAATCTAACAACTAACAATGATTCAAAAGAAAAGACAAAAGGTTAGGGTTTGAGAGGGGTCCTAAGTGACATTCAAAACACCAAGGCTATCTTTAGTAGACAAACATTCCAAACTTTGAACCAGCTTCCTAAGTTACCAAACTTAAATGAGTGTTACAGTGCTGCAGAAAATGGTACTATCTTTAATGGAGGTCAACAGATTTTTAGATCACATTCATTTGTTAAATACCCAATGGACAGCGCAAGTTAACTTGTGAAATGCAATTGAACTTTAGCATAGATAATCAGCCCAGATTAACTTTACACAGCTATGTACCGTCAGCAAACAACTAAAAGTATGGACTTAGAATGTTCATCAAATACTTCAGCAAACCATGAATATTATGAAAGCATAGCTAATCTAACTATGGGAGAGCAAGATACGAACCATGAAAACCAAAAGATGAATCAACACAAGACACAAATTCTCAGATTTACTGCAGAAACTTGCTTTGTATTAGCTCAAATGGCATAGAGTCAACAATTTGGTATCAAAATCTCTCTTACAAATAGTGGAAATGGGAGCTCTTTATAGAGAAAGCAGCATACCCCAACCCTCAAATGAACGGCAGAGATTAGCTCAACACTGACAGTCCAGATTACATCAATAATGGCCCACATCAATTCCCGGATTAAAATGTTGCCCTTTATGAAAAGGACGAAAATAGTTCCTAGATACATTGAATCTAGTCATTTTGACTAGCCAACTCAGTATATTAGTTGAAAAGCTCATTTTAGAAGAAAGAAAAGGACAAAATAGAGTCACATGCTACCCTGAATACAGTAATTTATAATCATCAGAATATTCAAAAAATAGTATCATGATTCCTTATCTAAGTCAATGCTATCTTCACTGGCTAGCTTGTTGCGACAAGTCAACCATGCCTCAAGTGTTGGATTAATGTCGGATGGGTCTGGATCCTTCAAATGATTTATGTGATAATCATACACTTCCATCTCTCGATTGAATTTGCTATGTATTCTTTCTATTTCTGCCCCTACCTTCTAAAACGCCTTGAACTTAGCTTTGAGGTCACTTGCCTTATCCAGTCTTTCTTCCATACTGAGTGCAATGTCTTCAAATAGTACCTTATGCAACTTATCTTTGCACTTCTTGATATCAAAAGGGTCATACTCATCAAAGGACTCTTCCCTACAGTCTCTCAAGGAGAAGCTGATGTCATATATAACTGATCTCAACTCTTCGTTAGCTGGTTTGTATGCTTCCTTTATATTCTCAAAGGTCTATTTTCTTAGAAGTAGCTGTTGATACCATTCAATTGCCTTTGGCAGCTGATTCCCAGTCAAAATGTTTTCTACAACCAGAGTTTGAGCTGGCAACTCTCTGATACCTTTTATTCTAGGATACATATGTAAATAGTATTCATCAAAAGAATCACATTCATCCTGCAAGTCTTTCCATTTCTTGTGCAAATCTACCATTTTCTGGTGAGCTTCAGCAGAGGCGCTTATGGCTTCACATCCCATTTCAAAAACCTTTATCAACCAATTCTCTGTGCCTTGGGACTTTGATCTTACCTCCCTCAATTTTGCCATCTCATCGATAGACAATAAACTAGGTAATGTCCTTATATCTCCTCCTGCATCTACCGGCTTTATTAAAAATTGAAGATAGGCTATTAGTTCTTCGTTTTGCTGCTTCAAGTCTTTTTTAGACATTTAATCTTTGTCCAACTGCTCCAAAATTGATCTAATTGAGCCTTTGAAATCATCCACTCTTTGAGCACGAGTGGTTGGACCTAGGTCAATAGTTGATATGACATAATCTTCCACCTTGACTTGTTCTCTTGCTGTAACAGCAGGCGGGACTACTATTTCTACTATCCTTGACCCTAAATCATTCTTATAGATCCTTGATTGGATCTTAGCCTTTTTCTGCTTCTGAGGCTTCTAATCTTGTGACAGGATAGTACTCAGGTCAAGCTGCATTATTTCCACTTGTGGCTCTGGATATGCCAATCTACCTTGCAGCCACTCAAGAGCAGAAGATTTGTCCAATACCGAAGCTCCATCTTTATTAGATACAACCAATTCTTTGGACTGTTCCTACTCTTTCTCGTCATTCTTCTTAGAACTTCTCTCTTCTTCCTTTTCTTCCTCTTGTGCCAAGTCCTTCAGATTTATTTCCACATTCTCCTGTGCAACCCTTAAAACTTCTTCTATCGAATCTTTGCCAAGGGAGCTATCAAATATGTCAAAGATTTCCACATTAGCTGAGGGTTTTTAGCATTCATCATTATTTACCTCGGTCAATATCTCCTTCTCCTCCTCAACTGCTGCTTCAGATTCCTGTAATCCTAATTCTGCACACACTTTCTCAATCTCGGGCAATAGGGGCACTGCTAGTGAATCTGCAGGCACTTGTGAAATGGGGATAGTAGAAGAGATGGTTAGGGGAGGTAAACTAACTTATGTAAGGTTAGTCAAGGCTGGTGATAAGGAAGAAGAAATGGTAAGGGGTGAAGAAAAGGATAGTGGAGGTAATGAAAGAGAGGGGGAAAGGATGGTGGAAATAGGAGGTAATAGTAAAGGAGAAGGGGATGTAGATGTAGTGGAAGGGCATGAAATGGGAAGAACAGAGGAAATAGGACTACTAGAGTCACTAGAGGAAATTTTTAGTGGACAAGAAGTGATGGAGATAGTAGAGGCAGGAGAGGTAGCAGAAGATGTCTCTTGAATTATAATGGCAGAGGTCATGGGTGAGGCGGATGCAACAGGAGGGATGGAAGGAGAAGTGACAGTAGAAGCAGCAGGAGTTGTGGCAGTAGTGCTAGTATCTTGTGTGGGAGGTTGGGTAGTTGGAAGATTGGAATCATTTTTAGTTGTGGTAGCGTCCTTGTTAACTTCCTTCACTTTTATTTTCTTAGCCTTAGAGCTCTCTCCAGCACCACTTGGCATATCTTTTCTCTTGGAAGTTCTGGTCCTAGCTGAAGGGGGTTGGTCTTTCTTCTGAGGAGACTTTGTGGATGGCTTCTTCATCTTCTTTGCCTTGTCTACTAGAGATGTATGCTCTTCACTATCTGATTTCTACTTTTTCGTTGGCTCTACCTCATCTGTGACCTGAATAGGTTCATCTTCTTCTCCCCCGGAGTCTTTGTCTGATTCTACGACTGTATAGGTAAGTTGGACTCCTTGTTCATTTAGAGCAGCTACCTACGATCCAACCCAGGACTTACTTATTCTGATTGGTTCTTTCATAACAACATCCAGGGAGCTCTCTTCTGCATTAGCCCAGTTTAGCAATGGAATGGGTTGATGGTATTGCGCCTCCCATGGTCCTCTGAGCATGACATTTTCATCATCTTACAATTGATCAAGGACTGCCATTATATGAAATCTTTTGATGAAATCCAGAGGCAACCTTGCATATGCCTTCTTCATAATCTCATAATCATCAGGACAATTGGCCCAAAAGTCTTCAATGTGTATTTTATGAAAGGGTTTCTTACTTACAAATCTCTCCATTACTTTGTTTGGATCAAAATGGCTTCTTGCATTATAGTAGTGCAAGTTCAAGAGTTGGAGCTCTTTATCTGAGTGATCTGCTGATGCTAGAGGACATGCATAGAGTCCTTTGCAAAATTTGATGGGAAATTGAACACTTGACCTATGCAGGTGCTTGAGTTTCTCTACACATGGTATCAGTTGCCTCAACAGCTCCAGAAGCACTGTCTTATCATTAGGGTACCAAGGAAGTCTATAGGCCATTCCAATGAAGCCTTGTATTCTTATGTATGTGAACTTCTCAAATTGGATATACCACCTGCCATATCTAGTTATTTCATTTATGGCCTTGGTAGAAATCCTCAATGTCGTGCTACCCTGCAACTTCCTGGCTATGTACATTGTGAATGAATCATTAACCCTCTTGAAGTGAATCAATGATTGAGATGAGGTTAGTTGTGGATAGAATTCATATACTTTGATCTGTGTCTTCTCATCATTCCCAATTTCACCAATCTTGGATAGTCCATCGTAATGGTTCATTCTTGCCAATGCATAGACAACATAGGATATCCACCTGAAGTATTTGTTTTCGTTGAATTTGCCGAAAGCCTCATGGATGTTGTCACTGAGGATTTGAGCCCAGTGGAACTTGGTTCCCTTCAATATCTCAGTAATTATGGTGAACATCTAGTCCTCAAAGGTAGAGGCAGTTGGTAACCCGTTGATTCTACTCAGAAAGGTTACTATGTCCTCGATCTCATCATGGAAATCACTTCTATAAAGTATTTTGGGGTTCTTTATGAGGGCATACTTCTTTCTCTTGACCCAATGGTCATTTATATACTTCCTGCACCCTTCTACATCCTTATTGTAGGCTGCCTTTGATTCTTGTCTATCTGGCATAGTCATGACTTTGTGCCAGGGGATGTCCAACATTTCTTCTAGGGAAGGTAGGGTCAAGTTAGCCAAGACATCTCCATTTGTTGTCTGAATTTGCCTAGACATAACATCATATCTATCCGCACAGGTGGCTATCAACTCTGCACATTGAACTGAAGTGGCTATCAACTCTGCACATTGAACTGAATTGGGCTTGGACCAAAGACTCTGAGTCTAAAGTCATCTAGGTCTATATGACCTAGGTCTGTGTCTCCTACATTACTCCACCCTGAGTGGACCTTGGTCTCCAGAGGGATTCCTTTGAATTCGTACTTCATTACTTGTGCCCAAGCAGTCATTTAGTCTGCATGATCAGACCTTATAAGTTTGATATACCGAAGAAACTTCCTAACATACTCCTAAGTTTCAAATAAATCAATACAAACCTGCCATTTCTTACTAACATGCATTTGAAGGAAATCTAAGTCTAATTGAAAGAACACTACATGCAATCAAGTACTTAATGTTGCAAGAAAATTTCATCAAAATCATCATTAACACTACACTATAACATCAATTTCATCATTTTGAACCATCTTCCCTTTGGAAATTTCAAGAAATTCGGTCATTTACAAGGTTTTGCGCTAATTTGAGGGTTGTCCAACCCTCAGAAGGAAAAGCGCTGATTTTGAGGTCATCCGACCTCAACGGGGAAATGGGGCAGGTCCGACCTCGAGTTTTGCTTTCTTTCTTACTTTTGAGATTTGCGCAATTTTGGATAGGGTCCGAATTGCGTAGAATTTGGAGGTCTTCGACCTTTGATGGTTTGTAAGTCGGTCAATTGATACTTTAGTGCAAAATCTTGTTGATGTGAACTTGGTTGTGCTTGCACGGAAATTGGTTTGGTCTGACCTGCGCTAATTTGGACAGTGTCTGACTAAGTCAATTGGAGGGGATTGTAGCATAGGTCGGATGAGGTAAGTCTTAGCGCAAAACATCAAGGTAAATTCTTGATGGGGTTTTTAGGTGGCACCGACCTTGCAAGGGAAACTGAGTCATCTGACTAGGTCAAAGACCTGATCTTTTAGTGCAAGATCGAATGAGGTAATTTTTAGCACAAAATGTAATTTTAGACCCTGCAAAATTTTTAGGCCTTCCAACCAAGTCGAAGAAAAGTATTGGGCACGTTGGTCGGAGGGGGTCGATTTTAGTGCTAAGTGACCCTAGGGGTTTGGCGCAAGTTTTGTGGGTCTTCAACTGACCAAATGGTCCTTCATTGTGCAGGTCGATTGGGACATGTTTTAGTGCCACGAAGATCTATGTGCTTCATAGGGCAAAGTCATCTAAATTTCTAAGTTTTAACACTCGATGGTCTCATTCATTCACACCATGGGCTTAGACAAGGGTTTTTCACATGAAAACTCATAATTTGACCAAACCCTATCCTAGAAAACCTGACTCAGCAACCAAATACTTAAAACCCTAATGGCTAGAATCAAAATTCTAACTATTTGTAAGAAAAAAACTCCAAATTTGGCAAAGTTGAAAACCCTACCTGGTTGCAATGGTGGTGAAAATGAATCATTTAATCTGCACCAGGAGATCGCAGGTTCAAGCTCAGGTGAGTAGGTAGAGGGTGGACAGAGTTCAAAATCTTTAGCCAAACGTAATTAAAAATGCTTTAAAACTCATTAATTTTCTATTTAAACCCTGCATAATTCACCATTAATGCATAGGTGTACGAACTGTCAATCCAAATTTTGCGTGGATTTCCTTGAGCTTTGACCTAGTGGAGAATTTTGACACATCTGACTTGGTCAGATGGAGTAACATTTAGCGCACGGTCAGATGTTCGGCTTGAATAAGTTAGCAGAGGAATTGGGCTTGTCTGACCTACAGACCTTTAGAGGTTGTCTGACTTAGTCGGTGATCATTGTTTTTTAGCGCAGGTCGGATGGAACCATTTTTAGCGCAGAAGTCTGATAGTGAAGAAATTAGCGCAAAGTCGGATGAGGCAACTTTCAGCACAAAAAGGTAGATTCAATGGTTTAAAATTAGGTCAGTCAGACAAGGATTTAGCGCTAAGGTTAGAGCAATGAGTTTTTAGTGCAAGGTCAGAACAAGCAATTTTTAGCGCCAGGTTGAACAGACAAGAAATCAATACAAAGGTCAGTTGAAGGCCAATTTAGCGTAAAATGTCAACTCAAGGCCTTCAAAGGGAAAACAAGGATTCATCCTAGCAGATTTTGAGGTGATTGTTTCAATATCATCTTTTCATCAAGGTCAAAATGCACTTTTGACCATACATTCACTTAGGAGATCAGAAGATCAAATGACTCTCTAGCCAAATCAAAAGAGGGGGGTCTCCATTCCTGAAATGGGGCATGTGTGCCTTGCACAACACTATCAAGAGGAGAGTCAACTATCAGATTTGAGTTGCCACTTGGTTTTCTGTTGGGAAATTAGAAGTTATCACACAATATTGCTAATTAATGCTTTAATTCTTCTGAACCCTAATTTAAGAAAAACAGTAATTAAATCTATGAATTATGACAAATGCCACAGAAATTAAGCAAAGGGTAGAGAACCTTAACTCACTATTTTTCGTAGTCTGGAAAATGGAAATGTCAGGGACAATGGTGATGGTGCCCGAGTCCAAGGTATTGATTTTTTTATGGATTCCTGATCTCCTTCTGACACTGATCTTTGCTATATTTCTATTTTTTGTGATCCAACAATGGAGGACAAGGTTGATGGCACCCTAGTCCACTACGAGAGATTCTTCTGAATGTTAGAAGCTCTTCAAACCTTGATGCTCATTGTCTAGTCTATTTCTATAGCTTTGGATGCAGAGGACAAGGTTGATGGTGCCCTAGTCTGATTAGGCTCCTCTTTTAGGATCCTCCCACTCCCTGCAACTCCACTTCTCCTACTTTCGCAACCTGTAACCTACAATCACATGGAATGTGGGAGGGGGTTGTAGTGTTTAGAGGCTTGCCTCAGTTAAGCCCCGAGAGACATTCAAGTCTTCCAAACACCATTGTTAGAGAGAGTGTGTATCCTTGTGGGATAGAAGCAAAAATCCAAATGATAATGATGATAAAACACAATAGATGTCACCTTGATGATGAAGATCTCATGGAAGGAAGAAGCTCTTCAATGCCATGAGGAGATGTAATCCAAACTGCAAAAACAAACACAATAAAAATGATATGCTCTGTAACACAATGATAATCACAAGTATACCAATAGCTTTTGAAACATAAATTGTCACATCTCATTTTTTTATGAACAATATGATTAATCTAGTTTAGTAAACAATTATCATGATTGATTTTACTTTAAGTAATCTTGCTTACGTGGAGGTAATTATTATGAGTTAATTGATGAAATTTGGAAATTATTTTAAATTGATGCAATGATTTTCTTCGGCTATGTTTTTGAGACACTAACCTATTGACGTTGAGTTGAGTGCAATTGGATGCAGATACTCATCGAAGACGAGAGCATGGTTGAGGTAGAGATGTTCTAGCCACTTGGAAAGAACTGTTGGATGGATTACCCTGATGCAATCACAGACACCACATACTTGCATATGCATTATTGAATGGATTTGATTGCATCAATGCATGATTTTTAATTGTTTCAAATGCATGATGTGATTACTTTGACTTAATATCTTTTGAAATATATTCAATGATGTATTGTGTGTAGTTAAATAAATAATAAAATATTGTTATTATGGATGTTTGGAAGACAATACGTCTTTAAAATAAATAAATAGATTAAATTAATTATAATTGTGATTTGTAATCCATTTCTCATTGTAATTATTTAAATGGATTGTTTAAATTAAAATGGTAAAATAATCTTAAAATGGCATTATTATATTTAGAAATGAATAAAGAATTGAAAGAATTATTACTATCATTTATTTGACAGTAAGCTAAATAAAATTAGAAATTAATTATTGTAAATAGATTATTGAGACTTTTGATTGGTGGAGAATGCATGCAAACTAAATTTCAAACTTGAGTTTTAATACCTAAAATTCTAGATTGCCGAAAATAAGAGGGAGAAATTTAATAAAAGAGGGGATCATTCTTTGGTATCAACACCCACGTTTGGCAAAGAGAACAGTTTCATCAGTGACAGGAAGGTGAATTAGAAGTCTGCGATAGGAGAAAGAAAGAGTTCTTCTACAATTCTTCTTCCTCCAAATCGAACTTCCAGGTTTTTCTTCAATTTTAATTGCATTTAAATAGATGGCAATGACTATAAAAATATGGTTTTTCTCTGAATATTAGCTGAGCAACTGCCTTGTTTGGATGTTTATGGTCTTGTTGGGCTATCTTCCTACCTAGCGTTTGTCTTCTACAAATCTAAGTTTCTATCTTTCCTAGCCACCATCCTTCTATATGGCCATTGCTTTAAAACTAGCTGCTCCACCGTGATTGACCCATGTTCGACTGAAATTGCCCTTATTTCTAGCTATCTCTCATAGTTTAGTTGCTTATCCTTTGGCTGGCCATTTCCTATCCTTTGGCCAGCTATGTTAAGCTCTCTGCCTAATGGTATGCAAGCCGTTGACCCCTATTCTAGCTGATCCAATCCTTGTGGTCACTGACTTTCCTGTAGCATGTTATTCTACTATGCTGATTGATAGATTAGAACACAAAAAACACTTCTATGTTTTAAATTCTGCTTACCTAAGATCTGGCGATTCTCTCTTCATCTGCATAATGGAATGTAACTTCTCATGTTTGGAATATTGCCTTATGAAAACTATAAACAAAACCCCAGATCTATGATATTAGTTTCCTATTGTTGTATTAGTAGGTCTGTATTCTTTTTCTTATTTGGCTGAAAACCATGATAGAGCAGCAAATTGACTTCTTGTATGAACAAAACCTCTTGAAATATATATAAAACTATTATTTCTTGTAGCTGAATTACATTGTGCTTGTAACTGGATTAAATTAATCTTATAGCTTAGCCTAGAAACTTGTTAAAACAACATATACAGAGACAAAACAGAGACAGTAGAATACATTAAAATGATAAAAACTAGATTTCAATATAGTTATTTACAATCATTTATTAGATTATGCTATAGTTTTTTATTTATATACATAAATTGCATGTTTAAACAACTTAGTTTCCTGACATTAGAATAACAAAGAGTTAGAACAATCTGGAAATAAGTTACTGCTATGTAAATTCCTATTTTTCTTTGAGCCATTATCTTGGATGACAAGTAGGACATTCTCATTCTATTTTTTATTTGTTTTACTTATTCTGTCATAGCTCCTGTCACTGGAATGACAGGAGGGTATTTGAATTGAGAATAAATATTTATCTAAATTGATTGGATAAATCAGAGTAGATCCTGTCACAAGTATGATAGTAAGACAAATTATTATCTTAGAATCATTATTATTGTAGATATTGTGACTAAAATATAAGATCGAAAACTATATTAAATTAATGGCATTATGATTTCAATAGTATGAACAAAAGATGGTTTATTGTTGAAAGTGTATTTTTCCTTACTTGTTGATTTGGGAAAAGGGATTTATTTGATTCTTGAAGTTATGATTCTTTATTTTATTTTCTTGTTTCTTGGGGAAAGAAGTAGTTTTATATAGGAAATGTGTTGGGTTACTTTTGGGATGGAGATGCTGAGTGTGGGTATATCAGAGATGGATTTTTCTCTTTTAAGGAATTGACCAAATTTACTTGAATGATTAGATCTAATCGGAATGACATTGAAATAGATGTTTATTGTCTAGCAAACTTATTATTATCTCTGCCACATCCTGTTGTGAGATAATTTGCTTTTTGTTACATAGAATTGTAAATTTAGACATTAGGGTTGCATCAGGTGTTCCCTCCTATAGTTGTTACCAGGTAGCTAGACATTTTGTGCAGGGCTGGGTTTCTTTCATTTCAGGAAGGGATCCAGGGAAGTGTAAATACTTCATGGTTGGGTGGAAAAGCACCTGAGTTATGTTCCCGTCTCTCAGCTTGCAGGTGGTGGACCACTTGGTTCGTGCAGCTGGAGGGAGTTTTGATTTGTTAGTTATTGATGTACTTGTTATTGTACCTATTTGGATGTATTATGGCATGTTGCTAAAGGATTTATGTATATTATTTCATAGTGCTTATTACCTGGATTTGGCACATGAACATGTAAGATTTATTAACATTGAGATTTTATTTATAAGATTTTCTTTTATTGAGATATTGTGATTAAGAGGATTAATTGCATCTTTTATCTTTGAACGTTATATTTAAGTGGATTATTTACTTGTTTTCTATTTTGGTTATTGCGATGTTGTATCTAAGTGGATTATTTAATTCATTTATTTTTGAGTTGGTTTAAATGCTTTTACATGATTTGTGAGGCTTTACATAAACATCCTCTAGATATCTTCTAGTTTGCAAATGATAACCTAAACATGCTTATATATGCAACTACTAAGATTCTCGCCAAGAATTTTTAATTAAAACTTATGATGTCAGACTAGAAACCAAATAATGGTCACAAACCCGACATTTGAATTTAGGGCAGACCCAAAATAGGGCTGGACTAGGGCTCCCTTGTCCACTCCCTGTCTTTATTCCAGCATTGTTAAAATAGCACCCCCTAGGTCCTATTTGTCACAAGACCCAAGGGTTTTCTCATTGGGAGTCTAAATTATCATGCAAAACACTATGAATGCAATCTAAGGACCCAGGAGCTAAACCTTAAAGGAAAAAGCCCCCAAGGGTGCATTTTTCTGACATAACAGGTATGAGCCAATTAGGGCTAAACTTTCCTTTTTCTCCAGGAGGTGCATTTATATTGCGTTGATTTTCATAAAGTACCAAATCCCCAATGTCAAATGAACATTGTATGACATGTTCATTGTATGATTGTTGTATGCTTTTCTAATGAGCCTTGAGGTGCTCAAGAGAGTTTATTTATCTTTCATCAAGCATCTCAAGTTCTTGTAGTCCTTTCTCACATTCAGTATCATCATCAATAATGTCCCTTAAGGAGATCCTTAATGAAGGGATTTCTAACTCTAAAGGCATTATTGTGTCTGCGCCATAGACAAGGTTATATGATGTATTGCTAGTAACCATAAGAATACTTGTCCTATAGGCCCATAATGCATAAGACAACTGAATGTGCCAATCCTTTTGATGTTTATTAACAATCTTTCGTAGAATCTATCCAATAATTTTGTTGGAAGATTCTGCTTGGCCGTTTGATTGAGGAGAATAAGGCATAGAGAAGCAATGTTGAATATGGTATTTTTCAAGAAATTTCTTCACATCCTTGTTATTAAATGGTGTACCATTGTTTGAAACGAGGGAGGAAGGTATTCCAAATCAAGAAATAATAGTATGTTTTATAAACTGACAAATTACGTCAACAGTCAAGGATCACAAGGGGACAGCTTTGACCCACTTTATGAAGTAATTAGTGGCAGTAATGATAACTGTATGTCCTTCGAAGGAGGGTGGGGAGATTTTACCAATTAGGTCCAAGCCCCAAATAGAAAAATGGCCAAGGTAAAACTTGTGCACGAAGTTCTTGAGAGAGAGCTCAGATTAGGTGATTATGTTGTTGACATTGTGGGAATTTCTTGACATAGGCAAAGGAATCTTATTCCATGTGCTGCCAATAACAACCCATTCATAAAAAAAAATTGCACCAAAGATTTTCCCCCAAAATTCCCTCCACAGGAACCAAAATGAGCTTCTTCTAAAGCTATTGGGATTTCTAAATTACTTAAACATCAAAGTAAAACTCCGTTATATCTTCGTCTATATAACACATTTGACAAAATAATGTATCATGTTGCTAGTTTACATAGATGGATTCAGGCATTCTTAGATGTTGAAGTAGGAATGGTTCCATCATGCAAATAATTGAATATATAGGAGAACCATTCATTAGTATATGTATTACCATAGAGTTCTAAATTCACAACTATAGGATCTTTGATTATCGGTGTTTTAAGATTATGGATCATGAAAGTAAATTCCTCAAGAGAATCATCAAGGGATATAAGGGAAGCCATGCTTGCCATTGCATCCACATGTCAATTGTCTTTCTTGGGAATAGTATTTATTGAAAACAATGTGATTTGTTTTAAGAGAGATAGAGCAATCACATGATATTGAGATAGTTTGTCTTGCTTATTTTGAGATGATCTAGTTATTTGTCATACGATTAGCTATGAATCACCGTATATTGTAATATTTTTGATATTAAGAGCTAAGGTGGCACGAAGTCCTACAATAAAAGCTTCATATTCAGCAATGTTGTTTGTGCATGAGAAATCTAAGCGATAAGACATAGGAATCAAGTTACCTGTAGGGGGTATTAATATGACACTTGCACTGGAGCCGGTTTGACATCTTGATCCATTGAAATACAATTCCCATTTATCATCCTTAGTAATTGTTAAAATTTGGTCATCGAGAAATATGTCATGATGTTGTGTAGTAAAAGGTGAAGGAGATTCAGCTAACTGATCAGCTAACACTTGCTCTTTTATTGCTTTCTGAGAAATGAACTTAAGATCAAATTTAGTTAACAACTAACCCATTTAGTAAGACGACCCAACAAATCTATTTTTGTAAAAAGGTGTTTTAAAGGGTCAAATTTTACCATCACATGTATTTCAACATTTAGAAGATAATGTCTAAGCTTCTGTGTTGCAAACACTAAAGCTAAGAAATGCTTCTCAATAATAGTGTATTGCATCTCATAATCGAGTAAAGTTCAGCTAATATAATAGACAACACATTCTTTGCCTTCAACATTATGTTGTGTTAACAAAGCTGTCAGGGCATTATTAGATGCTAAGATATACAATAGGAAAGGTTTATCAAGGATGAGGGGTTGTAGAATGGGAGGAGTAGCCAAATAGGCCTTTAAATCTTCAAAAGCCTTTTGACATTCCAAGTTCCATTGAAAATTTGAATCCTTCTTCAGTAATTGCGTAAAAGGGTGAGTCCTATCTGTGAGTTGTGAAACAAATTGACGGATGGCTTGTATCTTCCCTTGCAAACTACAAAGTTGGGATATGTTCTTAGGTGTTGGCATATTAACAATTGCATCAATCTTCTTCGTATCCACTTCAATACAATGATTTGAAATAATAAATCTTAAAAAATTTCCACTATCTACACCAAAAACACACTTACGAGGATTTAATAACATGTTATATTTCCTTATGCATTCAAAGATTTGTCGAAGAGTCATAGCATGATCTTGGCAACGAATGGACTTCACCAAGATGCCATCAACATAATCTTCTAAAATATTGTGCATGTAATCATGAAATATAAGGGTCATGGCTTGTTGATAAGTAGCTCTTGCATTCTTAAGTCTAAATAGCATGACTACCTAGTAAAATGCACCTCAAGGTGTTATAAAAGTTGTTTTATACTAATTTTGAGAGTTAATTAAGATTTGATTATATCCTGAAAAACCATCCATGAACAAGAGTAATTCATGGTCAGCTATAAAATTGAAAATCATATCAATGTTAGGAAGTGGAAAATCATCTTTCAAAGATGCAAGGTTCAAATCTTGAAAGTCCATACACATTCTTATATGACCATCGGGTTTAGTGATAGCAACAATGTTCAAGATCCAAGGTAAATAATCAATAGGGTAGATAAAGCCAACTTGTAGAAGCTTTTCTATCTCAGCTTTGACCATCAATGCAACCTTAGGATTCATCTTACAAATCTTTTGTTTAAATGGCTTAGCATCATATTTTAAGATGATATTATGCGTTACACTCTAAGGATCAATACCAGGCATATCTAAATAATTCCAAGAAAACAATTCAGAGAATTCATGTAATAACTTAGTCATTTCTTCCTTTTCTTCTATATGTAAGCAATCACCAATAGGGATAACTTTTTCAGTATTACCTTTCTCCATAAAAACATCAACAATCTTTCCATTAAGTAGAGTACTATGGTCTTAGAGATCAGGTGATTGTGATAGATATGTGGATTCTTCATCAGACTTTAGAGTGGCATTTATTGTGCTAGTAGTTTTTCCAAAATATTCACTATTGTTCAAATAATAAGGTAAGCCATGTTTATGATGGTAGCAAGGAATATTGTCATAAGCACCTAAGAATTCCATTATTGCTTCATTGGTTGAAAAGACATCCAAAAGAAATGCTCCTGGAGGACAGCTAGTGTCAATCATCTTCAGGAATATCAAGTTAAGTGTTTATATTGTATTCACATTAAGAGTAGGATGTCTACGGGCTTTAGATTCCTTGAAAGGATTATATCCAATGCCACTTGAGTAATGTCACAAAGTGGATTCTATAGGGACTTTGATTCCTTGTTGATTAATACCACAACCATTACCTACATAATTGCAATTTTTATAAAGGATCATAAATCCTCGACCATAAAGAGAAGCCATTTCTTTGGAAGAAGGTGGCGCTTCACAAGTGTCATAATCTGTAGTGGGGCTTCATAAGTGTCATAATCTACAATTTTTACCAAAGCAGCTTTATGTTTATCATTCAAAGCATGAGATGATATCAATGCAATATTTGATGTTTCGGGGATAGGGTTTTTAACTTTATATTCTCCCATGGAAGAAGACATAAAATCTAATGAACCCCAATCATCACCAAGGAATGCATTCGATTGCTTGGACTCTTACACAACATTGTTTGGGGCAAGAGAAGTTGATGAGCCAACTTTCAAATTGTTTAGAATTTTAGGACAAATAACTTGTTTTTGTGATTCAATTTGCAAACAATTATCAAGTTTAGAATCAACATGAATAGTGTGCACCTTATCTTTGAATATGAATTTAATTGAATGATGTAAAGTAGAAGGGATTGCCACCAATGTATGGATCCAAGGTCTACCCAGAATCATGTTATAAGATAGAAAAAGGCATGACATGAATTAGGGTAGGCACAATCATAGGTCCTACTTGTACAGGTAGAGTTATAGTACCCATAGATTGTCATCCAACATTGTCAAAGCCGCAGATACTTAATGTTTCTAGCTTAATCAAAGATGTATCAACTTTGATCTTATGTAATAAATTAAAGCCACATACATTAAGAGCTAATCCATTGTCAATCATAACTCTCTTAACCAGTGTCTTGTTGATTGTAACAAAGATAATCAAAGGATCATACTGATTCTGAACTTCAAGAGATGGCAACTCATGTTGTTGAAACAAAATGTCTATCTTTGTGGCATGCATACAATCTAATAGAGCTGCTACATCATTTGGCTTGATAGTAGGTGGGATAATCACCTTTTGCAAAGCTTCTTGGAGCATTCCATTGTAAGTAGGTGAAGTTTGTATAAGCTCCCAAAGAGATATCTTTACGAGAGTAGCACAAAGTTGTTGTACAAGATCATAGTCTTGACCAACCTTTTGTGTTAAATGAGGTGCTTAAGGAAGCATAGGTTGAGAAGTTAGTAAATATATCAAAATGCTTGGTTGTTGTTTTCTTTGTTTATTATTATGAGTGTTATATGCATGAGCAACCACATTATGAGTAGGTTGTTGTGAATTTTGATGTATTATTTGCTTAGCATAGGTGTAAATGTGATCAAGAGGTCGAGAAGAAGGTGGAAGACCTCTAATAGTAAGAACCGGTTTAGAAGGTGGTTTAACCACATCTGAACATAAGGTGACCACAATTTTTTAGTTTCCCAGAACCTTCCTTAGTTTTAGGAACATAAATTGCATTTACAACCCTTTGAAATAATGACGGTTTAGAATTCATAGTGGATTGTTCAATTGAGATAAAGTCCTCAAGGGCTTCATCTAACCTATCGAAGTCATCACAACTAAATGGCTCATCATATACATGAAAATCTTGCAAAAAATAATCTGACATTTTAACATGCTCTAATTAAACCAATTTTTAAATGTAAAATGATGTATGTAAAATGATGTTGTATGAACTTTTTTATAAAAATGAAACACTATGCTAAACACCAAGTTATAATTTCCATCTCTTTTAGTGAAAAGATAAAGAATATCATTCAAAATTCAATGCATGCACTTTCATAAAAGAGGGTTTGTAATCTAAATGTGTTTTAGGATAGCAAACTAATTCAAATCTAATGTTTAAAAGGATGCAAATTATTTAAATCTCAGGTGCACCAAAATGTTTAGGGTGAAAAAGTAGGTTTCTCTTAAATAAAGTTCAGTCCTATTCTTTCACCTAACTAAACATTGGGAAGACAAGGATCGAGCTTGGGATCAAGCTACTGATCACTTGTCTAGTCCTTAATGCTAATTAGGTCTGATTTAGATGTATAGCTAAGGGTCTATCAGGTGTCTTTATTCACTAATCAAGTAAACCCTAATTACACCTTGTAACAGAAAATAACTAAATTCAGAAATGAAGCAGACAAAATAGATTACAAAAATGTAGAGATTGAGGCTCAAAGATCATGCACCTAGAAATTGAGGACCAACTAGACTAGGGCACCCACTCATTAGTCCCACAAACTTCCATATATAAAAATCTTCTACACCAGCTACCAAATGACCTTTGATAGCTCCTAGATCTCAGAGAATCTCCCCAGTTGGACTAGGGTGCTCACTCATTAGTCCTGAAAGTGTCGGGATCTGAAATTCCAAAATTCTGTGATGACTATATCTGCAATATCCACCTTCCTACAACTCCTTTTCGCTGTATCCTACAAAACATGATTTGCACCTACAAAAGGAGGAGAAAGATGTTGTGGCTATATAAGAGCTTGCCTCAGTCAAGCCTCATTTTTGGTATTCCTACCTCAACAATAGCTAGAGATAAAGATTTACAGAAGTGTGTGCAAACTTAATAAAGTGTATGCATAAATATCAAACCCTAGATGTCTCAATCAAGGGAAGATTAATCACTTGCTTTGATTCAATAAACATGAACAACTTCACCTCAAGGAGATGAAAACAAATGAAGATTTGCATGAACAAGAAGGTGAATCAACAGTGTCCGCGAAGGATCTCCAAGCTTGATATTGGAGGCTTCAACCCTTCTCCCAATCATGCAAAAGGTGTGCAAACCCTATGAAGAGAAAGAAAGTCTCAAGATATTGATTCCTAATCTCCACTCATTTTCTCCATGATAGCAAATTCAAATCACTTTCAAAAACTTCAACAAGTCACTGATCTTCAATGACAATTTCAGTAGAGTTTTGGCATCAAGCTTGCATAAAGATTGTGTGTGATAAAATAATTTTCAAATGTATTTTTATATCTAACTTTAGGGAAATTCAAATTTCAAAATAATGTCTTGATATCACAAGAAAACAAAAATTTGAAAATGGAATCTCGAGGTGCTCGGCAGGAGATGACACCCCGCCAAGATTCAAAATCCCAAAAAATGGGGCAGGACTAGGGCACGGGCGCCCAAGTTGAGGCCCCCATTTTCTAACCAGATCTGTATCTAGGGGGTCCTGGGGACCCATAATTCAAATTCTCTTTTCAAGTTCCATCAATAGTTATCTCAGAAAACTGAATATTTTGTAACTAGACACTAGCCAATCAGGGTTTCAGGAAGGCCAAAAATAAAGAGGTTATGAGGTCACCAAAGGTGAGGAGCTGAACCGATGGAAATTGTACCATTCTATATAGGAGAACAATTTTTGACATAATAGTATCTCCTTAGGAACTATTGCAAAACATAATTTTTCCCTTTTAATCTCTTTCAAGAACTGTTTCCCTGTTACTAGCCGCATTCTTGGACCACTTTCCACCTCTTCTTCTTTAGTTACCAATGGCGTAAGAGTGTGTTTTCTTCCATTTTTCTCTAATGTGTAAGTTTTTTCTGTTCCATTATGGATTGCCTTTCTATCAAATTGTCATGGCCTCCCCAAGAGTAAGTTGCATACATCCATGGGCATGATATCACACCACACCTCATCTTCATATGTGCCTATTCAAAAATTCACAAGGCATTCCTAATCAACAAATACTTGATGGCCTTTTTGTAACCATGACACCTTGTAAGGGGTAGGGTGAGTTGTCCTTTTTAACCCCAACTTATCTACCATTTCAACTGAAACTAAGTTATCAGTGCTGCCATTATCTATTATGACTTTGCAACATTTTCCACCTGATTTACATATTGTTCTAAATAAAATTTTCATTTAGACAGGTTCATCTTCTTTCTTGGTTGGCTTCAATAATGCCCTCTTCATCATAAGTTCTTCTCATTTCTAAGGTTCATTTGGTTGACTAACAACCCCTATAGATTCATTATCCCTCTTTGCAATGTGTGCACTTACTGCCCTTGTTCTCCTTGATCCTTTTGATCTGCGTTGTGGGCATTCATAAAATCTATGGCCTAGCTATCCATAATTAAAACATGTGCCTTGGAAGCCTCTACTTTGGCCTCTTCTATATCCACCTCTACCTCTCATGGGGTATGGTCTTGACCTTGTTTCTTCTTTCTCCTTTTGACTTTTTGATGGGCTGACCTCCTTACCATGGCTGTTGTTTTTCTGTTGCTGTACTTTCCCTTTGCTGAATCCACCTTTGCTTTTGTTTGTTCCTTGCTTTCTTGCCAATTTCTCTTCAAGATTTAGAGCATATTGATATGCATCTTCCACATTTCCTAGCCTTATCATGCTCATTTCATCTTGAATGTTCAACCTCAATCCATTAACGTATCTTGCTACTTTTTCATGGTCTAACTCATTATGACTAGATCTGATGGAAATATTATAAAAATCCTCTATATATGCCTTTACACTTAACTCCCTTTATTCTAAATTATGCAATTTCTTGAGAAGATCAAGCTGATAATCACCAAGTAGAAACTTAGCCTTCATCTTGCTTACCATTTGATCCCACCGAGTAATCTTATCTCTGTCATTTCTTCTTCTCTCGGTCTACACCTCTTTCCACCAAAGTATTGCATGACCTTTCAACCTTGTTTGAGCAACCTTCACTCTTTTGGGGTCCTCTACTTCATCATACTTGAAGTATTCCTCCATCTTTGTTATCCAGTTAATTAGTTCATCTAGTTCTAAACTTCCTGAGAAGCTTGGTAACTCTACCCTTGTTCCTTTCCCGCTATTGGAAATAGGTCTTATAATCCTTCTTTCACTTGCATCCATATCTCCATCTACAGTGTCACCTTCTTGTCTAGCCATCTCTGCTCCTTCTTCATCATCTTCACTGTCACTTTCTTCATGTGCTTTGCCTCTTCTCATTCCACCTTCTATTGCGTTCATTCTTTTCTACATTCCCCTTAGGGTTTCCAACACCTCATCTATTCCTACTGCTCCTTCTGCAGCTACAACCTATGTCATTCTTCTCCTTGGTGGCATCCTGCTGCTCTAACTTACCTTCTTTTCCTTTTCCTTCTTACTGCAGTCTTCTAGCTACAATATCCCTTGTTGGAGGGACACACCCACAGTTCCAACTCACAGGGATTCTTCTAACCCCAATCTCAACTCACTATCCTTCTTCCCAGAGATGTAGCTATGCTCTGATACCACATTGATGGCACCCACCCCCTTGTAGGCGCCTAAAAACCCATTAAAATGAGCAAACAGGTAGAAAAGGAGGGGTTGTGTTGCTATAAGCAACCTCACAAGAACCTTTACAGAGGTCTACACACGTGTTGTAGGCCTAATAATGAACTTTGGACGCACAAAAACAACTACAGAGACAAATTAGGTTGCTATCAAAAATAGACTGTTGCTACGGGTAGCTGCAACAATGGTTGTAGGTGACTATTTATAGTTTTAACTACACAAAAGATTTGAAACTTGCAAATAAAAACCTAGACTTTTAGAACAACAAATTTATATAACATTTCTTATAACCACACACACACGGGGATATTAGCTATGAAAAGGAAAGATTATATTAACTTTAAAATTCAAATTTTTACACACTTATATATGCATTTACATAAATATTTGCAGAATAGAACTCCCTCTATCATTCCTCTTACTTTCTTTTTGTCCTCTTGTTGTTTGCCACAAGCCTCTTTGACTACTTCAAAACATTCTTTTTCTATTGTCTTCTAATATTCCATGTTATCCTCTTCTATACCCTTGCTTTTTGTTGTTTTGACCTCTTCTTCCTTTCCTCTCTCCTCTATTTTTTTGTTGTTCTATTCTTCTTCTCAAAAACTATCCAAAATCTGGAAGCTTCTCCCCAAAATTCTCTAAAAATCCCACCTAAAACTACTGCAATGTTCAAAACCCTTCATAAATTCCTCCACTACCTATTTTTGAGTTCAAAAACTCCTATCCAGTTTGCCCTTTTCATTTCTTTCATTGTGACGCTCATTAAATGAGCTCACAGGAGGTAGTTTGTTGTCTAAAAAAACAAATTTAAAATTTAAAACTCCTACTACTTCTTTCACGTGGCATTAGCAGAGGGAAAAATTAAAACAACTATTTAAAACAAAATGATGCCCTTGCATCATTTTCCCCCTCACTCCTCATTTTGTTTTGCCTCCTAGAGATAGATGGATTCTCATTGTTCCTACAAGAGACACATCCACAACCAAAGTCAATGTTGGGACCCAACTTTAAAATGCAAAAAAATATTAAGTCTAGTTCCCCTTTATGCACTTTCCCTATTTTAACCCACCATTTGTAACTAATTTGATAAATTTTAAGTGGGTCTTCCCTTGGTAAAATATTTCCTTGGAATTGACTTTTTCCATCCCCATGTTCCTATCATGTGTTGAAGTTGTAAAAATCTAATATAAATTCTAAGTCTACGAAGTTCTAATTCAGTTTCCATTGCTTCTTCAAGTTTACGAAAGTTTCCTCACTTACCAGATGTATTATGCTCTTCCTACATCTAGTATCCACCTTTTGTTCCACATGAAATCCCCATAGATCTCATTAAGCCATTCATTCATTTTCATTTCCCTTCATATTCCATTTTGTGGAATCCCAACATGTTACTGGCCATTCCTTCCTTTGTTCATGTCTTATATCCACTTCCTTTTCTACCCAAAATTTTCATGGATTTCATCGAATCCTTGGTCTTTTTTCATTTTGCCCATTTCCTCCATTTTGCATGTTTTTGATAGAGTACCAGACTTCATATTTCAAGTTTCAATATCCACATCTATTTCCCCTTTTCTTTTCCACATTCATCTAGACCTTTGACCCTTTTCTATATTCTTAACTTTTCGTTCCTTTCATGTTTGTAGAATTTCCCTTCTAGGTTGGATATGTTCACCTCCTATCCTATATCTAGTTCTCCCATCCCTTTCTAACATTTGCTTTTGCTCATGTCTTTCACAAGGTTTCCTTTAGCCTATATTTCATTCAATTCTTCTTGTAGACTTTCCTTTGACTTCATAATATCATTTCATGCATCCCACATCGTAGCCTATTATCATGTTTTGCATTCAAATCTTGCTATTCCTTCACCTTCAAAATCACTCATTTCTCTTTGTAAAAACCTGATAGACTTTTGGATCTCCTTCATACGCTTCCAACATCCTATGCTATCTCATTTTTCTACATGCACTTCATTCATTCCCTCCACTGCCCACATCCACTTCCCAACTTTAGTTTTACATGACTTCTCTATTGGGTTGCCACCTTCATCCAATTCAAAACTCCACTTCCCATATCCTATCTTGCATCAAATTTCCACATTTCTTCCAAAACACTCCAAAATGCCCCAAAAATTTCCCAAGTCACCATTAATGACCCAATTTGATTCATGTAATTTATCAAATGTTGTTTACCCACCCAAACACATTGCTTATCTCAAGGGTGCAATTCCAGATACATTTTTCAACAGTGGATGATGAAAGAAGATATGGTCACCATAAATGTGATGGTTGAGTTCTAGCTACTAATTTCCTCTATGCAACCTCTAGACCATTCATTTTGAGTGAGAAACATTTGAAATATGAATTAAATTTAATGCTTTGACCTATAGTAGTACAGTAAATTTATGCAAGAAGCCAAAAGGGTGTGAATCTAAAATGCTATATAGACAAGTATGTTTCTTGTTCAAAGGGTTGGTCGCTGAGTTAATTTTTCTTGACTGCAAGTGCCTCGATCTAGTTCTAAGGTATCAAGCAATGTTTGTTGGGTTCGTAAGGGACAAGAATGTTCTGTTAATCATAGGAAGGGTTTTCAATGCACATCTCTTATAATGGTATGTCTCCAAGGTAGTTTGTAATGATTCAACGGAATGCATAATTGCAGTTATGAATTTTCTCTTTCCATATTTGTTGGTATGAATGTAACCGAGGTTAGATAAATGTGTGAAACATTTTTTAATTCATTGCAAAGATTTTATAATTGTCTCTCCTTTGTTTCATATGGGTTATTGTAGTTCTAAGATGGATTATTAAGTATGTCCATTACATGTAATGTAATTTTTTATTTGTTCATAAATGTATATCTGTAAGAGTTGGCTAGATAGGAGCCACCCAAGATCTAGGACTTCATGAAAGTACAAGAGAGACAATATGAGAGAATAATGCTATTCTATCAATGAATGCAAAATTGTTCATATGTTGTTATGTTACAATGTACATGAAGAGCCTTGCTTATAAAGACAAGGATGAGAGCTAAGATGTTGTAGTCATGTGACAAGTGTCTTAATCCTATGACATGTGACAACTATAGCACATGTGTAGGATAAGACAACTATAGGACAACTATCAACAACTACCTACAACTAGACACAACTAGAAACAACTACAAACATCTAGTAGACTCACTAAGTCAACTTAACATGTGAATTATGTGTGAGAATATTATTCTCACAACAAGGGAAACTAGATAGGAAATATCCCTATTCACACTAACACCCCCCCTTAAGTGCCACTTAGGGAGAAGCTGACTAATACAAAGATGGATGGGTCCTAGCTACTAGGCCATGTTAGGTATCCATGTACAAACAAATCTCAAGTGAAGTAAAGGAGAAAACCTCATGGGAAAAAACTACTCTCCAAAAGTGAGAATGCATGCAACAAAACATGTACAAGTGATGGAATGATAGAAGAATCAAAACCCTCAAATACAACATCCATCACAAATATACAATCAATAGCCCCCTATAAGATGGAAAGAATGAGACAAGATGTCCCCCTTAATGAAGTAGCTCTTGTGCCAATGGTGAATGCTCGAATAAGAAGACCAAAAATGATCCAAAACCTACAAACAACATTCCTCCCCTGGGTAGAAACCAATCCGCTGGTGTATGTCGAAGAAACTTCAACTCCAAAAAAAGAGATGAGGGAAGAAGTCTCATGAATTACAGTGATGTCTCTAAAAACTGCTCATTTGTCTCCATGTTGATGCCAAATGATACCACAATCCAATCAGGAGTCTCAGGCCTCACTAATGAAAGTGACAATATAGGAACTAGTGGAAACTAAAAATTATCAAGCTCCAAAGACAAAGATAGGTTGACAACAATTGTGCTATGACTATCATCAAAGAGGAGAGATAACTGCTCAAGTGTGTCCTCCAAATCTGCAATATGTGACTCGTAAAACAAATTTAAAATGCCTATCAAATGCTCATCCCACAAATCTATATCTGAAAGACAAGAAGCATCCTATTGAACTGAAGCACTTAACTCTGAAGTAGGAGGTGGAGAAGATGGAAGTGTAGCACATGTCTCATGAACCAATTAAGAGACAAGAATACCAAGGTTCAAGTGTCCAACCTTCTCCTTTGAAATGTGATTCACACTAGGAGTGTGAATGTCATCCAATAGATCTGAATCAACATCTAGAGAGAAAAACCATGAAAGGTGTATAGTTGAGATGCATGATCAACCACTCCAGTAGAAATAATCTTTGTGCTCTCCAAATCTCTGATAATAACCAAATTAGGTGTGAACTCCACTATCTTCCTTGTACCACTATGAGTAATTTGATATATGGAAAGATGATTATTGGTCAAAGAAGGCACATAAAGTACATCATTGAAGGTACCTTCACCAATATCAATGGTTCCCTTCCCGATTACATTCATATATGTGTTATTACCCATCAACATAGGTGGCATATCACATGGGTCAAATGAAGAAAACATATCCTTGGAAGAAGCCATATGATGAGAAGCACTTGAATCAAGAAGTCATTTACCTGATGTAGAACTTGTACTTGTACAAAGTGCTTTACCTTTATGTTTGGGTTCCTTAGCTTTCCTTGCATGACCTAATTTAGAAAGTTCTGGTTGTGTAGATGTTGAAGGAGTAGAAGAAGAACCAGAAGATGGAAGATTGTTCTTTTGAACAAGTTGCATCAACATGTCAATCTATTTCTTACAACAAATATGTTCATCATGCCTTGATTTCTTACAATAACCGCATGTAGGCTTCTCCTTCTTAGGTGAATTTTGTTCTTGATCTGTGTGTGGATTTTTCTTAGATTTCTTTTGTTTCTTGTCAGAAGAACCTATCACTTTCTATTCCTTGGGTTGTCCAACCACCAAAGCATGAGTCTGTGATGGCTTAATGATACCCATAGAAAGAAGCTTTTGTTTCACATGCATTAGCATCTCAGAAAAGGATACAAATGAAGGTATAGTGAACACCGATCCCACGGTTAACCTATGAGTGTGAAAGCTAGAAATAAAAGCTGCATAATCATGACCAAGTTTATTCAACACATAGTAGATCAACTAGATCTCCTTTTTCTCAATACCACATGCTTTACATTGTGCTCTTAGATCATTAACCTTAGTTATGTAATCCTAGATATTTCTAAAGTTCTTAGGATCAAGGCTCATCAATTCATTATCAATTTGATAGCCTTTAACTTCATTTGTAGTACCATACAATGTTTTCAATTTATCCCAAGCATCACATGAATTTGTACATGTCTCAATTTGAAACAAGAGATGTAGGGACATGAAACCAAGAAGACATCCAAGAGCTTTAGTATGCTTTATCATCCATTTTATCTTCTCCTTATCATATATGGGTTCAGGTATCTTGTTTTTAACATATAAAGAATGTCCAAGAACTATTAGGGCATTTCATGCATGTTGACTCCAAGTTGCATAGTTATAAGGTGTTAACAATGGAATCCTTGATTTATCCATGATGTAGAGGAAAAGAAGTGTACAAGAAGATATATCAAAGCACAAACTCAATCAACACTATAATTGAAGCCCCCCAAACCAAAACAACCACCAATTTCAACTCTTTTTCCAATCAATGAGTGATATGTACCAAAGTGCCTCAAACTAAAACTTTGATGTCTAAAGCAATATTAGGAAAAATGTCATGCATAGAATTGTAGAGTACAAAAATACCTTTCCAATGCCTATAAAAAGTTGAAATTATGATAAAGTGGGTGGAAGTTGTGAGCTCAAGAGTGAAAAATGCAAGATCTGGCTTCAAACAACTACATATCAGGCACTTGTAGAAAAATCTCACAAAAATACCTACACCATGTTGGAGTACAATCAACACTGAGAGGGGGGATGAATTAGTGTTGTACCAAAAACAAAGTTATTTATTCCTTATCAAACATGTAAAGAGAAGAATAGATAATCAACCATGACAATATGCATAATCAGATGGAGTCAAATACTGAATGTACAAGTATGAAGAACAATCAAATCACACAAAATTAAAACCAGGACACAAAATATTTTACAAGTGGAAAACCCTCTTAAAAATGAAAAACCACTCAAAACTGCCTCACTGGCTTAATCATGGAAATCAATAATTACATAGTCTCACTGGCTAACAAATGCCTCACTAACAAAAACAAAGTCTCATTGACTTGTACAATCACCTTAAATCAAGATAACTCAGGGGATTACCCTGATTCACTTCAATACAAAAACCTTATATCTCCTTTTGATTTTTACTATGCAAAATTTTCTTCAATCTCACATCAATCAAGCTACAATTCTTGAAGCACTATACACTGGAAATATTCTACAACAAACTCCATATACTTAGCATATCATACTACAAACTCCTTACTTCAAATTTCAATCAACCTTGTTGCAATTTTCATTCCACATTCACTATTCTACACAAACTCAGTAGTTTCTTCACAAAGGTATAGTAATAACCATCTCACAATCTCATATCAACAATTGCAGTCTTTAATTTCCTCAAACAAATCTCTATATACATATCCCTGGCACCCTGCATATAGTCTTCATACTCTATTTTTAAGTCTTCATACCTTGCATATAGTCTTCATACTCTTCATACCCTGCATATAGTCTTCATACTCTTCATAAAGTCTTTTTCAACTTAGAGAAACATCCAAACTTAAAAAATACATCGCACAAAACTCACAATGAAAATATCTGGCCCTCTACTCATGAATAGGTATAGAAAAATCAATCTTTGTGCCTTAAATAGAATAAAGTACATCAAATTTAGAATGCATAGTTGTCTGTTGGGCTCACAAAAGGCATTTGAAAAGTAATCATTTGATGAAGACTTCGCGTTATTTTTCCTTTTATACTAGACCGTTCAATATCCTTTTGACGCTTATGAATTTGTTATGACTTTCAACTAATGGTGGCCCTGGGTTGTCGGGGCCAGTCACCCGACGACCATACACCCCTTAGTTGTAACTTTCAGTTATCTTTTACCGACTGAGCCGATCAACTCTCAATTAGAAATAAAGTATATAAAGTACAACTAAGGGCTTTTAGGATGGGTTTTATGATCTTCTATTTAGGGTTTTAAGTGCTCACACTTGTCTCTTTGTTGTTGAACAAAAATTGTGCCTTCACATGAATCTACCAAGTAACACCCATGTGTCTTTGCATATATGAGTATGTATCTGCCAAGTAACACTCTTGAACAACTATACAACTGGTATCAAAGCATATGACAACACTCTTTTAAAAACATAAGTTTCAAGTCCAACACTTTATGATGAACTTATGTCTCTGCATAATACTTAAACTCTTGTATCAATCAACACAAAAGAAACATAAGTCTTCTGCATAAGTATATTCTCTGCAAACCTTACACTATACACCTCATGACATCAAGGAAGCATTTCAGACCACAACCATTACTTGATCAAGCTTCTTTTGCATAGAGGAATCTCAACAAGCCTGTATCTAAGGTCAATGTAAAAAATAGCATGAATGAAGACCACTCTAAAGATGAACTGTAATTACTTGAGAACTACATCTAATTGCCTGTGAACATGACTTAGAAAATAAACTCCTTATCAATGACAAACAATCAATGACATTGTATATCAACCTTTGCTTTACCAAACATGTGAAGATTCAAAGCAAGACATCTCCTTACAACACATCCATCATGAAGCAACTTCTGATCCTTGTGAAGAAATGATCAAGAAGATAATAAGCTAATACATTCTGATGATGAGATATCTTCCCAATTCCATGATATCATACCAATCAAACAAAAAAAAGATATGACAAAATGACAACACCTTGAAAGCACCACACCACATAACAACATTCTGATCAACCATAAAACCATTATGCCTCAGGCAAAACTTAACAAACTCACCCTTTGGCTTTGGCATTGATGCCAAAACACTAGCATTGTAAAGACTATATTTTTTCAATCTATCTCCCCCTTTTTAGCAATCAATGGCAAAGACTACCCTTCAACATAGTCCTAAAGTAAGATCAACATATATGAAGAAAGAAAATACTATCCTCAGCCTGTAGACCTACACCAAACTACTTTGTCCTTCATCCTCTAACTGTATACATGAATTTAAGAAAGTTTTGTTTGTTGATCCCTTGTCTCGCATGATTTAGAAAAGAAAATAAAATGAAATATAGTCCAAAATAAGACTATTCTCTAATTACATTCAATGCAATCCTCTCTCTCATGAAATTTTGAACATATTTTCAATTGCCTCTTTTTGGTAAAGAGAAAGAACACTAGATCACAATCACAATAGTCCAAGCTTAAAAAGAACACAATCCAAACTGCCACAAATAAGACTCTCACAACTAAAAAGGATTCAAAAACTGAATATACATCAATGTTCATACAAAAAAAATTGTCTTCTATCTGCATAAGAAGATGAGCTCTGCCTACTAATCTTTTAAACTGGAATGTACACCATAATAAATCATGAAGAAATGCTACCTCTGCTATTCCAAACACCAACATACAAAGAAACAACCCTACAACTTATCATAACTGCCTTGCAACTTATGAAAACTTTGAAAATAAAAAAAATACAATTGATTAGATTTTAGGACTTCATAAAACAAACAGTTACTCCCCCTGAATCTAACATCATTATGAACTCATTGAAGAGAGGAAAGTGATAAAACCCCAAGCCTCTATCTTAGGGATTCAAACACTTCTTTAGGCAATGGTTTTGTAAAAATATCATCCAGTTGATCAGAGGTATGAACATAATCCAACATCTCATCATTTGAAAGTATCTTTTCTCTTAGAAAATGATATCTATTGGCAATATGCTTGGTCCTATAATGCATGATTGGATTCTTTAACATATTAATGGAACTTGTATTGTCACAAAGAATAGGCACATGTTTAGATACCTCCATTTTGATGTCTTGAAGTGACTGAACCATCCAAAGAATCTGAGTGCAACATGAAGATGCTGCAACATATTTAGCTTCAACAGTAGATAAAGAGACACAATCTTGCTTCTTACTATGCCAAGCTACTAGTCTACCACCAAGAAAGAAGGCTACTCCACTTGTGCTCTTTCTGTCAATAGGATAACCTGCCTAATCAACATCTATATATGCAAGAAGAGTGAAATCATTGTGTCTAGAATACCACAATCCAAAATCAAGAGTGCCCTTAAGATATCTAAAGATTCTTTTTACTGCATTTAAATGAGATTGCTTAGGACAAGCTTGAAATCTTTCCACTAAGCAAAATGCCTGCATGATATCAAGCCTAAAAGTTGTTAGATACAAGAGGCTGCCAATCATGGATCTATATAAGGACTATTCCACCTCAGGTGAATCATCATTTTTTCTCAGTTTGTACCCTATTTCCATAGGAGTACCAACAAGTTTACATTCATCCATTTGAAACCTCTTAAGCATTTCTTTGGAGTACTTGGTTTGTGAGATGAAAATCCCCTTTTCAAGTTGAGAAACTTGTAAACCAATGAAGAAAGACAATTCTCCCAACATAGACATTTCAAATTCTGACTCCATGATGTTAGGAAAGGAATGACAATAATGATATCATCAACATAAACCACTACAACCAAGATATCCTCACCTTTGGCAATATAGTACAAATTGTTGTCCACATCTCCTTTAGTAAATCCTTGCTCTTGCAAGTACTTATCCAACCTATAGTACCATGATCTTGGGGCTTGTTTCAAGCCATACAAGGCCTTTTTCAACCTGTATACATAATTTGATTTGTCTTTGCATTCAAAACCTTTAGGCTGCTTCATGTAAATCTCTTCTTCAAGATCATCATTTAGAAAGGCTGATTTGACATCCATTTGGAACACTTTGAAATTTTTGTAAACTAAAAAAGCTAAGAACATCCTTATTTCCTCTAGTTTAGCCATAGGTGCAAAAGTTTCATCAAAATCAATCCCCTCAATTTGAGAGTAACCTTTACAAACCAATCTAGCTTTATTTCTAACAACTTTTCCCTTATCATCAAGTTTGTTTCTAAAAACCCATCTTGTACCAATAACATTTTTACCTTCAAGTCTAGGAACAAGCTCCCATGTCTTGTTCTTCTCTATTTGATTCAATTCCTCTTCCATAGATTTAATCGAAGCTTCATCCTTGTTGGCCTCTACATAGGTTTTTGGTTCCATTTCTGATATCAAACATACATGTGCTTGATTATTTGCAGTAGCAAGTCTCCTCCTTGTTAACACACCACTTTCTTTATCTCCAATGATTAGCTCGTGTGAATGATATCTTTGTAATATCTTTGAAGGAGTTTTGGATTTAGTTTCAATAGGCTTTTCAGGAGTTTTGGATTTAGTTTCAATAGGCTTTTTAGGAGTTTCTTCTTCCACTTGAACTTCGTCTTCTTTTTTCTGAATGATGATTTTCTTCTTCTTTGTCCTAGATCAGCTACACACATGGCTGCAAATTCTCATCCACCTTTACATTAGTACTCTCTATTACTGTTCTGAGTCTCTCGTTGAAACATTTATAGGATTTACTATGGGTATAATAGACTAGAAATATACCCTCATCACATCTAGACTCAAAACTTCCCAAATTATCATTATCTCTCTTAATGAAGCATTTACTACCAACAATCTTGTAGTAGCCAACATTGGCTGACCTACCATACCATAATTCATAAGGAGTATGGTTAGATTTTACCCTCAATTGTACTCTATTTAGAGTATATACTGTTGTATGGACAACTTCCTTCCAATAAGTATTGGGCATATTTGCATCATAAAGTAATGTCCTTGACATCTCCTTCACAGTCCTATTTTTCCTTTCAGCTACTCCATTCTGTTGTGGAGTTCTAGGGGCTGAAAATTGTCTTTTGATCCCATGTTTCTCACAATATTCTTTAAACTCTTTAGATGTATATTCTCCACCATTATCTGACCTTAGACCTTTGATCTTGAAATCTAATTCCTTTTCAACCATCTTCTTAAAGATCCTGAATCTATCGAAGGCTTCTAACTTGTGCTTCAAAAAGGTCACCCAGGTCATTCTAGAAAAGTCATCAATAAAGAGCATAAAATATCTTTCACCACCTAAAGCCATAGTCCTTGTAGGACCACACAAATCTGAATGAACAAGTTGTAGAGGCTTAGAAGAAGAATACTCTTTAGATTTAAAACTGACCTTAGTTTGCTTACCAAATTGGCATTCTTTGCAAGTAGTATTGCTTGGATTGGAGATGTGAGGCAGATTTCTTACATTTTGATTTTTGCTGATCTTCTCAAGATTATCAAAATTTACATGACCAAGTCTTCTATGTCATAGCCAACTTTCTTCAACTTGACCCATGAAGAAAATATCTCCATATGCACTTCTATTTTTAGTCTCATGAAGATTGTAGATGTTTCCACTTGCTCTTAACCCTGTAACAACAACCTTTCTTGATTTCTTTTTGATTTCATAACCATGAGCATTAGAAAAATATTGAATCCATTGTCACAAATTTGACTTACACTCAATAGATTATGTTTTAAGCCTTCAACATAATATACATCATGTAAAGGAGTCTCATCATCTAGAAGAATAGTACCTTTTCCTTTGATCAAAATACAAACATGATTACCAAACACGATTGATCCTTCAATGTGATCTTCAAGCTTGATGAATTTGATTTTGTCTCCTATCATATGGTTAGAGAAGCCATTGTCTATAACCCACTATTCTTTCTTCTTGGCATGAAAAGAAGCTTGAGCAATCATAGCTTCAACATTCTTGCTCATTATCTTAGGTTTCCAAACAAGTATTTTCTTATCATCACTTGAAGAGGACATTTTGGAATGAGTATTCATCCTAATTTGCTGCACTTTCATATTAGGCCTACAAAACTTTGCTATGTGCCCAAAGTTATTACAATTAAAACACCTCAATCCTCTTAAGAATACAAAAGGATTCCTTCTTAGAAAAATTTCTCTTCTTCTAGAATCAAATCTGCACTCATTTGCTTTGTGTCCATAATTGTTACACCAAAAACAATAACCAACAAAATGTATATTATACCTGAAAGAATCACTCCTTTTGAATTTTCTTGTTTTCATGATCCTTTTGTTATTGACATTAGCATGTTGAACATTCTTGGTGTAAGAGCATTGTCCTTCTTCAAACCCTAGACTAGTTTTGTCTTTGAAGCCTTTTTGTTTTTCTAAGAGATCTTCAAGTTTGTCACTACTGTTACACATATCAAGTTTGCTTAATGCTACAATTTCAGCTTCTATAGTATGACACTCTTTGACTTTGGCATCTAACTCCTTGCTTGTAACATCAACAACTCTTTTACTCTCCTCAAGACAAAATTTTAGAGCTACAATTTGTTTCTCATAATCAGTAACTTTGTTGATCATAATTTAATTGTCCTTTTGAAATTGATTTCTTTGAGAAATTGCCTCCTTTTTGAGCTTCTTAACCTCTCTAAGAGCACACTTTAGTTCTCCTTCAAGATCAACCACAGCTTCATCATTTTCAGATTGATCTTCACCTTTATTATTCTAATTTTCATTTATGACAACCATGAATAAGATCTTTGCACCTTCCTCAAGTGACTCCTCTGAACCACTATCAGTTATATCAACATGTTTTATGAACAAACTCTTCTTCTTTTTGAAATTGCTTTTCTTTTTGGGATAGAATTATTTCTTATTTTCTTCTTCATCACTATCTAAATATTTATAAGGACATTTAGCAGCATAGTGTCCTATTCTTCCACAACCAAAACATTTGAATGGAAGTTTACCTTTATATTTTCCTGCTGACCCCTTCTTCAATTTGCTGACAAAGGAAGATTCATGATCATCGTCTACCTCTTATGAATCAGACTTTATATCTTTCCCCTTTTTGACTGATTTAAATGTAGCTTCTTTCCTTGATGAAGTTTCATTACAAACCCTCATCTTAAAAGCAGTAAAGGTACCATGAAGTTCATCAAAGGTCACTTTGCACAAATCTCTCTCTTTTACTACAAAAACCTTGGACTTATATTTAGGAGTTAGAGTCCTTAAAACCTTGGTTACAACTACCTTTTCTTCTAAGGCATCACCCAAACCTCTAATAGCATCAACAACTTGAACCCTAAGAAGATAATCAGCCACCTTTTCATCATCATTCATTCTAAGACTTTCAAATTTAGCTCTATAAGATTGTAACTTTGTTTCTTTGATTTTATCATCTCCCTGATAGATATTGGATAACTTATCCCAAATAGCCTTGGCTAACTTACAATTCATAATTTTGACAAGTATCTCATTGGACAAACCACAACAGATTGCATTTTTAGCCTTAGCATTATTGTCATAGGCCTTTTTCTTATCAGGAGTTGAAGGAGTATTTGTTGCTTTACACTTACTTTCTATAGTAGCCCAAACGTCATACCCCAAGGAAGAAAAATATGACTCCATCCTGAATTTCTAGAAAGCATAATTAGACCCATCAAATAAAGGTGCTTTAAATGTAGAAAATCCTTCTTGACTTGCCATGACTAGTACTCCACTTATAGGACCTACCCAAATTGATTAGGCTTCTATAGGGAACCTATGCTCTAATACCACTTGTTGGAGTACAATCAACACTGAGAGGGGGGGTGAATCCGTGTTGTACCAAAAACCAAGTTATTTATTCCTTATCAAAATTGAAAAGAGAAGAATAGATAATCAACCATGACAATATGCATAATCAGATGAAGAAGTCAAATATTGAATGTACAAGTATGCAGAACAATCAAATCACACAAAATTGAAACTAGGACACAAAAGATTTTATAAGTGGAAAACCCTCTCAGGGATGAAAAAGCACTCAAAATTGTCATATTGGCTTAATCATGGAAATCAACAATTGCATAGCCTCACTAGCTAATGAATGCCTCACTAGAAAAAACAAAGTCTCACTGACTTGTACAATCACCTTAAATCAAGATAAGATAACTCAAGGGATTACCCTGATTCACCTCAATACAAAAACCTTATATCTCCTTTTGATTTTTACTTTGCAAAATTTTCTTCAATCTCACATCAATCAAGCTGCAATTCTTGAAGCACTATACACTACAAATATTCTACAATAAACTCCATATACTTAACATATCATACTGCAAACTCCTTACTTCAAATTTCAATCAACATTGTTGCAATTTTAATTCCACATTCACTATTCTGCACAAACTCATTAGTTTCTTCACAAAGGTATAGTAATAACCACCTCATAATCTCATATCAACAATTGTAGTCTTCAATTTCCTCAAACAAATCTCTATATACATATCCCTGGCACCCTGCATATAGTCTTCATACTCTATTTTTAAGTCTTCATACCTTGCATATAGTCTTCGTACTCTTCATACCCTGCATATAGTCTTCATACTCTTCATAAAGTCTTTTTCAACTTAGAGCAACATCCAAACTTCAAAAATACATCGCACATAACTCACAATAAAAATCTCTGGCCCTTTGTTCATGAATAGGTATAGAAAAATTAGTCTTTGTGCCTTAAATAGAATAAAGCATGTCAAATTTAGAATGCGTAGTTGTCCATTGGGCTCCCAAAAGGCATTTAAAAATCAATCATTCGATGAAGACTTCGCACTATTTTGCCTTCTATACTAGACCGTTCGATATCCTTTTGACACTTATGACTTTGTTATGACTTTCAACTAATGGTGGCCCTAGGTTGTCGGGGTCAGTCACCCGACGACCATACACCCCTTAGTTATAACTTTAAGTTATCTTTTTACCGACTAAGCTGGTCAACTCTTAATTAGAAATAAAGTTTATGACATGCAACTAAGGGATTTTAGGATGGGTTTTATGATCTTCTATTTAGGGTTTTGAGTGCTCACACTTTTCTCTTTATTGTTGAACAAAAATTGTACCTTCACATGAATCTGCCAACTAACACCCATGTGTATATGCATATATGAGCATGTATATGCCAAGTAACACTCTTGAACAACTATACAATTGATATCAAAGCATATGACAACACTCTTTTAAAAACATAAGTTTCAAGTCTAACACTTTATGATGAACTTATGTCTCTACATAATACTTAAGCTCTTGTATCAATCAACACAAAAGAAATATAAGTCTTCTGCATAAGTATATTCTCTGCAAGCCTTACACTATATAGTTCATGACATGAAGGAAGCATTTCAAACCACAACCATTACTTGATCAAGCTTTTTTGCACAGAGGAATCTCAACAAGCCTATATCTGAGGTCAATATAACAAAGAGCATGAATGAAGACCACTTTGAAGATGAACTCCAATTACCTAAGAACTACCTCTAATCTCCTATGAACATGACTTAGACAACAAACTCCTTATCAATGACAAATAATCAATGACAATGTATATCAACCTTTGCTTTACCAAACATGTGAAGATTCAAAGCAAGACGTCTCCTTACAACACATCCATCATGAAGCAACTTCTAATCCTTGTGAAGAAATGATCAAGAAGATAATAAGCTAATACATTCTGATGATGAGATATCTACCCAATTCCATGATATCATACCAATCAAACAAAAACAAGATATGAAAAAATGACAACACCTTGAAAGCACCACACCACATAACAACATTCTGATCAACCATACAACCATTTTGACATCAATGGTAAGACAACCATTATGCCTCATGCCAAACTTAACACACCACTGTGAAGTGCTTGAAACCAGATTTCTAACGATATCTTGTTTGCCAATTTTTAATAGCATGGCAAAAAGTTATGGCTCCCGGAAAAAAATGCCCTATTAGGGTTAAAAGGGGGTAGAGAGGACCCCTGTTGATGTCACTGCTGATGTAGCAATGATGTCAATAGTTATAATATTCTCTCAGTCATTGGAATATTCTATGCAGAGAATAAGAAATAGCATGTAGCTAGAAAACTACCTCTCAATGGGGAAAACATCAAACAGAGGTCGAAGACTACTTTTTGCAATGGAAACCACCTTCAAGTGTTTGAAAATCGGTCACTGAGGGATCTACATAAACCACTTACTGGGAGTGTGAAACTACCTATGTACAAGTGGAAAGTACTTGTTATGGCACAAAACTACCTTTTGTTTGGGAAACCACCTTTAACTATTGGAAACCACTAGTTTAGTGTTTCCAACTAGGAATGGATGCCCCGCCAGTGGATTTCAGTGACCGTTGGCCATTTTAAATGCCAGTGGTATGAAATTATTCCCCAAAAGTTTGAGACACGTGGCAGGTAGTGTACACCCACAGGGTACTCTGCCCTACCCTGCACAGGCAATACAACAAAAAATTTGTAGAAAAAATTGACCTACGAACTTTGATTTAACCCGCAGATAAATTAATAAACCACAAATAAGAAGACTTTTACCTGATGAATAAAAATCTACTCAGATTTGCTGATAACATACTACGCAAGCAAATATTCCCTAAGACAAGGAATATTCTACCTGTGATTTTGTACGATGGAATTGGGCAAAAACAATTTACCTTTCATTTCAACTTTATAGGATTTGGTCAATTTGACAATTGATATATAGGTTTTTGGGCCTCCTAAGTGCAATGGCAGGGTCAATTTTTTCCCAAACTTCTTTGAAATTGTAGCTACCTCCTGGATTAGGTATCCATTCCCTAGATTGAAAACCTCATAGATTTGGCCTCCAATGTTTGATCTAGATGAAACAAAAGGTGATCTCAACTATCTCAAACCTCCTGAACATAATGGTGTCCTTAGATTTGCAAAAACACACTCCAAAATGAACCTAAAATATAAGGCTACAAAGAGGAAACCCTCACAAATCTAGTTTTTCCATCAAGTCTTTATGATTCTCCAGGTCATCATTCGATGCAAGAGAAGAGCATACTCAACTATCAAGATCAACCATGAATTTGCATTCAAATCTCTCAATAATTTGTCCAACAAGAAGAGATTCCACCTAGAGAGCTCTGATAGCATGTAAGAGTTTGCTAGATAGGAGCCACCCAAGATCTAGGACTTCATGAAAGCACAAGAGAGACAATATGAGAGAACAATACCATTCTATCAATGAATGCAAAATTGTCCATATGTTGTTATGTTACAATGTACATGAAGAGCCTTGCTTATAAAGACAAGTATGAGAGATAAGATGTAGTCAAGTGACAAGTGTCTTAATCCTATGATATGTGACAACTATAGCACATATGTAGAATAAGACAACTATAGGACAACTAGCTACAACTAGACACAACTAGAAACAACTAGAAACATCTAGTAGACTCACTAAGTCAACTTAACATGTGAGTTATATGTGAGAATATTATTTAACTAATAAATAGTTAAATAATCTGAATTATTCTCATAACAAAGGAAACTAGATAGGAAATATCCCTATTCACACTAATAATATCTAGTTCTATTGATGTTTTTCTCATGTAGATCTCCTTCTAACTTAAAATTCATGACTCTATTACCTAATGGAGTAGACACCAATATGAATTGGTGAGAGGCCAAACACATTCCATTTTAATATCCTCTCTACCCTCAATAGTTTAGGAATAGATTAGGGTTTCACATGCTTTCATGATTCAATACAACAAACTAGGGAATAATCCTATGCGACCTTAAATAATTAAATTATTAGAGAATCATGTCATGCATTCCTACACCTTGCACTTGTGTATGAAATGTTAAGTGAAGTTATTTATGATAATTATAATAATACAATCATTTGTAGGTGCATATGCAAGGTTGTAGTTATTAGCTTAATTAAAGTTTTTTATAGGTAGCTAGTTAGTCTTTGACCCAATGACAAATATTGGGGTCAAGTGTATAATAGGTATAGCTACTATTGTTTAGTCATGAATTATCTTGATATTTTAGATGTCCTATTAAGGATAGCTCTGGAAACACCCTCCTAGGTCTAGATAACCCCAACATGAAGGAGAGATTACTCACTCTCAACAACTAGTCTTTAATCACTCATATTCTATTGATGAGTTGATTGATTCACCTTCAAGATGACATCCCCTAGGAGTATGAGTAGTGAATTTAGGACCCAACATATGCCTTACATACTCATACACTATCTTCTTCCAAAAGATAGAGATAAATTTTGATACTCTTATTTTTTTACTCATTAATTCACACCTCTTGTCCTCTTCACCATTTTTTAAAGTGTATGTCATTGAATTATATGTTATGAAACTTACTAGCTAATTTTTAATAGGATGTATATTCTTTATGTACCAATTTTTTTTTTAAATGTTGCAAACCACCACAACTATTAGATGTTCTATCCAAACATGATTTCTTTGAAAATTTGTCTATCTACTCTTTCACAAAAAACACTTTAGATGAAATTTCCTTTTCTAATTTAGGTGAAAATTCTATCATACACTCCCACAAAGTATTGTTAGTATGCAAAGTAACATGTAGATTCCAAAAAACATCATAATACATATTAGATTCAATGTGAACCCTACAACAAAAATTAGTATGCATGTGATTTATTTTAACATTAAAAAAAATGTCATTTCAAAATGCCTTTGAGTAATTTCTATTTGAGGATTTCTCTAAATAAATTTAGAGTAAATTTGTGTTTGAGTCATATCCAAAATATATTTTAGATGTCATTCATGGTTTTGACAACCAATTGTTCTTTTTATTCCTTTATCTTGTTAGTTTAAATTATTACAATCATAGTTTGATTTGTTTATTATTTATAGTTAATGAGTTAAATCAATTATTCTACTGTATACATGTAGAAACTACTTTGTAACTTATACCTAGTTGAAGCGTTAATAAGATATATTTCATTGCATTCCTTTTATTAGTTTGTAGAGAATAGAATTTCCCTATTATACACAACTTTAGCATTCTAAACCTCAGAAATCTATAGTTGTACATATAGTACTATCACCATAACAAGAAAATACATCCCTAGGTTGATGAAATAAATGTAGTGTATCATAACTCAATAGGTTGCTTGATAGGGGATACGAATATCCATTGAGTTGCATGCAAGCCTTAGCTATATCAAGTTTGTTGGGAGATGATTGCACTCAACATTTTTGGCACCATTATTGGGGAATGGTGTCAACCTTTAGAAGATTTTGGGTTTTGAAATAATTTTTTACTTTTCTTGGATTTTAAGTTTATTCTTTGCAACTTACAACTAATAATCAGTCAAAAACCCCAAAATTATATTCACTAACATTGTGTAGTAGAAGGCATTTGAGAGCTTTGAACATTGCAAGTGGAGGAGAAGAGACCACTTTGGAAGATACCTTTTGAATGGCAGGGGTAATCAAGCAACAATTTCCTAAGGTAAAGTACCAACATCAATAGAAGATGCTATATACCAAGAAGACATGGTCATAGTAGTAGGATAAACAAGTAATCTTATTTTAGAAGAAGAACAATTCCACTCAATCATAATGATTAATGAAGAAGTAGAAAATCTTGCTGAGCCTATTACCTTTCAGTTCCCTATCTTTGAACAGGGGCGATGAGTAGCCATGAAGAACATCCATTCCTATACTGTGCCAAATTTTCATGGCTTAATCATGGAGGACTCAGACACATTTATTTTTGAATTTGATGTCCTTTTCTTTAAAGTTATGACTATACCATAGATGCACATATATTAAATATTTTTCCAGCTACTCTCAAAGATGTTTCTTTGAGATGGTTCATGGGATTAGGTAGAGATGCAGTGGCAGATTAGCAGACCATGAGAGAAACGTTCCTACAAAAATATCAAGATTACTATAGAGGTAGGGACATGAGAGGGGATGACATATTCAGAATGAATCAGAAAGAAGATAAACCCCTTAAAGACTATGTAGAAAGGTTTCTATTCTATCTACAAAAGTCACGTCAGAATAGGTTTCCCTAAAATCACTTAAGCTTGTATTTCTAAGGAGGGTTAATGAAGAATGTATGGATGTTCTAGACCTAATCTAGGGTGGCAACATTTCCCAGGTACCATTTGATGACGTTTTTAAAATCTATATAAACTATTCAAGGTCCAGAATGAAAAAGACCCATTGCCTCAGGGCTGTCTTATACAAAGACTATTGTGGGAATCTCTAGAGTAGAACTCATTAAACCTCTTAAGGACATGAAACAAGATTTTATAAGTCACTTTGAAATTCAATTCGACACACTACATGTGAAGATGAAGTAGGAGGAGGCAATACAAACTTTGGCCAAGTACTACCCCATTGTAGATGAAAGAAGATTGATTATAAATACAAGCAGGTAGCTAGCATAGTTGAAGAGAGGCGTGAGAGACCATAATTAAATCCATTGGAAGGTGAATATGGACAATTTTTCTACGTAGCATAGTGTAGACCATAGAAACCATGACAAGGTATGTTTTAGGATTGTCATATAGTACTTCAATTCCTAGTTCATTTTTAAATGCCCCCAACTGGTATAATACTCCATGGAACAACATGTCTCCTCTATCCTAGGAAAAATGAATACCACCTAATTGGACACATCGACAAGGTGGATGGTAGAAACAACAATACTAGTCACAATTCCAAAACCAATAGTGACAACCATCACTTAATGCATGACAACAACAATGGCAAGGAAACCAAAATATGTCTAACCCCAATGTTGGCTTCCAACAACAACCACAACCCTTTCCTCAACAACCAACAATCATGCCAAGAAATGCTACTCCTACACCACTAAGAGCCACTCAATTACCAACACAACCTACACCCTAACCCTAACAATAAGTTAGCTCAGCCAACAATAATTGTTTGATATGTGTGTTGTGTCTAGTATACAATATCTTTCCTACAACACACTCACCAAAATATGCATTAGATATCTGCTTACTTCATCACCTATTGCCTCATAGTTGTTGTCTTAGCACCTCATGTCTAAAAATTGATTCAATGACATCCTTAATAAAGCAAGTTGAAATTTCTCTTGGTAGATCACTAAACATCAACAATTGATTGAGCATCTAGCAATAGAATGAATTGATTACCATGCCGCAATCTCATAAAATAGCCTTTGCATGAAACTATCATGACATGAAATGCCTTGACCCAAACCTCTAGACACATATACATTAAGGATGATTGTAAACCAATGAGACAACCCCAAAGGAGAATGAATCTTACAATCTAAGGCATTGTTAAGGAAGAATTAAAGAAACTCCTAGGTGCTGGCTTCATTTATCCCATACTAGATAGTCAATGAGTTTCCCCTTTGGTGATAGTACTAAAAAGTGTGGTAAATGGTGTGTTTGTACTGATTACAAAGAACTTAACACTACAACATGAAAAGATCATTTCCTCTCCTATTTATCAACCAAGTTTTGGATTCTTTAGAAGGTAAAAAGTATTTTTCCTTTTTGGATCTGTTGTCATATTTTGCTTGACCACAAAATATTCTGTTTCCCTCCTTCTATCAGAGAAATCTGATTAGAGAAAGCCTGAATAGAAGGAAAAGGCTTAAATCCTACATTTCCCCATGCTATGCTTTGTAGAAAATGCCAAAATTTTGCATGAAGTATCCTTGCAGAAAACCCAAAAAAACCCAAAAATCCTTAAGCTTCAAGTGTCTTCCATTGTAGGGATTTCTCAGTTTCATGCTTAGTCTCTTTGTATGTATCTTTGTATGAATTTTTGTATGTATATTCACATATACACTCGCAAATACAAGTGCATATACAAAGGAAGATACAAGAGAGAGATACAAGGTGTCATCGGTGAGACTTTGGCCTATCGGTATGACTCAGCTCAAGGTCTCGCCAACGGTCCGATGTATTTGCATATACAAGGCAAGATGTAAAAGTGAATATGCAAGTCCGTAAGTAAAATGCAATCGGTTTAAGGAAGTGAAGGTGATTATATGCAGTTTTGTATGTATATTGCATTGTATATGTGACATACAAAAGGTACATGTTCAACAGATACAATCCCAGACCTAAAAGAATATGTAATTTGGTTTAGAAAGGCAAATGCGGTTGTATGTATCTTTGTATGTACAAGCAAAGGTCAGATGCAATGTTTGTATGTACAAGTGATTGTATGCAGTTTTGTTTGTACATTCGCATTGTATATGTGATATACAAAAAGTGATGCAAAAGGGAATACATACAATCCAGACGTGATTGGGGAATTGAATGTGGTGGATAATCAATTGGAGTCCACAGTTGTATATCACATGTACAAGGTAAAAAAAGTACAACATACAAGAAGGTAAGATACAAAGCTAGACCTGATGTTAATTTCAATTTTCTTCATAAAAAAGTTGGGATCTGCCTTTGTATGTACATGTGATTGTATCACATATACAAAGTCATATGCAAAAAAAAAGATACAAGATCGGACCTATTTCAATGATCCAATATGGTTGATAATCCTTTGAGTTCTATAATTGTATGTACATGCGATTGTATCTCATATACAATCACATATACAAAGTCACATGCAAAGGATTTTTGGTGAGACAGGCCTTATCGGTGGTTCAGTTTGAGGTCTCTCTGATGGATGATAAAGTGCAAATGTTCAGCGATGGGTCCCATGTTCAACTCAGCAGCCAATCAGATAGTGTCGCATGTCAAGTAGATTCAAAGGTTGATTCAAAGGTAGGTGCAAAAGGTGATACAAAAGTAAAGGCCTACTTTTGTATGTTTGCAATTGTATTATATATACATTTGCATATACAAAAGCATATACAAAGGGAGATACAAAGACAGATGCAAAATACAATGAATGAAGAAATTGCATAAGTGCAAGTTGAACAGTTTGAAGGACCCGATATGCAGGTGATGTCACCCAAATCTCCTCTTTGACCAGGTTCTGCAGTATGATAACGTCATCATGATTTTCAAAGTTCATCTAATTTTTTGTATGTCTGTATGCATACAAATGACAGTTCTCCTTGTGGCAAAGACAAAATTGACGAATAGTCTGCATTCAGTTAGGAATGGTCACCGACTCTGAGGATGAATGTGTAGTTTTGGCGACAAGACATCTTAGTGGCCAAATTAAGTTTTGTAGAGATCCCTTAAACATAGAATCAATGAAAATATAGAGAATTCAAAGGGTCAGAGATTTAAAGTGTTGTAAAAGCTTTGTCAAGGGGCGATATGTCTCGTCCGCCATCAATACAAATCTGATCTCTCAACTGCCATGCTTTAGATATTTTATGTATTCATTGTTGAAGATAGATGATTGAGCTACTCACATTCAAGGCCCAAAATATCTTCCACCTGCCCTTTTCTAGATATTTTATTCCATAACTTCTTGCAGGTGGATGTCCCTTCTGGCGATGATACTTTCTGATAGAGCCCATGGGGAGAATTCATTGTAACCAACTTAGGTCAAATGCAAAATGCTATATATGCTTAAACATGAGATGTAATCAAGGGTTGGAAGATTTAGTAATCTATGCTTTTGATTCCAAACAAAGCATTCCTCTTATGTAACCTTGCCTTCTGATTAAATACATGCTGGTTTTTTTACCTCTTCATGCTATTTTGACTCTGTGTGATCTAAGAATGATGTGTTTGTGAATGTTTAATTCCTTCTAATCATCTCTTGTTCCTTGCCTCTGTTAAAATCAGCTTGATCTGTGTATGTTTATTGGTTGTATCTAGTCATTTTGTGCATTTTCTTAGTTCTGTGAGGGTTCTTTTATTCAACCTGGTGTATCACCTAATTTCTATTCATGTTTCCTTCTACCCCTTTTCCCCTGCAGTATTAGCACTATGTTTAGATATATTCCTCTAAGCATTAGGCTTAGAATGAGGAACCAGCCTTCTCTGGAGGTCTGATCTTAGTTTGCAAGGTCCCACACTTCGAGATCATTCCCATTGTGTCATTAGAATGCTTGGACTCTCTCCAAGCAGGGTACAATTCTATGTGACAACATGATCAATTTAGCGGCTATAACCAAATTAGGATTGCACCTAAAGACCAAGATAAAAACAACTTTCACCTATCCCTCGAGCACATATGCTTATGAAATCCTTCCTTTTCATTTATGTAATGCCCCTACCACTTTCCAAAGGGTTGTGATGAGTATTTTTGATGATCTTACTCATGATTGTTTAAAAGTTTACATGGATGACTTCATAGCCTATGGAAACTCTTATGAGGAATCCTTAACCAACCTAGAAAAAGTACTACAAAGGTGATAAGACTATAATCTGTCCCTTAGTAATGAAAAATGCTTCATGAGGATGTAGGAAGGTATAGTTTTAGGACATTGTGTTTCACAAGTAGGTATTCAGGTAGATCTAGCTAAAATAAAGTTATAACTAATCAGCCTATATGCCAGAAAAAAAGGACATCAAGTGTTTTCTTGGCCATGCAGGCTATTACCACAAATTCATCAAAGACTTTAGTAAGAAAATTGCACCTCTATTTGTTCTCCTTACTAAAGTTGTTGATTTTACCTGGATAGTTGCATGTCAAGAAGCCTTTCAATCTCTAAAAGATTCCTTAACTACACCACCTATGTTGCAAGGACCAAATTGGACAATTCCCTTTCATATCCATACAGATGCATCTAACTCTATTGTAGGATCTGTACTAGGCCAAAAAGATGGTTCAATAGAATATGCTATATACCTCATTATTAAAAATCTCCAAGAACTAGAATTAAACTACATTGTCACTGAAAAGGAGCTCCTTGCTGTGGTTTATGCCATCAATAGTTTCTACCATTATATAACTGATTGCATTGTCTTCATTCATACTGATCATGAAACCATAAGGTACTTAATGAACAAACCTATAGTTAGTGGCTAGTTAATGAGATGGTTGATGTTGCTACAAGAATTTTATATCACCATTGTGGATAAACTTGGTCAATCAAATGTAGTAGTAAACTTTGTTTCCAAACTAACCCTTGTTATAGATGATCCTATTGTTCATGACTCATTTCTAGATGAATATTTGTTTTCTCTAATAGTGCATACTCCATGGTATGCATACATTGCTAATTACTTGGTTGTAGGAAGAACTCCTCTACATTTTTCACCAAGGGAAACATGCCATTTAGTGGAAAAGAGCCTTCCATATTTTTGACTCTTTAGCTATCTCTTCTACACTTGCCCTGATAATATTATGCACCATTGTATTAAAGAAGATGAGGTCTTTGATATTCTGTGGGTTTGCCATGAAGAACCCTATGGTGGACATTTTACAGCCAAAATAACAACATTAAAGATACTCATGTCATGCCCACATTTTCCATGCGGTCACAACACACATCACACGTGTCATGTCCACATCTGTCATGTGGTCATGACACGAAATATCAAAATTTTTTCCCACGCTTCCCTAGAAACCCCCTCGCATGCGTAAGCATGCTCGGTGGTGTACGCTCGAGGCGAATACACTACAGTTGTCGGCGGGGTACAAAGTACAATTGCGTTCATCCAGACGCACACAGTCCAACAAGGGGGTCTCCTCATCGCAGTTAACGTCACTACAAGGTTGGTAATTTTTTTTAAGGTTCCCATCCCTAAATCTTGGCAGATTTCGGCAGCATAACGCCTCACGGCGTAAGTGGAAATTATTCAACACGAAACTTCTTACGGGGTTCCCTGAGAGATTAACAACTTCCCACGATGCCTTGTTCATAATGATCTTACACTTGCTCTCCCTATTTGGTCTCTTTTTTTTTAAACGTGTCGTTTCTCGTTTCCTGAAATATACTCCTCCTTCGGACTTAGTATTCTCAACAAGGTCATTCATTTGCCCTCTCTTCTGTTTCTCTGGATCTTAATTTTGATTGTATTTCTATCCGGATCACCTTAACTATTTCTCTAAAATTTATTTCGTTTATATTTCGGTCTCTCTCTCTTTTGTTCTCTAAGTTTTCTTTATGTTTATCCTATCTTTTTCTTCGTGTTTCTCATCAATCAGAGTTATCATTGTATTTCTAAATTAAATTACATTAATCCTAATTCCTGGATGGACCAGATCACATAGACTAGTTTACTACTTCGCTGGACTCCATCTCTTAGTTTTCTACGCTCTAGGGTTCACCTCTACGTTTGTAGTAATTGCAAATTAATCTTGTTCCTAAGCAGGATTATCAGAAGGGTAGTTCTACTTAGTTCTCTTATCCCAGTTGGGAAATGCTGTGCATTTTCTCCTCTGTGTTTTCCAATGTTAGTCTTTCTTCTTCTTTCTCTCTTTCATTTTTTTCTCAATTAGATGTTTACTAACTACAGTTGAGTTTAAAATGGCCCCACGTGGAATGCCTGAGATGGCTTCTTTACGTTTATTTCCAGTGTTCTTTTTAAAAGAGCGACGCATAATTTTCCTCTTCATTTTCCTGATTAATATTTCACGATAATTGTGAAACTTCCGAGAAACTCTTCTTAAAATACATTATACATGTATATATGGGTTTAATATATTTGTTTTGTTTACATTTACAGTTTATTCTCCCTTTGTAATTATTAATCTTCCTATATAAGATTTTTTTTAAAATAATATATATATATATATATATATATATATATATATATATATATATACTTATACAATTATGTTCCATTGTTATATTATTAAGCTTCCTATATAAGATTTGTTTTTTTAAATAAAATATAAATATATATATATATACAATTATATTCCATTGTTATATTATATAAGAGGCTCTCCTCTTTATAAAACCCCAACCATGGAAACATATCATAATTTATTTGGTTATTTTGTTTAACACATAAAAACCCTAACTGTTAATATCTTTTGTTTTTTTTTGTGTAGGGCAGAAAGCAGGGGAAGCGGCGGCGTCCATGGGCTGAGGGCGCAGTGGACGGTGGGGTGGCTGAACGCAGAGGTGGGAGTGCTGGTAGGAGGGCAGGCGATGGTGTGAAGGGTGGAGGGCAGTGTTCGGGCCGCGGCGGGGGTGTGAAGGCAGCGCAGAGGATGGCGGTCGGGGATCTGCAGGTGGGAGGTGTGAGGAAGCTGTGGTGGCGGCAGCGCGGAGGGCACGGAAGGAGGTGGCCGTGGGGTGGAGGACTGGCGGGAGCGTGGTGGCGCGAAGGCCGCAGGAGGAGGTGGCCCGCGGGGTTGTGGTTTGGTGGGGGTGTGGGGAGGGGCGGAGCCCCCACCCACATCCCACGTAGTGGGATGTGGGTGGGGGCTCCGCCCCTCCCACACCCATTCCTAACTATTGCGGTGGGGGTTTTAAACCCCCCCACCCCTATTACACTTCACATATTATCATTTGTATTTTGTTTAATCCTCCTTGTATTTTTTTTAAAAAAACACAGCAAATACAATTTTTTTTGTATATTTCTTTTCATTTAAATTCCATTCAGTATCCACAATTTAATTCTGTAATTTAATGTAATATACACAATTTAAAATTTATAGTTAATATATATATATAAATATGTTCCTCTTTATTCAATTCGTTTAATTCGCTGATTCACCAATTGATCTATACGGTATTATTTGATGGTAACAAGTAATTTGTAAGTTAAATAACAAATTAACTTTATAATGAACGAAGAATTTAAAATGAATGAATAAATCTATAATGAATTGCAATTTCAATGCATCACCAAACGTAACAATATTCAGTAATCTACATACAAGGATAATTAAAATTTGTTTTTCCTTCCTGATCTAATTTAGTTTCAAGCCAATAATTTTTCTCTAAAGCAATAGGTGTGAACTAAACTTCAGTTAAACTCCTAATGCATAATTTTTATCTCAAGTGCTATTTCAATAACAAAGTTACTACTTCTTATAATTTACAAGGAACTAATATTTTCACTAGTTTTCCAATAACATAAATTTGAATTTACAACTTGATATATATTTATTATTTTACAATTAGCTTTCAATTCTACTAACATGATTGTAAGAAATAAACAATTCTACAACCCAAAATTTATTTTCCTATTTTCCTACCAAACTGGTAACAATGTAATAACATGAAGAATTACAACCGATAGTACATCAAGGGGGGAAAATTTTCTTTCAACTCCCAGTAACAAGTTTCACAACAACAGAGAGATAAATCTCTCCACGTGGTAATCTACAAGGAAGGGGCTATTAAAGACCCAGCTCTCCTTCAGAGTAAAGACAAAGTAACATAATTTTCTCAGATCCAGTATCATCCTCCTAAACTTCTCAACAATCTCCCAGAAGCCTGCAAATCACACAAGAGAAGAAAACAAAACCACACAAGTTGCTCTCCTCCCTACCGTAGACCTGCAAGAGGGTGACCCCCGAGCAAGGGAGATCATACTCACACCTGGGTAACTCAAGCAATCCACTTCACAACAGGGAACAACAATAAACCCAAAACACACAAACACCCGTAGGTAAATTACACAACACGAAAGCTCAACTACAGTGAGCTTCACAAGGGGCAGGAGAGTGGACACACTTGACTCCAGAGTGTCACCATTACAAATAATATAACCAACACAATTTCTCTTGGCCTCAAGCCTAATTTGATAACAACTTCTCCATAGAGTTCGTATTTGGACTCTCAAGCCAAATGACACAATTCTTTTCAAGTCATCCACACATACCCTCAAGGCTTTCAACATCCCAAAAGAAGAAACTAGTTATGCACCCGAGGAGGATCACTCCTCCCCTACCCCACACTTGATGAGCATTTCTCCCAAGTGGGAGAAGCTCTGTCAACAACACAACAACAGTTCCCAACAAAAAAACAAATCAAAAACAAAAGCAAATAAACAACTTTCACACACTTTTCATACAATAATCAGATATACGAAAGAAAGGTAATAGCAAACCAACCTTACAAAGCTGATGTAGAGCTCCACTGAAATCTTCTCCCACCTCAAACCACCAAACTCCCTCTCCCTTTCTCCTTACTAAAGCAAATTTCCTTGGTAAAGAAAAATAATAAAATAAAACTCTCCAAAATTCAACTAACTCTCTCCCCATCCCAAAATGGGATTCAAATAACCCAAATCCTCTCAGTTTAGAGGAATGGGGAGGTGACACTTGTCACCTCCTCACTCTTCCCCAAACCACTATTATGTCCCAAGGGATGAGTGTTGGCTTATGTCACTCACCCATCCCTAAAGTCCTCCTTATCCCTCTCCTCATGTCATTTCTCTTACGCATGGGAGAAATAAAAGGAGTTAAAGGAGGAAAAGAGAGGTGACCCATGCCTCTTCTTCCTTCCTTCATTATGGATGACCACACAACTCATGGGGAATCTCACTAAGGGTGAGGGTGACTTCAAGTCAATTCCTCCATAATTGATGGGTTTGTAGTCATCTCTTACCTTGGGGATTGAAGAGGAATGGGTTGGGTGTTGGTACAACCCATCCTATCCCCCCCATACCTCCAATTTTCGCCACTTAACTTCGGGGGGAAGTTAAGATGACCATATGGAGGGTACTCAAGGGTTACCCATGCCAAATGGGACCCTGGACCCATGGGGTATAACCCAGGGTCAACTTTAACCTACTCAGGACACCCAGGGTCAAGATAAAGCACAAGAAAAGGCCTCAAAAAATTTAAATAAAAGAAAGAAATTCAAATTCAATCTTTTTACAACACAAATCATAATATAGTGTTACAAGAGGGTAAACCAAACCCATTCGACCTTATGAAAGACCACATTACAACACCATATCAAACACAGAGTGATCTTGGTGCCTCGTGGAACCAGATCAGCTTAACAAGGAATAACAATAACAAGGTGCGGAATGATCTCCAGAATCTATGGTTTGTGTGTATATGGAAAAATGGATTAAATCTAAACTAAATAAAACCAAAGAACCCAATAACATAAAGGAAACGAATCTAAGTAAAAGCCATAAATCACCAATCAAAGACAAATGAAAACTCTTACCAAAACCTGTATTGTTCCCTTTTGGAGATATGTGGATTGCTCAATGTAGTTGCAAAGCCATGGCTGCAACAAGCAAGTATGTGCTCAAGAGATCAATGTCAAAAGATTGTTATAATGCTCAATTGACGCGTTGTGTATGCTCAAAGCGCTATTAAGTATGCCTGAGAATACGATCGAAGAGAGAGGCTCAATGAAGGAGATGAGGGGGGTTTATATAGATTTCAAGGAAAATCGATCAACGGTCCAAATAATTCAGAAGAATCAATGGAGGAGAACAGTTGAGGAATGTGCAACGAATGAGGAGAAGACATGTGTCTTGCTTTCTTTTGCATGAGAGGAGTTATCAAGAATAGAAGAATGAGTTAACTGAAGAGATAAATCAATTAAAAGAATAAAGCAATCAGTTAAGTGATTTAAAACAAGAAGAAGAGATTTGCATGAGAATAGAAGATATTTTGCTTTATTAAATATAGAAATATTTAATTGATGAGCAAAAAAGCTTGAGTTATTTTAGAGATAACTCAAATTAGAAGAAAAAGCAATTTAAATAAATAATTGATTTATTTAAATTTAGAGAAGATATTTTGGAAGAAATAATTAAATAATTAGGATTATTTAATTTAGAAGATTTGAAAGCAATTTAAATAAATAAATTTATTTAATTGTTGTGCATGATTTTGGAAGAATGATTTTGATTTAATTAAATAATTTAAGAATTATTTAATTTTAGATAAGAGGGAATTCGTTGAATTAATTAAATAATTAGATTTATTTAATTAATGTCGATTTGAAATTTGGAAGGTGACAATGATCTAATTAAATAATTAAAATTATTTAATTGTGGAAGAATATAGAGGAATTTGATTTAATTAATTAAATAACGAGGATTTATTTAATTAATGTTGAATCTAGGAGACTTAGAAGAATTTGATGATAATTAATTAAATAATTAGATTATTTAATTAATGTTTGCAATGCAGGTGATTAGACAGATTATGAAATGCAAGTAGCATGACAAGTTGGTCATTTTAGGGTGTCTACATTTTGCCCCTCTTTGATGCAATGCAGCATGTAGCGTTGCATCAAAGAAAATGATTGTTGAAGATGTAATACAATTTTTTTTTATGCCCCAGTGTAGGTAGTTGCCCCAGCATATGCCCCCTCGAGCAGGAAGACGGGGAAGCGGTAGAAGAACTGTGTTGATGCTCGACTAGAAGATTTGTTGGAGATAGGCGAGGTTGAATAGAAGAAAGTGGAGATAGAAAAGAACATAAGAGAAAGACTGTTGATTGATCTTTGCTGGAAAACTATATAAGGCCATGGAAAAATGGATGGTGTAAATGGATGAGCTTGTTGCAGTGGTTTCACATTTGTTTATAAAGAGCAATCCTAATTTTTGATATAGCATGTGGATAGTTTGCCACCAAGGTATAAAAGACCAAGGTGCAGTAATATCCGAGTGCGTGGACGTTGACTCTGCAAGCAAGCGGTTTGAAATTAGATCCATTAGACATAATATAACCTTGTTGGAACATGTGAATAAGCCATAGTCTTGAACATAAAATAAACTTCAATACATGTAAATGCAAGAAGAATTATTAATATGTAAGATGCTAGGTCCTACCACACACAAGATAAATAGAATGCCAAGAAAGATGCTAGAGATCATTCCTCAAACATGGCACACAGAAAGCAATGACTATGCCCCCAATCCGTACTGCATCGCAACATACCCAGATTATAGATAAATCAAGGTAGTCTTGAATAGGTATTGGAAAAGGAATAAAAGATAAACCATAACACAAATTGACTGACTTACAAAGTAAACATACAGCCAACATATTCTCTTGCCAAAGAGGTTGCTCAGGATAGATTGGATAGGAAAGATAACAACCTTATCGTAGGAACTCTGTGTCCGTTAAAGGGGGCTATCTACCTAAAAAGACAATGTCTCACTTGCAGGAAATGCCACATGTTGCAGGAGACGCGTGTGTTGGTCTCGACAATGGAACACTTCGTAGAAGACAAGCTTGTTGATCTAGGGCTTAGTTAAGCGGTACTTAGCTGATGTTGGCAATCGGTATGCAGGACAGTAGATGACTCTGGAAGTAGGCCTCTTTGCTTCAAGTTTGTTAAGGACTTTTGCTTTGAAAGGATGTGCTAGCTTGCTGCTTGAGTTAGTCAAGTCGAGGCGAATGGATTTTGACAAATGGAAGACTAGAAGGATGAAGTGCTAATGGATTGAAATGGGTGGAGAATGATGGATCCTGTGTGCCTGAGTACTGGAAACATCCTTCGTATTCCAGACTGCCTACATACCGTGTATCCACGGGATCAAGGCACACTTACGATGGAAGATGAACGTGATAAATATGTAGTTCTGGATAGAGTGATGAATGGGTCAAGGTGAAAGGAGGGGATCTTATGTACCTGAGTACTGGATACTTCCTTCGTATTCCAGACTGCCTACATACCCATATCCATGGGATCAAGGTACCTTAAGATTGAGAAGAGATGATATGTAGTTTTGGTTAGTGTGATGATGTGGGAAAAGAGCGGAGAAGAGGTGATCTTATGTACCTGAGTACTGGAAACGTCCTTCGTATTCCAGACTGCCTACATACCCATATCCATGGGATCAAGGTACTTTAAGATTGAAAAGATGATATGTAGTTCTGGTGGAGGTGATGATGTAGAACAAGTGTTGAGCAGATAACAGCCTTATTGTAGGAGCGATGTGTCCGTTAAAGGGTGTTACCTGTGGAAATGAGACAAGATTGAAGTATGTGCTGCGAACCACGAACAAGGAACCAATCCTAGACCGAAGCTAAGGAAAGAGTTGCCCCCATTCTGGTAGAGGAAACTGTAGGGGTGACTGCCGAAGAAGACAGAACGACTTGACCTAGGACCAGACAGTGTTAACTGTAGACACAGATCAAGACGTGGGATGACGATGATGGACACTGACAAATTTCCAAGCTATACTAGATAGGGAGATGGAAATGCAAATAAGGTCAATGGTTTTATTATGGATGGATGGATGAAGCAGGTTGTGAATTGGACAAGGAGTGGACAGGACTCGATAGACGATGGATGCTGACTCTACGCATAGCGCCTGTTTGCCAGGTTTTCACTATGGTACTTATCCAAGGTGCCTGTTTGCCAGGTTTTCACCAGAGGATGAATGTTTTTGTATTTTTGTATTTCTGATTTTTTTGATTTTTTGATTTTTTTTTTGATTTTTTGATTTTTTGATTTTCTTGATTTTTTGATTTTTTGATTTTTTGATTTTTTTGAGTTTTTTGTGGGAATACTCTGAGGATCAGGCATAGAACTTCTTGAGATGGACACTGCTAAGTGGCTCATCTAGAGGAATGCCGTCAGGTGTAGCTAAAGTATAAGCTCCCGATCCATATGCTACTGTGACAATGAAGGGACCTAACCAGTTAGGCTCAAACTTGCCCTTCTTCTCTCGCTCTGCTTGATTTCTCTGATTCTCCTTAAGTACAAGATCACCAACTTGAAACCGTCTTTCTTTGATCTTTTTGTTGTAATTACGCCGGAGGCGGTTTTGATAGACATGGAGATGATTAAGTGCGGCAAGACGCCTCTCATCTAGTAGTTCAAGCTCAGCTAATCTAGAAGTGCGATACTCATCTCCGCCGATCAGGTCCTGCATGGATACTCTGAGGGATGGGATCTTGACCTCTATACATAGGATGGCTTCAGAGCCAAAGACCAAGGCATAGGGTGTGGCACCAGTTGGTGTTCTGATACTAGTGCGGTAGGCCCATAGGGCGGGATTGAGTTGCAAGTGCCAATCACGACCAGCTTCATTGACCATTTTCTTTAGGATCTTGAGAATGGTTTTGTTGGAAGCCTCAGCTTGGCCGTTACTCTGCGGATAGTAGGGAGTTGAAAAGCAATGTTGGATATTGTATTGTATGCATAAGGCACGGACATCTTGGTTCTTGAATGGTCTCCCATTATCAGTGACAATGGCTTGGGGAATACCATACCGGCATATGAGGTAGTTTAGGATAAACTTGGCTATTTGCTTACTGGTGATATAGGTCATAGGAATGGCTTCCACCCACTTTGTGAAATACTCAGTGGCGGTAATGATGAACTTGTGGCCATTTGAGGAGGAAGGGTGGATTTGTCCTACGAGGTCGAGACCCCATTGAGAAAAAGGCCATGGAGTTGTCACAGGTTGTAACTCATGAGCAGGTGCGTGAATCAAATCTCCATGCTGCTAACATTGTAGACACTTCTTAGCAAACCATGCGGCATCTTGCTCTATTGTAGGCCAGTAATAACCTGTTCTAAGTATCTTCTTAGCAAGATTAGGACCAGTAGAATGTGCGCCACAGACACCTTCGTGTATGTCTCGTAAGGTAGCTTCAGCTTCTTCCGCGTTAAGACATCGTAAGAGGATACCATCAAGACTCCGGCGATATAGTGTATCACCCAGAATGATGTAACGAGAGGATCGACGGATAAAAGTTTTACGTTGAGTGGATGATAGGTCAGGGGGAAAGGTATTGTTTTTGAGGTATTCATAGATATCTTCGTACCATGGGGAATTGGGACCAACAAGTTCACAGAAGATTTCAGTAACTGGAACGTCGACGGCTGGTATCAACAATTGCTCGATCAAGAATTCACACTTCTGTGTATTTGCAGGCATGTCAATCAGTGACCCTACAGAAGCCATAGAATCTGCAGCTTTGTTATGCTCTCTTGGAATTTGCTCAAATGTGATGCTAGAAAAGTGTGGTTTGTAGGCATCCACTAGTTGTTTGTAGGGGACCAACTTTTCATCCTTTGTTTGGTATTCATCTGTGACTTGGCGGATGACTAGCTGTGAGTCTCTATATACTTGTAATTCTGTGATGTCCCATTAAACTGCTGTATTGAGACCTATGAGGAGTGCTTCATACTCGGCTATGTTGTTGGTGCAAGGGAATGCTAGCCGATATGACTTTGGAATGTAGTCATTCTGAGGTGTAACAAATAAGATGCCGGCTCCTGATCCAAGCTGTGTGTAAGAACCATCAAAGTACAACTTCCACATTATGGAGTTGGAAAGAGTGAAGAGATTCTCATCAGGAAAGTCTGCTACCATAGGATGTGTATCTTTCATAGGTGCTTCTGCTAGTTGATCCGTGAGGGCTTGTCCTTTAATTGCCTTACGATCTGTGTACTCAATGTCGAACTCACTAAGGATCATGACCCATTTAGCTAGTCTGCCTGTGAGAGCTGCTTTTGCTAGTAGATACTGCAGGGGATCAATTTTGGCTATCAGATTTGTGTGTTGGTTCAGCATGTAATGCCGCAACTTTTGGGAGGCGAACACTACTGCTAAACAAGCCCTTTCCATTGGAGAATAATTGAGCTCATATCCCACCAAGGTTCTACTGATGTAATAAATTGCATGCTCCTTTCCTGTGTCATCATTCTGTGCTAGCAGAGCCCCTAGGGCTGAGTTTGTAGTGGAGATGTACAATATCAAGGATTTGTCCGCAACTGGTGGAACTAATACAGGAGGTGTAGCTAGATACTCTTTAAGTTGATCAAACGCTGCCTGACACTTGTTGTCCCATCGAAATGAAACATCCTTTCAGAGTAAGTGTTGAAAGGGTTGACATTTATCTGCTAGCTGTGAGATGAAATGCTTGATGGACTGCAACCTTCCTTGTAGGCTCCTTAATGCTTTTAGGTTCTTTGGTGGAGGCATCTCCACTATAGCCTTTACTTTCGCGGGATCTACTTCGATGCCTCTACGAGATACAATGTATCCCAATAGTTTCCCTGATGTGACACTGAATACACACTTCTTTGGATTGAGTCTTACTTGGTATTTTTCCAGCCTGTCAAAGATCTGTCCTAGGATGTGTATGTGATCCGCTCTAGAAGATTTAGCCAATATATCATCAACATAGTCTTCCATAATGTGATGAAAGAGGTCGTGGAAGATCACTGTCATTGCTCGCTGATAGGTTGCTCCTGCATTCTTGAGACCAAACGGCATGATGCACCAACAATAATTGCCCCAAGGACAAGTAAAGGTTGTTTTATGTTGGTCTTCTTTAGCTATCCTTATCTGATTATAACCCGAGAATCCGTCCATGAGGGAAAGCATCTCGTGACCTGCTGTCAAGTCCACTATAATGTCAATGTTTGGTAGTGGAAAGTCGTCTTTAGGACATGCCTTATTGAGATCTCTGAAATCATTACACATGTGGATGCACCCATTAGGTTTAGACACAGGTACAATGTTTGAGACCCAATCTGAATAGTCGATAGGTCGTATGAATTTTGCGTCTAATAGCTTTTGGACTTCCACCTTCACCAAGAGAGCTATCTATGGATGCATTTTTCTCAATTTTTGCTTGACTGGTTTCACCTTGGGATCAACTGTGAGATAATGAACTACCAGCTTAGGGTCTAGCCCTAGCATATCTGCATAGGTCCATGCAAAGTTGATGGTTCGTTGCAAGAAGAAGTTGTTAAGATTTTTGTGCTCTGTGTCAGATAAGGATGCCGCTAGGAATGTTGTCTTTGGATTCTGTTCTGTACCCAGGTTGATCTCTATAGAATCTTCCACTAGGAGAGCTGATTTTTCTTGGTACTTAGATGGTAAGGGAAGGTCAAATCCTCCATCCTCAGGTGCCACAGTTGGGTTTTCACCTTTGGATACATCCTTTATTTTTACTATTTTATGATCGGGAGGAGCCACAGTGTGGTTTTCACCTAGAGATCTTTCTTTATTTGCACTTTTGCGACTGGAGGATTTGGCATTCTCACCAAAATAAGCCGTGGGCTCAAGTTCCATTACAAAACCTGCCTTGTGATCGCCAAGAGGGATACCTTCTTGAAGTCCCATGAACTCAGCTAGAGCTTCGTCATTCTGAAATACATCTATAACGGGGGCCCCTTGTTGGTCCCAATCGATAAGTTCAGGGTAGACAAGCGTGACATTCTGGGTGTTGGTGGTGGAAGTTAAGGATACGGAGGATAGTGTAAAAATGGAGGATTCTGCGAATAGATTGGTGATGTGGAGGGAAGAGTCATCGATGATATCCTATGTAGATGTCGAATCGGCGGGAAAAGTGTCAGCTACCTCGTCGAGGATATACTCGATGTCCGAGGCGCGTGGTACCTTCTTACCAAATCCTAATCCTTTCTTGTCTAGCTTCTTTGTTACCACAATGGGCTCCATAGTGCCTTGATTCTATTTCCCAAGGCCACCTTTGCCTTTATAGCCCATGTTTTTCACTATCCTTAAGCCATTGCCATATTGCTTGACTGGTATCGTGATTGGTTCTTTCTCCTTGTAGAGCCAAGAAGAGATGTCCTCAATAGTTTCCTCTTTCAATAACCGTCCATGTTGGAATTGGGTTAGGAATGTTGGGGGAGGAATAGTAGCTTTTTTGGTAACTTTAGCAATGGGTGGTTTGCCGTAAGATTTTGGAGATAAAGGCATCCGCCCTACACAACAAGATTCTGAGATATCATAAGTGCCAAAGCCTATATCTCAAACGCGTGCTGTGATTTTGGGGAGGGGTGTAGGCTCACTTGTAGAGGCTTGCGTGAGAGTTTCAGGGTCAACATAGAGAGGGGACTCAAGGGCTTTGTCATTTTTAGGCACTTGGTTGCAATTCTTATAGCTTCCTTGCAAGACATGGCAAAATTCAAAAGGATTAGGATCACCTGGAATGGTGATCTCCATACCATTGTATGGGAATTTTAGGGACTGATGGTACGTGGAGGGAATAGCTTTCATTGCATGGATCCATGGGCGGCCAAGAATAATGTTGTAAGGCAGCTCGATATCAAGGACTTGGCACCTAGTTTCAAGCATGACGGGGCCCAGTTGTATAGGCAAGTGAATAACACCTTCTGAACGGCGTTCTGCATCATCATACCCCTTGATTGTAATACTATGCTCAGTGTTGACGTGATCCTCAGAGTATCCCAATTGCTTTAGTAACTTTAAAGAACAGATGTTGAGACCAGCACCACCATCTATGAGTATGCGTTTGATTTTGCGCTTATGGATGAGAACTTCAATATGAAGGGCATCATTGTGACATGGATCATGGGAGGGGAGGTCCTTCTCAGAGAAGACCACGTTGTAAGGTGAAGCAATGTTACCCACTATAGCTTGGAAATCTGTGACTGCTATGTTGTTAGGAACGGACGACTCTTGGAGGGCTTTTTCTAGCACCACTCTATGTGCAGGTGATGACCGTAGAAGGTCCAAAATAGAGATCTGTGCTGGTGTTCTCCCTAGATGTTCGACAAGATTATAATCAAACTGAACCGGAAGCCTAGGTGTAGGTGCACGAATGGTGACATGACCTCGACGAGTAGTAACAGTACAATCCGTAGATTTGCCTTTGATGGTGAGGGTAGACACTCGACTTTCTTCAAAACGACCTACAATGGAATCGAAAGACGTAGACGCGTGATTGATACCTTTACCTCTATCCTGAGGAGGGGGTGGACCGTGATGAGGGAATGGTTCCTTGTACATATCGAGATCCTTGTTCATGTGTTGCGCTGGTGATTCATTCTCAAAAGTGATTTGATTACCATCAATGAGGTTTTGGATGAGGTGCTTAAGCTTCATGCAAGATGCAGTTCGATGACCTTTGCTCCTATGGAACTCACAATACTCATTGTCTCTGTAACGTGTAGTTTTGTAGACAGGTTCTCCATATGGGGGAGCATCAGGTAAGGTTATGAGCCCTTTCAGCAAAGCTTGTTGTAAGACCGATTCGATGGGCACTCCCAAAGGAGTAAATTGACGTCGCGGAGGGTAATCTTGTTGGGGCCGCTCTTGTTGTCGTTGTTGATTTTGATAAGGATGCCTTTGTTGCTGCTGTTGTTGAGGTGGAGCTTGACTTGGTTTGGAGAGTTGCAGTGGTGTTTACAATGTTTGGACATGCTTAGTATCGACCACTCCATCATTGACCACGTTTTTGTTCTTGTTCCAATATTTGGGTTTATCATTCGACTGTTGATGCGAATTGCTATCTTTCGTCTCCTTAAAGATTTTGACCACACCCTTAGCAATGAGGGCCTTCTCAATGTTGATACCCTTGTATGTGATTTCATCGAAGGTTGTAGCACTAAGGATTTGCAAATGGAAACCTAACTCTTGGTTGAGGTTCTGTACAAATATGCTAACAAGCTGTTTCTCTAGAATCTTGAAAGGGAATTTACTAGCCATTTGTCTCCATCGTTGGAGGAAAGAAATGAAAGTTTCACCATTTTTCTGTTTATTGTTGCATAGGTCCGTCATGGAAATCTCATGCTCTGCGTTGTAAGAAAAATGGGTGGCAAACTTTTCTGCTAGCTCGTTGAAAGACTTGATACCCGTCAGTAAGTGTGAGAACCATTCTATTGCTTGTCCTCCAAGACTGCGAGGAAAAAGACGCATAAGATATGTGTCGTTGTGAGAGACCTCGAAGCAAGCAAGATAGAATTCCCTAAGATGGTCTTTTGGGTCACCTTTTCCTTTGTACTTATCGAACTTGGGAATAGTGAAATTTTGAGGAAAAGGGATCATTGGTAACGACCGATCAAAAGGATAAGGGCACACTTCCTCCAAGGAGAAGGTCTTTTTGGTGTGGCCAAACGTAAGATCAGATAGCTGTTGTTGCACCTCCGCAATCTTTAGTTCCATAGTCGTGGGAGGGGTTGGTAACGTCTCCTGTTGTCTAAAAAGCGGTTGGTGTTGCCCATATGGAATATTATAATGTGAGCCATGCGCAGTGGTATTGTAAGGGTCGTAAGATTGATTGGGATTGTATGGATTGTATGATTGGTTCAGATTGGGTTGGAATTGGAGGCCTTGATTAGGCAGAGGTGGAGGTGGCGCTAGGTAAGAATGTTGGCTTTGTGATGGTTGAAGAAAAGTATTGGGGGGAGGAAAGCTAAAGTGCGTTTGATTAGGTTGAGATGGTGGCACATAGCTTTGGGCAACCTGATGTTGGGAATGTTGAGAGTGGCTAGGCAATGTATGAAAGAAGTTGAGCGTGGATGAACATTGTGGAGGAGGAACGTAGATAGAAGTGAGTTGCGACGGTGGGGGTTGATTGAAGATGAGAGTAGAAGAATGTTGTGGTGGAGGAACATGGGTAGAAGTGATTTGCGATGGTTGGGGTTGCTTGAGGATGAGAGTAGAAGAATGTTGTGGTTGGGGCTGCGTGACTCTAATTGGTTGAGAGACATGCAGGTGTGATGATATAGGAGGTGGCATATGTTGAGACCCTTGTTGCATGGCTACATAAGTGTTCCCCGGATTGTAATTAGGTGGGAAACCTACGCGTGATGGGGTAACCAAGATTCCACTTGCACTTGGGGTGGACACTTTAGGAGGTGGTTGCACATTGGATCGAGCTAAGGTGGCTTGCTTAGCTAACTCTGCTTGACGTTGGAGAGTTTCTTGTTGGTTTTGATAGATCTCCATAGGAGTCAAAAGTGGTGATACGGGCCTCTCCTCTGTTGGATTTTGAAAGAGGGGATTCCTATACTGTGAGCTTTGAGTAGGTAAGGGCGTAGTGACTGTGGACATGGTTTGCACCGCTTGTATGGTTTCTTGGGTGTTGTTGCTCTCCTTGAGAGTGGACACATCAAAATATGGAGGTAACTTGGCACCTTGCTTTGCAAGCAAGCGAAAGAAATGATCCTGGTTCTCACTAAGGATTTTATCAAAGGCAGCTATAGCTCTAGGATCTTGTATAAATTCATCAAGATCTTGCCCATCTTCTTGAGAGGATTGACCTATTTCAAAGTATCGCTCTTCTTGAGATGGGGTTTGATCTACAATATAACCTTGTGGGACAAAATCTGGAGGCAAGCCTATGGTATACTGAGGTGCATTTAGCAAAGGGGTTCTATCCTCATGAGGATTGCTTGGTTCATCTATGTGTGGCATGTTTGGAGAGCTGATTGGTTTTACCGCAGGTGTACTAGGAGTCACCTTGGGAGTAATGTTGAGACGACCTGATTGTGGTGTGCGAGGGGGTGACTTGTGCTTCTTAGGGACAACTTGCCTAGACTTCATGGTTTGCTATAGCCTAGTGGTGACCATGGGATTCACTTAGGCACAATGTAATGCTGGGAATCTGTGAGATGCTTTGAAGAAACGGACAAACTCTGATGCACAAAGTACTGGACCAAAAGCGCTATACTGTTTGACCAGAGGCGCAGGACTGTGCACCAAAAGCGTGCTACTGTGGGCCGGAGGCGATGGACTGAGCTACCAATAGCGAGTTACTGCTATGTCAAAGGCGAGCTACAGTGACCAAAAGCAAGCTACTGTTATACCGAGGGCGCTGAAGTAGAGTTTTGCCAGAGGCAGGTTACTGCTAACCAAAGGCGATCTACTGTATTACCAAAGGTGAGCTGCTGTAATACCAGGGGCGCTAAAGTAGTGTCTGATGTTTTTTAAGGGCAAGATTTTTGTGTTTCTGATTGGATTGGTTTGGCAAGAGAAAACACAGCAAACAAGTGGTCAGAAAAAGGCACAAGGACTGACACAACAGATAGTGTATGTTCAAGGCTCCAAACAAGCCCAATGTTTCCACAGGTCTAATACAGTTGCAATCAATAACAAGCATTTTTTATCCCTAGAGACAAGGTTTCATTGCAGTAGATTAGCTCACAGCTTAATACTCCGTCGATAAAAATATCATTCCATAAAGGTGTCAGATATTTAGTATCTTTGCGAGAGATGATAGGTAGGGATATCTCACCCTCCCCTTGGAAAGCTCAAGTAGGTCACAAGAGCTTTATGTCTGAGGGAATACTATCTCTTCTCAAGGGAGCCAATGGTGAGTGTCTTAAGGGTTTAAATTGATTTCCCTTGCACTGATGATTACCGCAATGTTCGGAGGTAGGTCAGGTAGTCTCTATCTAAATTGGTTCTTAGTGACTTTGAGGGACCAACGCCTTACGAGCAATGCGACAAGCTACTAAAAGCTTTAACCAATCCTACTAAGAGTTTCAAACACTTCGCTCAATGTGAAAATCATTTCCACAAAGAGCTAGTACACCTCTTTTCAGTTTGGCACCACAAGGTAAGGCTGACGTCGGTTAGGACTTGGCTTTCGCCTTATCCCTCTTATATAGCGATTCAAAGGAAAACTCCGCTTAGGGTTGTCCCTTTTGGATGAATCGCAATCCAAAAGCAGGCCCTTCTAAAGGAAGTACAAAAAAGTAAAAGCGAGCACGTCAAACAAAGGTTCAATTGTCCCATTATAAGAAAAATAAGGTGCAACTAAGCTATGCACACACACGATTGTAGTTGTAAATTGTCCCTTATGAAATGAAGTGTTTGGCATTCATGTCCATTGTCCTTTAGAAAATTGAGGTGTTTGTTCATACATGTCCATTGTCCCTTAAGAAAAGTAGTATGTTCCTAAGACTTAGATTGCAAGAAAAGATTTGTTCAATTATCCTTTTAAGCATGCAATGTGTTTCTAAGACTTAGTGAGATAAATCAAAGAGGTCTTCAATGCTCGTCCTGCATGAACATGTTAAGAAAACACCTATTGGCTCTGTGTGAGTAATAAGAAGCTGCAACAAGTGATATTAGGTCCACACAAAATTTCACAAGTTAGCAAAATAAAATCAACTTTGACCAAAAGCGTATTACTGTCTTACCAGAAGTGATTCACTGTAAACCAAGAGTGCTGTACTACAGACCGGAAGCGCAACAGAATATTACCAGAGGCGCAGCAAATTAAACGGAAGCGCTTCACTATATTTTCGAAGGCGCTGCGATAAATACCAAAAGCGTGTAAGGATAATACCAAAAGTGCTGAAGAATAGCCGAAAGCGTGACACTGTGTTACCAAAGACGTGAGATAATATAACCAGAAGCGCCGTGCTGTCTCAGATCATAAAAAGGGGAACTTTTGCAAAATAATCAGATCTAAAGAAAAATTCCATGATTGATTGACCGGTCTGAGGAAGGGTAGCTGAGAGATCTGTGTTCTGCAATCGTTAAAAGAACTCAAAAAGTGGTAACAACACCACCAAAGTCGAAGGTATTCCTAAATAAATCAGCTTAGGATATCCAACACGAAAAACAGGTTTGTCTGACAAATACAACAGCTTGTCATACAAAGCGGTAAGATGGATGGTGTAAAAATCTTGTAAAACAGTGAACAAGGTCAAGACCCTAATCTAGCCAAAAGCGCTGTAGAATATTGCCGAAAGCGTCGTTCTATTAAGCCGAAAGCGCTGCTCTGTGCTGCCGAAAGCGCTGCAAAATCTCCAAAAGCGTCAGACTGTGTCTGCAGAAGCGCGCAAATATCCTGCTAGAAGCGCTGTGGAGTGTCGAGTGCGCTGTTCCGTACTGTGACTTCAAAAAAAAACAAATTTCTCAAAGAAACAAAGGGATTAGTGGGTCCCACCGGGCGTGCCAGAATGTGTATATGGAAAAATGGATTAAATCTAAACTAAATAAAACCAAAGAACCCAATAACATAAAGGAAACGAATCTAAGTAAAAGCCATAAATCACCAATCAAAGACAAATGAAAACTCTTACCAAAACCTGTATTGTTCCCTTTTGGAGATATGTGGATTGCTCAATGTAGTTGCAAAGCCATGGCTGCAACAAGCAAGTATGTGCTGAAGAGATCAATGTCAAAAGATCGTTATAATGCTCAATCGACGCGTTGTGTATGCTCAAAGCGCTGTTAAGTATGCCTGAGAATACGATCAAAGAGAGAGGCTCAATGAAGGAGATGAGGGGGGTTTATATAGATTTCAAGGAAAATCGATCAACGGTCCAAATAATTCAGAAGAATCAATGGAGGAGAACAGTTGAGGAATGTGCAACGAATGAGGAGAAGACATGTGTCTTGCTTTTTTTTGCATGAGAGGAGTTATCAAGAATAGAAGAATGAGTTAACTGAAGAGATAAATCAATTAAAAGAATAAAGCAATCAGTTAAGTGATTTAAAACAAGAAGAAGAGATTTGCATGAGAATAGAAGATATTTTGCTTTATTAAATATAGAAATATTTAATTGATGAGCAAAAAAGCTTGAGTTATTTTAGAGATAACTCAAATTAGAAGAAAAAGCAATTTAAATAAATAATTGATTTATTTAAATTTAGAGAAGATATTTTGGAAGAAATAATTAAATAATTAGGATTATTTAATTTAGAAGATTTGAAAGCAATTTAAATAAATAAATTTATTTAATTGTTGTGCATGATTTTGGAAGAATGATTTTGATTTAATTAAATAATTTAAGAATTATTTAATTTTAGATAAGAGGGAATTCGTTGAATTAATTAAATAATTAGATTTATTTAATTAATGTCGATTTGAAATTTGGAAGGTGACAATGATCTAATTAAATAATTAAAATTATTTAATTGTGGAAGAATATAGAGGAATTTGATTTAATTAATTAAATAACAAGGATTTATTTAATTAATGTTGAATTTAGGAGATTTAGAAGAATTTGATGATAATTAATTAAATAATTAGATTATTTAATTAACGTTTGCAATGCAGGTGATTAGACAGATTATGAAATGCAAGTAGCATGACAAGTTGGTCATTTTAGGGTGTCTACAGTTTGATTAGTAAATCCTACACACTAAATTACAAGATTAGTTTCACATATAATCATCATAGCCAAAGCAACTTAAAAACATGCATTACCATGACATAGTTCTAAATAGCATAAAAGAAATCATATTATAATTTTCCATCATCACCTAATTAACTTTTCTGAAATGTAAACTTATCCAAACATCACCCAATTAGTTTTTCCGTTATCATAATAAAGTTTAATAGTTTGACAAATCTGGGAACTACTATCCCACAAATATAAAAAGTATCAATAACAGTAATGTAAATAGTCACAAGAACAGAAGTAAAAAGGGTGGTCCTCACAACTCACAATTGGATATTTGGCCAAAATTACATAAAGATGTAGTTTTGTATACACATAGGTGTGACTACTATCAACAGATGGGCCACCCAACCAAAACTAATGAAATTCCCTTACAACCATAGCTAGTGCAAGAACCCTTTGATAAATGGGGTCCAAACTTTATAGGCCTAATTGATCCTCCATCAAATAGGAAGGAATATATATTTGTATGCATAGACTACCTCACAAAATGGGTAGAAGTCAAGGATCTACAACATGCATGTGATGAAAAAGTAGTAGAATTCCTATATGAGGAGATATTCACCTGTTATGGAGTTCCTAAGGAAATTGTTACTAACTAGGGACCATAGTTTAGATCAGAATTGATCGCAACACTTATCAGGGAATATGAACTCAAACACAAAAATTCTACTCCCTATCACCGTCAGTCAAATGGTGAAGTAGAAGTCACCAAAAGAGAAATTGAAGCCATTCTTGCCAAAACTATAACCCTTCACCACTGAGATTGGGTAGCATGCCTTCTTGAAGTAGTATGGGCCTATAGAACCACATGGAAGACAACGACAAGATTCACACTCTATGAGATGGTGTACGGTAAGAAGGCTATGATCCCTTTTGAATTTGAGCATAAAACCTTAAGGAACACTTCAGCTAGGAATAAACCTATTTGATGCACAAAAAGAATGAATAACTCAATGAACTAGATGAATCGAGGAAAGAAGTTGTCCATCAAATAGAGATTGTGCAAAAATAGAGAATAAAATGGCATGACTAGTTTATCAAAACAAAAGAATTCCAAAAAGGTGATTGGGCATTTTTGTATGACTTAAGATAGAAGGATCACAAAGGTAAATTGCAAATAATATGGTTGGGGCCCTATGAGATAGAGGAACTATTTCCCAATGGTGCAATCAAGTTAACAACCATTGACTCTATCAGTTTTTCATTGATAGTCAATGGTAATTGCCTTAAGCTTTACAAGAGACCACTGAACAAGACAATATTTTTCCAACATTTGGTACAAAACAAGGGACCTAATATTGCCACAAAATTTTATTGGTTACAAACAACAATAGATCATAGAGCATAAATGGTAGTGGAGGAGCTTGATAGCTTAGACACTATCCTCCAATAGGTATGATTTCTATTCTTCTATAAAAATGCAATAAAATCACCAATAGTGATAACCTTTCTAGGCACTGTTGGACACATTTCACTATCACACTCATGTTGCAGGTCAACTTGCAACATTTGACCACTTTTAGTCTCACTGATTATAGAGCTTCCTATAGCTTCTTCATCCTGGCTTCTTATAGCCTCTATATCAAGGATTCTTGCATCATCTACAGTGGAGTTGCCTATAACCTCTATATTAAGATGTCGTGTAGCCTCTTCAATGAAGTTTCTATTAGTTGATCTAGCTGATAGTCTGAAGATCCCCTAAAGGCTAGCCAACTTCTTATATTTAGGGATTTCAGGTCAATGGCCAATGAATAGGATTACAATAAAAGATTTGAAAAATCCTCTGCACTTTTGGTTCTCCAAGACCAAGGCGGATGTACCCTTTACAACACCTAAAAGTATTTAAAAGATTTATCTATGATGTTGTATTAAAACAGAAGGTTCTCAATAACACTTTACCAAGGAAATGACTGATTCCACTTAGATTGGCTTAATCCTTTGGTAATACAGTTCAAACCATGATTGAGAACAAATATTTATCCAAATCTCTTCTTAAAAGAATGATAGAAATAGAAATGATTTCAATTATTTGGGATGGATCTAAATTAACATATTAGCTTAGTGAGAGATTGGTGCCTAATCCAATGGGTCAAAGAGTCAAATTGCATAAAACCAATGTATCATTCAAGTAATATTACTTCATTATTGATAGACTAATGGTATCAATACTTTGTATTAACACCTTTTGTACTTGGTAATATAGAATTATCCTTTGAAAACCATTATGCACACATAGTTAACATAATATCTTCTAAGTATTTATTCCTCTCCTTGAGAGAAAGAAAGAGAAAATACACACAATACAGAAAATTGTAAAGATGAACTAAAATATCCTTGATATTTAAAATTCATATCAACTTCATCAAATGCAACACATAAAGGATTCCATAACTAGTATGATATTTGTATTAAATTTTGAAAATGATACTGCTCTACAGATTTGAACACCAATTAAGATACAACTTTCTTCTATTTCCTTGAATCAAAACACACAGTACAACACTGTCTAAAACCTAAGATTCAGAACCCTTACAAAATGGCCCTGATTTCCCATTTATAGAAACATGAGAGAAAACTAGTTACAGGCCATGTACAAATGTCACATTTTCATTTGACAAATTTTTTATTCATCTTGTCCTAACAGAATATGCCAAAAGACATCTTTAAGGCACAAAAAGAGAAAAACACATTCCCCTCTGCCTTATAGTCTGAAACAACCGAGCTGTCACATCAGAAAACTAAATCATTTCCCAGAGAGGGAATGCCAACTGCTTTGTCACTTAGATGTCCCATTATTGCTCTTGGAAAATAGGTCATTATAATAGAATGATCATCCACTAGTGTGGCTGACCATATGTATGTTGAGCTTAGATACCCTTCACAAGAGAATACCTACAAAGAACATCTTTACTAGCTCCCAAATGGCAGCATCCTCCACCCTGCACCATGCTCTAGGCATAGGAAGATCACTCCCCATCTTTCAATAGGAAGGACTCTCTCACATCAATCCTTAGGTTGTATGTGGAAGCCACACACAATAGACCCTAGTGGTACTGAACTCCCAACCAAAGAGGAAGTAGCAGCAGTCATAACATGTCCCTCCACTTCCACTTGTTTTACCTCGGAGAACATCACTCCTTCCATTGTTACCTAAGCTCTATTAGAACTCATAGTGCTAGGGGAGGGAAAGAGAGAATAATGATACCTCTCTGCCACCAAACCCTATCTAGAAACTCTTAGTAGCATTGATTCACTATAGTTTCCAGATAGGAAACCAAACCCCCCACCCAGGTGAAACTGAAGGATAGCATGGAAATGAAGGCATCGTAATCCCTGTTGGCTTGCCCCTTGAATTTTGCCTGAACCATCCATACCTTAGAAAAATGTACTTTGTTCCCTGACTCTATATGCATAGAGCATCAACCATGAAAAGAGAGACATATCTCCTAAGAAATGGGATAGTAAACATAGCATGATAGGATGGGACATAATTCGCTTGGCTTTCTGAACAAGAGAAGATGTAACCAAAGGCAAAGGAGGATTATCTATTTATAGAAAAATGCTAATATCTATGTCTCCCTCATTTCTTTCTATATCCAAGTCATTTCAATACTACAAGCAGTACAAGACTCCTACTCTTAATTGGAAATTTTAAGGATTCTACCATAGCTACCTAATAAGGAAATGGAGGCGCTACCATTACATCAATTTTTATCACCTCTAGGCTCCGTAAGTAAAAAACTAAATCACAACACCTACTTCCAACAATGAGAAAGCCAAAGTTGGTTTTTTGATCTCAACACCTTCCCATTCTCAGACAATCCGCACATACCTCACCCAATTCTAGCATTAAGTGGCAATCCTAACAAATCCTTATGAAAATGACATCCTACCTAAGAAGAAAAATTATATTGTACAACAGCGGCACAAAAGGGGCACCAAGACCCACCAGTCAATAGTAGGACAAGACAAAGAACACACCTAATTACTGGCTTCCCATGCTTCAAATTAATAGATTGATCTAATTATTTACCGCACTTTTCCACTCCGTCGACCCATTCAATCCCAACCCTCTGATCCATTCTACGAACTAAATTGACGACCACCAGAAATAGTCAGCACACTTAGAGGAAGTCTTTTACAAGCTTTAAACTTCAACCATGGATTTATATCAATCAACAGTCCTCACGAAGAATTAAAATTCCTCCAACGAAGACTAGCTGGCATGAAAAATGCACAAAACCTGTTTGCCATGGTGGCACCTTGCTCCCTCGCCCTAAGTCTCTCGAGACTATGGTGAAATTCCTGGCCCTGATGAAATTCTTTCATTTGTTGCCACAGTGGAAAGTGAACACACCATGGCCCATATTATATCCTTCGCTACCCCACCGAGAGCCTTAAATGCCTTCTGCAAAGGTAAGAATCCTAACGAAATGCCAAGTCATCATTTAAAATACCACCATGGACTCTGTTGTCTGCATTTACTTTTAACCTTTTGGAACATACGCCAAGCACGTGGGCATTGCCATGTCGAACAAAAATTTGAGTTTTGCAATCTTGCAGACTTAAGAATGATCCCAACAGAGACAAGTCTTTCCACGAAACACCACTAAGAAATAGAACCTTGGCCACATCACCTTTGTCGCTCCGCAGGGAGGACTTAAAATCTCTAGCGGGAAAGAAACCTTTGGCTCAATAGACTGCACTATGGGACATGTCAGGAGACATGTATATCCCCATGACCTTGTGGGAAGCTATCTTGAAGCTTGATGAAGGATTTTATTTTAGAGAAGTATATGAATAACCTACTTTCCTATTATTCCCATACTCAGCAACCGTCCCAAAAGGCAATCTTTCCAAGCATAGAAAACATGAATAACTATTCCAATCATAAAAACATAAATAGCCATTCCAAGCATAGAAATATGAATAACCAATCACTATCAAATTACACTTGCAGAAACTAAAACTCCTACCACCCACTTATAAGAACAAGTGAAATATTTGGTTGAAGTTGCCTACAACTAATGTTTGCTCAATTTTGGCTAGTTCCAAAGTAAGAATTAATAGTATAATTTGTTCAACTTCATTGGTCTTGGTTTGCGGAGTTGGTAAGTTTCATTATTGTTTTATTTTAAGGATATAGTTTTTCAACCATAACGTGAAACAATTATACATTTATACATACTAGTGGAATTTAGATCTATATACACAAAGAGAAATCCTAAACTTTCAAGACATTGTAACCAACAAGTTGTGCCCATGGTAGTTTAATTTTCTATTAGTGATGTCATTTAAAATTAGTACCTAATTGATGTATTTTTGACTATTCATTGAAGATGTAGAAAATGTTCCATCCTATGTAGAATTTATTATAAATAACCTAGCTCAAGTTATATTTTGCTCTCTAGTTTATGTGATCACAAAGGACATTTATAAGAAACAAAACATGGCTCTATATACATAAGGACGATTACCAATTTCCTTATCTTAGGGACCTTTCAAACAATTGAAGAAGCTCAAATAAGAAGAGGGCAGCGGTTGTTGATTGCAGCATTAAATAGAAGGTAAGTTAAAGGTGAACCAGATAGTTTAAAAGAAAAAGAGGCCAAAAAGCTGAAAGTATGGCATAACTCATGGTCATCTGATAGAGTATGGGTCGCTCATTGTTGGAAGGTTGACGATGACATTAAGAGGTTGCTGGAAAATTAATAAGGTGGTATATAATAGTTGAAAGACAACTTTAATATATGAGTACAGTAGGTAGATTAGTACATCAGTATTCACAGTGAAGATTTTAGAAACTTCAAATAAGTGCAAAGTAGGGGCGTCTGATCTGGTAAGTAATCATGCAATTATTTCACTGGTTCAACAGATAATCAAATCCTTCTATATCATAAGGTAGACATGGTTGATATAATTGACTTTGCAACCATTGAAGGAAGGACATTTCATGGTTTAAGAATAAATCTGGAAAAGGACAATTAACTGATACTGGATAAGGGCAATGGATGAGGCTGATCTATGAATGAGGTATCAAAGAATGGAAGGGCCGAATGATTGGATAAGCAAGTAAAACTCATCTATAAATAAGACTTTAAGACTTAAAACTAATAGAGATTGGTCAAAACAAGGGTGATGCTGAGGGTTCTCAACTCATTTTTATTAAAAGAGGTCAATCTGAAAAGGAGCAGTTCATTCCATTTCAAGGAGATTGCAAAACCTTTCACTAGATAGAGGTATATAAATAATTGAACGAAAATTATACAAAGAATAAAAAAACATATCCAAGTGAATACCAGGGATGATTTGCATTTCTAGCGATCCACACAAGGAGGGTAGACCATGGAGGTAACCGGCCGGACCACAAAGGCATAACCAAGCGATGGTCACAACATGTATCTAACGTTTGAATTTCTGACTGGGTTTTGTTATCTCAGTGAAATCGAGGGATTTAAATACTAATCAAAATGGTTTTGAAGTTTTCTATTTACTAGATTTTAAAGAAGTAGGAAGAAGAAATACCAGACTACCGAGTTAGTGTAAAGGAAAAGTATGATTTATGACAAGAAAAGGCCACATCTTTATCAAAAGAGATAGATTAACAACTTAACAAAGGCAATCTGTAAAAAAAATAGCATAATCCTTTAGATTTAATGAAGAATACTGTATTGAAGAATTTTTTTATGTGCAGCTATGTCTAACAAGTCCTTTTCTCCCACCTCTTCTTCTCTATTCTCCTCTTTTGTGTGTCCCCATTTTCTTTTTTTTTTTCCAAAAGATTTTTCATTTTTATAAATATCAAAACCTAATTTTTTTGTTTGTGCGATCCACCCATGCAAAATTTTTAAAGTTAAATTAATTATCCTTTTTATGCATGCCCTTACATGCTTCCTTTACTCTTTTTTTAAGAAATAAACTAGAGCATCTTCTTTCTTTTCTTAAAATTAAAAAGATTAAATTAGAATATACATACGATTTCAAATATTTCCATTTTTAAAAGTTATATATATATGCATCATTATTATTAATAGAGTGTATTCTTTGATAATGATATATTTATGAATAGAATTGAATTAAAAATTAGATTGTTTAATATATATATATATATATATATATATATATATATATATATATTTCTCTTTTGCATAACTAGTCTTTTAAAACTAACTTCTTTATTTTTCCAAATAGGTATCACAAATATGAAAGTACATGCCGAAAGGTGACAAAATCACAAAAGACAATTTTTGACAACCACAATCATGCATGGATGCTATTCTATGTGAGTGTGTGCATAAACACCAGATAAAACCCTACAAGTGTTACCAAATGGCTAGGTCCCCTCTACCTGAGCCATGCTCTTGTCCTTCAACAAGACCTATAGACAATCAAACTCATCCCAATATCAATAGGTTAGTCCCAAAATATAACCGAAGAAACTAAATTTTAAACCAATAATATATCTCTAGAAATTTTATCCTCAACTAAAGTTCAATGGTTTTCATGCTTTTAACCAATCAAGTAAATGTGAGAGTCTGAGATGTGACAATATCAAAAGAATTGGATATTTGATAAAAAACTTAGGTCATGGGATAAAGAGGTAACCCTAGGTGTGGGGGCCAATAATCCAATGGCAAAGGATACCTAAGTGACAACTTAAGTGATCAAGAATGGGCCATGGGCAATCAACAGAGGATTGTAACAAGAGGATACAAAGGCAAATGTGACAAGACTCTAGGCTTTAGGGTTTTACAAGGGTTTTAATGAGCCTAAGTAAAAGACACCAGGGGCTAGAATATGCATCAAAATGTAGATCCAAATAGTTTCCTGTAGCCACTTTCTATCACCATCCCTACAACCTCTTCAATGAATCCACCATCGATCTCGCAATACTACCAATAAAAGATGCTAACACATTTGATGGTGATCCTACAACCTCTATGTTGTCTCACATCAACATCATTAATGCACCTATCTCCATCAACATCATTATGTACCAACCATCCAACTCTTCCATCCACTCATAAAGTTTCATCATGAATTCCATGTTTATTTTGAATAATGATTGTTTAACACGCAACATTTATTATACTTTACATTCACCTAATGCTTCTTCCATTTATTATTATCATTAACATTTCATTACTACTCCTAATCAACCAACACACTCTCCTTTCTATTCCATTTCATGAGGACATGTGACATGCTTAGCTGGGGGAAACAAAATGATTTTAAGTCAACTCACGAGCTGCCATCTTTACCTCACCTCTATAATCCCTACACATGCAACACATTTGAAATTGAAAGAATTTGAGTCCACCTGAATTGTTTCAAACACAAAACCCTAGCTTATCAGAGGAGAATGATTTAAGGTAGTAGAAATAAATGCAGAAGTAAGTGATATTTTTTTCTGTAAAACTCAGGTGCATTGTTGGAAAAGTTGGAACATAAAATGGGTGGCGATATTGTTTGAAGGGAGCCCACAGACCATACGACACTACTAAATGATGAGGAATGCCTTCCCATCTTTTAGCAAGTAGGGTAGGTAGATTATTTTTAGATGTTGGATAGTTATAATGATGAAACTGCTCACCAATTTGTGTAGACCCTAAACAATAATGAAGAAATTGTCCTACAGATGACAAGAAATTCCTAGAAAGAGGCAATGTAGTTGCAGCTAGGAATGAGTTTACTCAAGAAGGGGATCAATTTGAACATTCTTCACAAGGAACCAAACACTGTTCATTACTACCTTTGTGGGCTTGAGCAACAACATACATTATCAAATACTTCACATGTGAAGGTAGGCAATCTTTTCTTTACAAGCGTGTGCATGACGATGGGGGGCCAAAAAGTGGCCACCTCACTTTTTTATTGCTAGGAAACATAACGGGATCATTTTATAATGTGATCACATTATTTCCTGCTAAATAAAGTAAAAAACACAATCCCACGACTTGTGTTTTTCATTTCTATTTTCCTATTTCTCCCAAAATGTGACTAGGGATTTAACATGAGCACATGTTGAAAGATTCAAAGGAGAAGACCATCGAACACAATGCCACATCACCAATCCCATTGTGGACAAGGGAAACAAAGTTGAGCAACTAAATAAGGTAGGGTTTTATCAATTTTCTTCATTTCAAAACAAAATGAAGTTATTTTTCATTGTTTTCATTGAATTTTTCTTTTTAATTTTTTTATTTAATGAACCATTGCAAAACCTTGATCTAGATGTTGAAATTCTTGTTGAAGAGTAACCCAAAAACCCTCAAAATCCACCTTCACACCCTCACCCTCCACGTGACACCCAAGAAAATTATATAAGCCAAATCAAACAAAACAAAAAATAACCTCAATCCTTAGTTGAAACATTGAAAAATCTGAAGAGCAACAATCACAGGAGAACCCTTGCCACTTCACTAGAGTCAATTATTTCTCATATCAACTTAGTTACAAAGAAAATCACTGATTGAAAGGACTATAGGGAGGAGTGTTGACAATTCTACACTGATAAATTATCATACAAACAAGTCAAAGATAATAAAATTTCCAAAGGTGATCTATGTGCACTTTTCATCGATCCTACAACACAACAACCATTACATGGGAGTTGAAAATAATTCCCAATTCATTCGTGTGTGAATGAAGATATATCCCAAAACTTTTGCGATAGATGGTACATGGTTTTTTATGACCTCCCTTGTAATAATAATGAGGTCCCCCAATATCTTTTGAGAAAACTCTATTATGAGTTTTGTTACATCCCCAGCTTTGATTATATTTAACTTTTACTTTTTATGAGATTAACTAGATCAGTAATCATAGATTAATGATTTGACATTTGTGGAAAATGTCAGGATAAATCATTAGTTATATTGATTATGATTAATGTTGTTAAATTAGACATGAGATTACATGTAATTGAGATTATTTTACATAATGATTTGATGATGATACAATGATCATGGTTTTGAATGATTGTGAGTGTAACCATGGAAAGAGACTTCCATTTCTAAGAATGGAAGGAGAGTATCACCTAGAAGAAGGAAATAGATGTTATGGAAAAAGATAGGTTTGCCATATGAAGTTTCAATGTTATTCTTTATGTGAACCATTGTGAGAATGGGTATGTTTTGGCCAATCTCCCTTGTTTAGTCAATTTTGATATGACTAATTGTCATCATGACCAGTTAGTGTTTCTCGATGTCTTTTATGTTGATCTGACTAAATTAATGTTCTCAAAACATTATTGTTAGTCGAAGTTAACCTCTATCTTTATCGGGACTCTCCTATATGTTTATGTATTACGTTTATGTATATTGATTTATCTACTCTAGATATTTTCTTAGATTGTGAAATGGGGAAGTGAACTTCAACCCCTCGTTTGCATTATGGTTCTTACTCGATGTTTGCCATGTTATTAATGTTATTTTAGTGATGGTATAGATTACCATATTATATATTATAGTATATTTTATGATGCATATATATGTGTATTATATGGTTATCATTATTTGTTTCACCACCTTTTGCTATGATATTTATCTAGTGATGTATTATCACTGTGTACTCATAGCTAATGCAGAACATGTCCCTCGAAATAGGGAGTGGGAGAAGTGCTTTGGAAGCCCAAAACGACCCTTATTTGTAGCTTGATCAAGTGTTGCATGCTCTCGATGGGAGAGATTCTAGGAGGAAGGTGGAGCTATTCCCCTAAGAGTGGGAAAGAGAGTAAAAACTCTTAATACCTCACCAAAGAGAAGGATCTTTCTTTTGGGAAGTGGGTATTGAATACCAAAAAGGAAAAAGAAAAATGGAGCTCTGGGAAAAAGCAGTGAAAAATCTGTGAGCAATTGAAGCTCAAGAGAGGCTGTAACTTCGATTACAACTATGCGTCGACTTCTCATAGTTAGAGGTATTTTGTTAACTATATAGCACATAATTTGATACATTATTATGTTCTTAAGCTGTTACTTACAACCTTAAAGGCTGAATTCTACAATAAACATTAATATGACTATTGAATCCTATCAAGGTCATGAGGCCGAGGGTAGTAAATGTTTATATGACTATTGAAGCATGTCGAGGCCATGAGGCCGAGGGAAGTAAACTTTGTTATGACTATTGGAGCCCATCGAGGCCTTGAGGATGAGGGTATTGTAAGTATGTTTATATTAGTTAAAACCTTGATTGTGCTTTTATGGTTGAATCATATGATGTTTTTAATAGAGTTGTGAAGGATGATAAGGCTGATAACATACCTCACTACCAAAGTAGTATATATGGATATATTCATAGCCATGGTATTGGCTCGTATTTATACAAACTATATTCAAGATTGCAAAGTCTTTAATATTTATATGAGGCTGAATCGAAAGCCTATCTTTAGCCATGCTTTCAAAGATAAAGGAAGATGGGGAATAATTTTGTTACCTGGTAGTTGGCCGAGAGCCACTCCACATTTTTTGTGTGCTATATCTTTATTGGTTTAATGTTGTAGATTGAACTTAAGGTTCTTGGCATATGTTCTATATTATAAATATTTCTTCTAATATGCTTTCTGTATGTGTCTTTGGTTGTCTCATGATAGAAAGAGAGTAGTAGGCTCTTCTTGATCATTAAATATGACTGAGTTGATAATAACAACATAATCATTATATATATATATGAATCTTGGTTATGAGATAAGGTGCATAGTTGTAATCTTGCATTATCTTGGAAGGACAATGTAATAGAGCTAGGTAGCTCAATATTTTGTTATCTTTTTGAATAATTATTTGTAAATATGGTAGGTATTGGTATTATCTAATAAGTCTCTAGTAGAATATGAATGTATTTATGAAAAAAGATGATAAATATTGTTATCTTGAGGTAACTAATGATTGTAGTGACTTCAGGACTAGAGATTATAGCTCTCTAATTACATCCCATCACGTATGGCAAAGTATGGAATTTGTTTTATAATGGTATAGTTGATTTGAATGAACTATGTTTCAGTCAACAAGGATTAGATGGAGATCCATTAACCTAAATATTTAAGGAACCCAGAACTTATGTTCTTATGAAAGGAATAGGGTGACAGGGAGTCACAGATTCCATGTTGTAGATGCAATGAGAAAACCAATGAAATTATACTCCAATAAACAAAGTTGGAAGTCCAAGATGACAAACTAAATCCATGACTAGGAAGGGTCAACTAAAAACATTGTAGGATGAGATAACTTCTAAGTCAAGTTAGAGGTGTGTGAACATTCAACTAGATGTTCATTGTGAAATGTTTATTTATATTAAAACTTTGGCCAAAGTAATACATCTATCTCTACATGCATTAGTCATTTCATTGTGCTCCCAATGGCATAACCATCCAAAGGTGTCATACATAGTTAGAGTGGATCTATAGTTGCATGACCATGATGAGTTATAAAGGACAGAACACTAGAACTTAGATGGAAAACCTTATGGTTTCTTATATCTACTTCCTTCGTGAAGGGTAGGGCCACTTCTAGGTAGGAAGTTGTGTGGGGGACTGTCGGTTTGTGGTTGGAGGAAAAGCACTTGGGTGATGCTCTCCTTCCCAAGTAGATGACAAGCTGAGACTTATGAATATAGATATCAATATTCTAGATGCAGTATATTCTATTATATGACTTGACAGTCAAGAATTTGATGTAAAATTGCAAAGCCTCACAAATCATGTAAAAGCATTTAAACCAACTCAAAAGCAAATGAAGTAAATAATCTACTTAGATACAACTTTCAAAGATAATAGCTATAATGTAGCTGCTTAATCACAATATCTCAAATAAAAGATAATCTTATAAATATGAATTTCAATGTCAAATAAATCTTACATATTCATGTGCTTAGTCCAGGTAACAAACACTATAAAATAATATACATAAATCCTTTGGCAATATGCCATAATACATCCAATAGGTACAATAAACAAGTACATCAATAATAAATAAATCAATACACTCTCCAATTGCACGAACTAAGTGGTCTACCACCTGCTAACAGAGAGATGGGAACATGGATTAGGTGCTTTTCCACCCAACCATGAAGTATTTACACTTCCCCGGATCCCTTCCTGAAATGAAGGAAACCCAACCCTACACAAAATGTCTAGCTACCTGGTAACAACTACAGGAGGGAACACCCAATGCAACCCTGATGTCTAAATGTGCAATTCCTAGTAATGAAAAGTAAATTGTCTCACAATTCAGGATGTGGCAGAGATATCAATAAAGAAGTTTGCTAGATAATAAACATCTATTTCAATGTCATTCTGATTAGATCTAATCATTTCAAGTAAATTGGTCAATTCCTGAAAAGAGGAGAAGCCATATCTGGTATATCCACATTGGACATCACAATCCCAAAAGTAGCCCAACACATTCATGTATAAAAACTACTTCTTTCCCCAAGAAGCAAGAAAATAAAGTAAAGAATAACAAATTCAAAATTCCCAATAAATCAATCCAATCCCTTTCCCAAAACATCAAATAAGAAAAATACACTTTCAAGCAATAAACCATCTTTTGGTCATACAATCGAAATCATAAGTTTATCAATTTGATATAGTTTCTAATCTTGCATTTTAGTCACAATGTCTTCAATAATAGTCATTCTAAGATATTAATCTATCTTGCTATTATTTCTACTATAGGAGTTAATTTGTTTAGACATGCAGTTTAAGTGTAATATTCTACTACCTTCCTGTCATTTCCGTGATAGGAAATACTCAGTTTAATCATTAAAAATATATATAAAATTCAACAACCTCCGGTCATTTTAGTGACAGGAGTTGTGACAGAAAAGAAAATAAGAAATATACAGGGTCTTAGATATGATTTCTATCATTTAAGATAATGGCATAAATTCAATGTTTTTGGAACAACAAAAATAGCTATGGAATATGTTTGTAAGGATACAATAGTTTATCCTTTTATAAGGTTCTGATCACATTTGTTTGTTCAATAAGTAGGTCGATTTACATGGACTATTTTCTATTCTACAAAAATAAAAAATTTACATTCAACCCAAGGTCTGCTATGATTTGTCTAAGGTAGCCATCTAAAAGTCTTATCATGAGTTTTATCAAAATGCAATTAAAGGTTATCATCTCTGTTTTTGACAGTTTTAGATAAGTAAGATAAGAATGACTAGGTTGATTAGATAGATCAGCTAGAAGTTGATCCAGTCATTAAGAATGGGTGACAACTGTCCAAGGTAAGCGACTAGGAAAGAAAAAAATAGAATAACTCAGCCAAAGAAGAAATCGGTCCAAGTATGTTTTGATGGGATCGTTCCTCACAACGATTTGAAGGTTTCAATATTGGTTTTTTTATCAATTTTAATGGGATAGCGACAAAACAAAAATGACTAGCATACAAGGTGACAGCCAGCCATAAGGTTAAATGGCCAAGAAAATAAGGAATGTGGCTAGAATAATGGGAAATGGCCAACATAGAAGTCGATCTGGGTTAGAACAGTGATAAGAGAAATGTTACAAGTTGCCCACCTAGAAGATAAGAAGAGATCAACTCAGAAAAATGGGTCAACGACCAGCATAAAAAGAATAGGGATGACCCAACAATTTTAGTCCTCCACCAAACAGCAGAAAGAAAACATTCTTTTGATAGCCCAAAATGAAGTATTTCAATGCAACAATATAAAGAAGAAAACTTGGTAATAATAGTCACTAGAAGAAGAATTTGTAGAAGAAGCAGTTGCCTTCTCCTTCTCTCATGTCTTAGCCTTTACTTTCCTATCGCAACTACTAAAATAGCTCCTGTCGCTGCAAAGTTCCTCCTTTCTGTCAAGAGATCGTGGGTGCCCTCTCAACTAAGTGATCTGCTCTCTTTAACAAAACTATCTCCCTCTTATTTTTAGCAATCCCCAATTAGATTCAAAACTGAATTTTTTATTTTAGTTTGCATGAATAATCGACCAATAGAATCAGAGAAATTAAAATGCTATTTAGAACAATAAAATAATATCTTTACAACTTACTATCGCATGGGTGATAGGAAACCCATTTTAATTATTTTATTAAAACTCTAAATATAATGACATTATTTTTAATCTAATTTAACTATTGTTATTAAAGTAAATCCAATTAAATAATCAAAAGAGAAATGCAATATAATATTGCATATTTATCTATATATAATTTAATATACTTATTTATTTTTAAGGAACATATTGTCTTCCAAACATCTATAAACAATATATTATTATTTAATTTAAAATACAATCATTTATATTTCCTTATTATTATCACACCATTCAAACATAATTCGAAAAGACATTAAATTTGAGTAATCATATCATCCATTTGAAAATGGTTAACATCCATGCATTAAAGCAATCAAAGCCAATCAATAATGCATATGCGACTACGTGATGTGTGTGATTGCATTAGGGTAATCCATCCATCAATTCTTGCCAAGTGGCTAGATCATCTCTACCTCAGCCATACTCTCGTATTCTATGAGTACCTGCATCTATTTGCACTCAACTTGATGTTAATAGGTTAGTGTCTCCAAAAACATAGCCGAAGCAAATCATTGCATTTACAATATCCAATATTTAAAACAATTTCTAATTTTCCTCAATATAACTCATAATAATTACCTCCACGTACTCAAAATTACTTAAAGTAAAGTCAATTAAAATATTGTTCACTCAACTAGAATAATCTTATTGCTCATAAAAATGAGAGGTGACATCCTTCCCTAGTTGGAAGAGACATCATCCCGATGTCTTATTAAACATCAAAACAATAAAGTGTCCATCAAGCACCAATAAAGTATCAAGGTGTCATAAAATAATAACATCGACTCAAGTATCAAAGATCATATTAACAACTCAAAGTATCAAAGCATAACTAAACTCAAAATATCATAAAATAACAATCAAACTCAAAGTATCATAATCCATGCATGAATAAGAGATCTAAGCTATATCCTCAAATGAGGAAAAGATCTATCAATCTCCTCTACATCCTCCCATGTGGTACTGTCCTCAGAATACTAATCCCATTGGACCTTATATTGCACCACATATCTGCTACGCAACTTAATGTTGCACTTCCCTAGAATTTGAGTGGGCTCCACCGGCACCACTCCTAGATCCTGAACCTATAAAGCACACCAATCAAGAATATGTGATGCATCAGGATGATAAAGCTTGAGTAAAGAGACATGAAAAATATTATGGATTCTAGCAAGTGTAGGCGGGAGAGAAAGTCTATAAGCTACAGGATTAATCACTTCCAGAACTTCGAATAGTCCTACAAATGAGGAGCAAGTTTGGACACTTTGCCAAATGATATTAAACTCTTATGAGGTTTGACCCTCAAAAAGACTTTGTCACCAACTAAAAACTGTCTAGGAGTTCTATTCTTAACTACATAACTCTTTTGGCGATCTAAAGATTGTTTCAACTTTTCCTTGATCAACTTCATCTGATCATCTATTTCTCTTAAAATTTTAGGACCAATCACAATTCTATCCTCCACTCTATCCCAACTGATAGGTGTTTGACACCTACTCCCATAAATAGCTTCGAAAGGTGTCATTCCCAAAGATGCATGGTATGAATTATTATATGCAAACTCAACCAATGGAAGATACTCCTCCCATTTATACTACTAATCCATACAATACATTCTAAGAAGGTCTTCGACCACCTGATTAACTCTTTATGTTTGACCATCCTTTTGAGGATGATAAGTTGAACTGAAATTCAACTTTGTACCCAAAGCTGCATTAAGAGGTGTCCAAAATTTAGATGTCATGCGAGTGTCTCGATCTGAAATGATCGTCTCAGGCACTCCATGCAATCTAAAATCTCCTGCACAAACTTCTTAGCTAAAACCATAGAACCATCTGAAAGATTTCCTGGAATAAAATGTACTACCTTTGTCAACTTGTCCACAACCACTAAGATGACATCATGCCTATTCTTAGACATAGGTAACCCTTGAATAAAATCCATGCTTATCACTTACTACTTGTGCTCAGGGATACTATGCAGATACAACAAACCTCCTGGATACACATGCTTAGCCTTGACTCATTGGTATTCCAAACATCGAGCTACAAATTTCGTCACATCCCTCTTAAGTCTAAGCTAAAACTATAAAGGTTTCAAACCTTTGACCATCTTTGTCACTCTAGGGTGACCTAAATAAGGTGTATTGTGAGTCTCTTCGAGCACTAACTTCCTCAACTCTCTTGAGTTAGGAATATACATCCTTCCCTGAAATATCAAAAGTCCATTTGATTCTATAACATATCCATCAAACATGTGATCTAAGGGGTCTACTTCTAAAGCTTGCTTTACTCTTTCATAATTCTCATCCTCTTAAAGATTTTAAATCACTTTCTATTTCAAATTGGATCTCACAGTAACAATGGTAGCTAGATGTCTTCTCCTACTAAGAGCATCTGCTACTCTATTCTCCTTTCCTTTTATATACTTGATTCCAAAGTCATACTCACTAAGGAATTCTAACCATCTTCTTTGTCATGCATTAAGGTTAAGTTAAGTAAATATATACTTGAGCCCTAGATGATCTGTCTTTAACTCGAAGGGCTTACCTAGAAGATAATTCCTCCACATCTGAAGTGCATGAACTATGGTAGCTAACTCAAGATCATGCAGTGCATAGTTGAACTCATGTTGCTTTAACTTTCTTGACTCATACGCAACCACTTTCTCATTCTACATCAACATTCCTCCTAATCCTTCCCCTAAAGCATCTATTATAACTATAAAGTGCCCATTAGGATCTGGTATGGTCAGGATAGGAGCAGTTGTGAGCTTTTCCTTTAGCACTTGGAAATCTTGCTCACACCTTTCTGTCCATTCAAATTTCTTACCCTTCTTTTGAAGTGCAATAATTGGTGCTGCTATGGTTGAAAAGCCTTCCACAAACTTTCTAGAATAACCTACAAGTCCCATAAAACTTTTGACTTCTGTCACACTCTATAGTGCAAGCCATCCCATTATTGCTTTTATCTTCTTAGGATCAACTTCAATCCCTTCAACTGAGATCACATGAGCAAGGTAGTGAACTTTGTCTTGAAAGAATGTACACTTAGATGATTTACCATAAATCTTTCTCTCTCAAATGCTGCAAAACAATTCTCAAATGCCTTTCATGCTCTTCCACTAATTTAGAGTATATCAATATGTCATCAAGGAAGATTAACACAAAATCATCTAAACAATCTCTAAAAATGTTATTCGTCAAACTCATGAAAGTTGTTGGGGCATTAGTCAACCCCAAATGGTACTACTGTGAACTCGTAGTGACCATATTGAGTCCTAAAAGTTGTTTTAGAGATATCCTCATTCTTAATCCACAATTGGTGATAACCGGATCTAAGGTCTATCTTTGAGAACACTATTGCTCCTTTCATCTGATCAAAGAGCTCATTTATCCTTGGAAGTGGATACTTGTTCTTTATACTATCTTTGTTAAGCATCCTATAGTCAGTGCATAATCTCAAAGTACCATCCTTCTTCTTTACAAAGATGACTAGTGCACCCCATGGTGACATACTAGGTCTAATGAACCCTTGATTTAGAAACTCCTAAAATTGTGTCTTAAGCTCATACAACTCTGTAGTAGTCATTCTATAGGGTGCCTTAGATTGCAGCTCAATCCTTGGTAGCAAGTCAATTGAGAAGTCAAATTCTCTCTTTGGTGGCAACTCTGTCAAATCTATAGGAAATACATCTCTGAAATCTCTAAGGATTGGATAGTCATTGAACACTAGTTCTTCTTTATCAAGGTCCTTTACTTGGACAACATAAATGGCACATCCTTTCCTCTTCGCTTTCTTTAATTGCATAGCCAAGATTTGTCTAAGCTCTAAAGGTCTCTTAGTTCCATTAATTTCCACTTGGTTTCCTATGTCATCCAAACATCTAACAACCTTGTCTTCATAATTTACTAGAGACTTATGTTTAGTTAACTAGTTGATTCCTAGAATTACATCATAAGAGCCTAAAGGTGCTACATATAGATTCACTTATGTCTGAAAACTAGGAAGCTCTAACTCACTACAAGCTAGACATGAATCTACCCTCTTTTCTGTACTATTTCCATATTGTACCATCCAAGAGTTTTCCATATGTCTAGGTCTAATAGATAACTTGGATACTACTCTAGGATCAACAAAACATTATGTGGCACCAGTATAAATTAAAATAGAAACAGGTAGTCCATAGAGCTTACCTTGGAATTGAATAAGTGTTTCTTGAAACTTTGCTTTCCGATTATCCACTGCAGCATGAATTTGATGATGTAGTACTCCTTGTTTATTCTTGTTTCCTCTTTTATGTGGACATGCATTTGCATAATGCTCTCCTCCACAGTTGTAACATCCACCCTTAGGTGCTCTCGGCCCTTTAGCTCTTTCCCTCTGATTGTTGTTTCTATTTTTATTGCTACCTCTTTTGTTTCCACCATTTCCATCCTGAGAATTATGCCTCTCTTCAGATTCTTGATATGCCTATTATTGCCCTAGTTGTTATTCTTTTGATAGTTCTGTTGATTATTTTGTGGTTTCTTATTTGAAAACTTAGCATCTCTTTGCTTATGGTAATTTGTTGTCTACTACAACCTTTGCTCTTTCTTTATTGCTTTCTCAAAAGCAGCATCCATAGTGAGTGGGTTATGAATGTCTACCTCAGCTCCAATCTGTGGCCTCAATCCCAAAATAAACTTTCTGATCTGAAATCTTGCATCTGTTTGATACTATGGAACATACTTTAGTAGATGAGAAAACCTTTCCCAATAACTGGTCACAGACATACCTCCTTGGATCAAATTCTAAAACTATGTCATCTTCTTGTCAAAGAATAACTGTGGTAGCCATCTTTTTCTAAACAGTTTCAAGAAAATCTCCCAAGTTATCTCACCAGGTAACAACTTCTTATCTGCCTTCTCATTATCCCACCATGTTGCTACTTCACCCATCAACTAGTAAGATCCCCACATAGCCTTAGTGTGATCTGAAAGGTTTTAGAGTCCAAAGTACTTCTCCATTTCTATTATCCAGGACTCAGCTCTATCTCCAATGGTCTTTCCATCAAATTTTGGTGGTGATACTTTCTTGAGGTCTTTCCCCAATTCTTCCACTTTCTTTGCTTGATTATCACCAATAGCTCCAACTTCAGGAACTGGAACTTCTATCCTTGGGTTCTCATTTTTTGTCTCAACCCTTGGGTTTTCATTAGCATTCTGACCTCTAGGAATTCCTCTGATCTCCTACTCAAGAGTATTCATCCTCATGTCCTGTCAAGTCAAGAGATCAAGAATACGGTCAAATCTTCCATCTTTGTCATTACTGGCATCTCCACGATCCCCAGCAGTTCGACCGCCACGAGCACCTCCATGTGTACCTCCACATGATCCTCTACCTCGACTACTTCCTGATCCATCACCAAGATCAGTGTTTCTTGTATTCATGATGGATAATCTATATAAAGTTTGCAACTTTAGCACAATAGTCCCAAAAACAAAGGCCCTAGTGTTAAACCTAGAGCTCTGATACCAAAATGTAAAGACTCACAAATCATGTAAAAGCATTTAAACCAAGTCAAAAGTAAATGAAGTAAATAATCCATTTAAACACAACATCACAATAATCAAAATAAAAAAGAAGTAAATAATCCACTTAGATACAACTTTCAAAGATAATAGCTATAATTAATCCGCTTAATCACAATATCTCAAATAAAAGATAATCTTATAAATATGCATATCAATGTCAAATAAATCTTACATATTCATGTGCTTAGTCCAAGTAACAAGCACTATAAAATAATATACATAAATCCTTTGGCAACATGCCATAATACATCCAATAGGTACAATAAACAAGTACATCAATAATAAATAAATCAATACACTCTCCAATTGCACGAGCTAAGTGGTCTACCACCTACAAACAAAGAGACGGGAACATGGATCAGGTTCTTTTCCACCCAACCATGAAGTATTTACACTTCCCCGGATCCCTTCCTGAAATGAAGGAAACCCAACCCTACACAAAATGTCTAGCTACCTGGTAACAATTGCAGGAGGGAACACCCAATGCAACCCTGATGCCTAAATGTACAATTCTTAGTAATGAAAAGCAAATTGTCTCACAGTTCAGGATGTGGTAGAGATATCAATAAAGAAGTTTGCTAGATAATAAACATCTATTTCAATGTCATTCTGATTAGATCTAATCATTTCAAGTAAATTGGTCAATTCCTGAAGAGAGGAGAAGCCATATCTGGTATATCCACATTCGACATCGCAATCCCAAAAGTAACCCAACACATTCATATATAAAAACTACTTCTTTCCCCAAGAAGCAAGAAAATAAAGTAAAGAATCACAAATTCAAGATTCTCAATAAATCAATCAAATCCCTTTCCCAAAACATCAAATAAGGAAAATGCACTTTCAAGCAATAAACCATCTTTTGGTCATACAATCAAAATCATAAGTTTATTAATATGATATAGTTTCTAATCTTGTATTTCAGTCACAATGTCTTCAATAATAGTCATTCTAAGATATTAATCTATCTTGCTATTTTTTTTTTTTTGAAAAAGTCACATAGCCACTAAATTTATTAATTAAAAAGGAAAATACAAAAAACCTGATTCAAAGAGGCATACCGGTAGGAAAGAATCAGGCGAAGAAAACCTCCGGTTGTAGCCTTTTAAAACTTAACTAAATACAAAGATGACTCAAGAGGATGAGTCTGCCAAGGAAAAATCTATGGCTGCGATACAAAACTGGCTTCTATGTCCCAAGGGAACTATTACAAAATTTTCATCTAATACATTACAAAATTTATAGAAATCCACAAAAAAACTCCCAATAAAGAACCTAACCATCAGTTAACATCTTGCCAGCCATCAACAATTAAACCCTATTGTCGACGATCCTCCTCTTCAGCCGGCTGAGGGGGCGGTGGTGGAGAAGGAGGATTATAATGTAGAAGGAAAGATAGAGCATTAAAAACTGTTGTAGCATCATCTATCACCTGCCTACACAGCTCTTTCCTATGATAGTGAACAGAATTGTGAAAGGACAGTACACAGTTATTTTGAAGACCATGCAGCATAGCATTGTAAAGGCAATGAAGTATAGATCGATGGAAGAGATCCCTGCGAACAAACAAGCCACCCACAAGAGTAGTACCCTCATACAAATCATATTCCTCTATACTTTCATTAAAAACATCCACAGAAAAATGATCATCATGGACAAACATAAAGCCCAAATTCCTTACCAGGTCAAAATTTTGCAATAAGTCCATAGCATTAGAAAGAAAATGGGATACAGCTTGGGAAGGATATAGAGAACTAGGAAAATGTAAAGCATCCCAACCAAAAACTTGTATAATCACTCTCTCTACATCTTCCTCATAAATCTTGAAAACTTCATGCATAGAATTCGGATTGAGAAGGCCTAAAGAAGGCCGTTCCCAATTCCAGATGGGCAGACGAATTCTTCTGTTTTGTTGGGCAGAGGCCATACTAAAAAAACTTATCTCATACAAACACCAGATTAGAAGATAGAAATAGAGAAAATAGAGCTAAAGAAGGAGATGACAAAAGCGAAGCGAAGGACAAAAATATAAAAACTAATTCCCCCAAAATACAATGAATGAAATCATTACTGAAAAGATATACCATTATGCAAGAGCTGCCACCCTGCGTGCAACATTAAAATAGAAGGACTACTCACCATATGCAAAATTCCCACAAGACTAAGAACAACGTCAACTGTCAAAACTGAGCCACTACAACTAGAGGACTCTCAATTTAGTGGCTAAAACTAAACACTTTGCCTTTTTTAAGATACCTTCTACTAAGTTCTTCATAATTAGCCTTCAAATTAATTTGTACTTTCTTTATCTAAAATGTAGTTAATCTCTGGGATTAATGAGATGGAGGTGGAATCCCACTCATAGTAAGAATCATTTATACAAAAAGCATAATTTGCTAAAAAATCCACTAAAGAATTACCTTGCCTGTAAGTATGAACTGTATCAAAAGATTGAAAAAGATCAAGCAAATTCCTTCCGGATTGTAAAATATAATCAATTTTCCAATTTGGCGAAGACTTAGAGGAAAATGCCCTAATAATATTCAAAGAATCCCTTCCACAATAATGTTAGGAATCTCACATTTTATTGCAAGATTAAGGCCTACTAATAAAGCTAAGGCCTCTACCTCATTATTTGAGCACAAACCAAGTTTAACTGATAGAGCTCTTAGAACTAAGCCATTGTGATCTCTCAAAACACAACTGGCACTAGATTCACCAGGATTCCCCTTACTTGCACCATCAAAATTTAATTTAACAAAAGAAATAGGTAGAGGGATCCACTTAATGGAAGATCTGTCTAATTTATTATCTGAAATGAAGCAATTTGAATTAGGTAAAAGTAAAAAAATTTAGCTCTTTAGCATAAGATCATCCCAAGAAGTAAAAACTAGGGAACCTGACTTTCTGAAGCAAAGAGAGGTTGAGACTAGCTCTGAAATCAACTTCTCAAGTTTAACAATAATTACATCAAAAGGATTGTGAATGTTTCTAAAAATTCTACTATTTCTTTCAAGCCACAGAATCCAAATAACAATACTCGGAGAGACCACCCACAAATCAGAGAAGGTGGAATTTGAGAACAAGATAGGCTAACTTTGAAACACTTGAAGGAGAGAGAAAGGAAGGGGGCCTTGCCAACACAACTTTGAGAATAACCAATACCAAACTTTTGAAGACAATTGACAATTTAGCAGCAAATGATCCACAGTTTCATCCACTTTAGAGCAAAAAAGGACAAAAGAAGGAATTAGTAATCCCAAGCCTGACTAACCTATCACTAGTAAGGATTCTATAATTCAAGGCTAAACAAGCAAAAGCCCCTGCTTTAGGCAGGCAAGGACCACTCCAACACAGTTTCTAAGGCCAATCAATTGGAGAAATAGAATCCTTACTAATGATACTTAGATAACCTCGCTTGACTAAATATCAACCAGACTTTGACGGAACCCAAATGAGTTTATCTCTACCTCCTGATAAAAAAATTCTTCTCCCCTTCAAGATATTCCTAAGAAAGGCCTTCTGCTCTAAAGGAATCAGAAAATCATCAAAAAATATCCACTTAACTTGACTAGTTACCATATTAGAATCTACTTCAATGTAATCTTTAACTTTAGTTCCCCAAACTTGATATAAAAACAACTTAATTTCCTGAAGACCTTCTATATTTTTCAGCAGCTAATAATTGTTCCAAGAATCATCCCAAAAAAGAGCTGAGTTTCCATCTTGAATAAGCCAAGATAGAAAAGGAGAGATCACCTCTCTACATTTTAAAAGAAAATTCTAGATATGAGAGCCCATCTTTGGATTTAGAATGGTAAAAATTCTTTCAAGCGAAGAGCTACAAGAGCTAATTTATTTAGACATACAATTTAAGTGTAATATTCTACCACCTTCCTGTCATTTCTGTGACAAGAACTAGTTAGTTTAATCACTATATATATATATATATATAAAATTCAACAACCTCCTATCATTTCAGTGATAGGAGCTGTGACAAAAAGGAAAATAAGAAAATATACAGGGTCTTAGATCTGATTTATGTCATTTAAGATAATGGCATAAATTCAATGTTTTTGGAACAACAACAATAGCTATGGAATATGTTTGTAAGGATACAATAGTTTATCCTTTTATAAGGTTCTAATCACATTCGTTTGTTCAATAAGTAGGTCAATTTACATGGACTATTTTCTATTTGGTAAATATAAAAGATTTACATTCAACCCAAGGTCTGCTATGATATGTCTAAGGTGGCCATCTGAAAGTGTTATCATTGGTTTTATCAAAATGCAATTAAAGGTTATCATCTATGTTTTTGATAGTTTTAGACAAGTAAGATAAGAATGACTGGGTCAATTAGCCAGATCAACTAGAAGTCGATCCAGTCATTAAGAATGGGTGACAGCTATCCAAGGTAAGTGGCCAGGAAAGAAAAAACTAAAACAACTCAGCCAAAGAAGAAATCGGTCCAAGTATGTTTTCACAGGGTCATTCCTCACAATGATCTGAAGGTTTCAATATCAATTTTTTTTAATCAGTTTTAATGGGACAGTCAGAAAACAAAAAATGGCTAGCATACAAGGTGACAACCAGCCACAAGGTTAATGGCCAAGAAAATAAGGTATGTGGCCAGAATAATGGGAAACGACCAGCATAGAAGTCGATCTGGGTTAGAATAGTGATAAGAGAAATGTTACAAGTTGCCCAGGTAGAAGACAAGAAGAGATCAACTTAGAAAAAAGAGTCAACGGCCAGCATAAAAAGAATAGGGACAACCCAGCAATTTCAGTCGCCCACCAAACAATAGAAAGAAAACATTCTTTTGATAGCCCAAAATGAAGTATTTCAATGCAATAATATAAAGAAGAAAACCTGGTAATAGCAGTCACTGGAAGAAGAATTTGTAGAAGCGACTACCTTCTCCTTCTCTCTTGTCACAACCTTTACTTTCCTGTCACAGCTACTAAAATAGCTCCTGTCGCTGCAAAGTTCCTCCTTTCTATCAAGAGATCACGGGTGCCCTCTCAGCTAAGTGATCTACTCTCTTTAACAAAATTATCTCCCTATTATTTTTAGTGATCCCCGATTAGGTTCAGAACTAAAGTTTTTATTTTAGTTTGCATGAGTAATCGACCAATAGAATCAAAGAAATGAAAATTCTATTTAGAACAATAAAATAATATCTTTGCAACTTACTATCGCATGGGTGACAAGAAACCCAATTTAATTCTTTTTTTAAAACTCTAAATACAATAACACTCTTTTTAATCTAATTTAACTATTGTTATTAAAACAAATCCAATTAAATAATCAAAAGAGAAATGCAATATAATATTGCATATTTATCTATATATAATTTAATATACTTATTTATTTTTAAGGAACATATTGTCTTTCAAACATCTATAAATAATATCTTATTATTTAATTTAAAATACAATCATTTATATTTCCTTATTATTATCACACCATTCAAACATAATTTGAAAAGACGTTAAATTTGAGTAATCATATCATGCATTCGAAAATAGTTAACATCAATGCATGAAAGCAATCAAAGCCAATCAATAATGCATATGCAACTATGTGATGTGTGTGATTGTATCAGGGTAATCCATCCATTAGTTCTTGCCAAGTGGCTAGATCATCTCTACCTCAGCCATGCTCTCGTCTTTGACGAGTACCTACATCCATTTGCACTCAACTCGACATCAATAGGTTAGTGTCTCCAAAGACATAGCCAAAGCAAATCATTGCATTATAATTTCCAATATTTAAAACAATTTCCAATTTTCCTCAATATAACTCATAATAATTACCTCCACGTACTCAAAATTAGTTAAAGTAAAGTTAATTAAAATAATTGTTCACTCAACTAGATTAATCATATTGTTCATAAAAATGAGATGTGACAAAAACTTATCATTATTTCCATGAGCAAAATATTATGATTGTAAAGTGAAGGAATTCACTATTATGTTACCTTTGAATATGTTGCAAATTTTAGTTTTGAAATTATTCAGAAAAGATATGCATTTAATTATTGATTATGAATTTGATTTTTGTTAAACAAAAAATGATTATGTTGATAATGACTATTTACTTGATGGTAAATTGAGTTGATAATCAGGGTAATATGAGTTTACATGTTACAAGTTTGTCCACAAGGAGATCCCAAACTACTTTGACATTTGGGAGTTCTAGGGTAGAGGTGGTGGCTTTGCATAGGATAGAGAGGGTGCACATCATGCCTAGAACCATCCACTGAGACCCATTATGAGGCCACATCATGTCTCACTCCCTTCAACTTTGAAGGAGAGTTTTTAGGTGGAGACATTGTATTCCCTAAGTTCCCTCACCCAGACTTTAGCATAGTATGGTGGTGATATTTCACAGGTTGGAGAGGGTGAGAGAAATACACATCATCGGTCCTCCCATCTTTACAATTTATATGGGGAATTGTTTGATTTTGGGGCCCAGGACACTACCTAGGATGTAGACAATCTAGAGCGTCAAGATGATGTGACGCAAGGGCAGCAATGGGTGATGGACACATCCATATTGGATAATATTGTTCTCACAAATGACCTCTTACAACATATGATTGATATTGACTCCTAGGTAATATTTTACAAGGTTTTGCAATTTAATATATTTGTATTTGAAATCTCTAATTAATTATATGAGTAGATATTATTAGTCAAAATTAATGTATGTAATTGTCTACACTATGAAATTCTAGGGTCAAAGTATTCATCCTATGTCTGTAAGTCATCTAGTGTAGAGTTATGAGAGGAGGTCCAGTTAACGGGTATGTAATTTATCACAAGATCGTAAATATAATACATGTAAACTTTTTGTCATATATCAATGGTAATCTTATTTAGTTACAATTTGGTGATAAATAGGTGGATGTTGGAGCATCACCATCAGGATAATTTCCTTGGTCCCCAGGCAGAGCCACTTTCACTAAAGTAAATTTTATCATTTCTAATCATTATGCACATTTAAATAATGTTATGTATATATTTTTCTCAAATAACCTTAAACTCTATTTTTAGATGTTGAATATGTAGACTCCCCATCTTTGTCAGTCAACAGAGGTGGGCATTGCTACAAATGTTTTATCTACAAATACTTTGACCGAGGTATGAGGCAGTAACATGTAAATGTCATTTTATATTTCTTGTTTTTATCTCACATCATTTAATGTACATAAATGATATTCATGTTTACTTAAATTTGCTTCTTCAATCTTCTCATAGGACGTCACAACTCCCACCTGTATAGCTACAAAAGAAGAGAGACAACAAATTATCGAGAGGGATCACCAGTTGGCGGTAAGTGATTGATTACTTATGTCATACATGTAATATATTTTGAATATTTTCTATATTAATGTGGATATTGTTTGATTGTATTAATGGGTGAAATTTCAAAAATCTCCATCGAGGAGGTCTAGTCGATGGGTGATAGAGGATGAGTCATTGACTAGTTCACCATCTTCATGGCCTAGCAAGATCTATCGATTATTTGATAACAATCCATATGAGATTTGATTTTGGAATATTTTGTTACATATGCTTATTTGGCTTTGTAAACATACTTTTGTATGTTATCGATTTATATCATTGTATATGCCCATATGGCTTTCTTTGTACATGCCTATATGGCTTGATATATACACTATATGTTATTTTCATGGCATTATGTATATATGAGATTAAGTATATATTCATGACATTATATATATATATATGTGTGTGTGTGTGTGTGTGTGTGTGTATGTATGTATGTATATATACATGTATATATTTATATATACATATATATATTTATATATATGTATGTATGTATATATACATATATATATATATATGTATGTATATATACATATGTATACATACACATACACACACACACATATATTTATAAATATTCATGACATTATATATATATAATATATATATATATATGTTGACAACATCCTTGCAAAATGCATTTTGTACATATCTTGCAATCATTGTATTCCATGAGACTGCATTTATTTGAGGCGTCATGTCAAATAGTTCATGCACCTTGTCTATGGTTCCACACTTTGCATACATGTCTACAAGGGCAGCTACAAATATAGCATCTGGTAAAATTTCTATATCCTTTATGCTTTGATGGTTGTCCACACCTTGTTCTGAAGATCCCATTTTGGCATAGGAAGGAGGATGTTGGATAAGGTTGTGGAATTTGGTTTGAAACCTGCCAATTGCATTTTCTTGAAAGTTTGTTAAAGCTTTATCAAAAAATCCATTTTGTGCATATATTGCAATTAGTACATTCCATGAGACAACATTTCTTTGAGGCATCATGTGAAATAGTTTATGTGCATTGTCTATGCTTCCATAGAAGTTGCATACATGTCTACAAGGGTAGTTGCAAATACAACATCTGACAAAATTCCTATATCCTTTATTCTTTCATGCTTGTCCATACCCTATTCCAAAGATCCTAATTTTGCACAGGTAGGGAGGATGCTTACAAAGGTTATGGAATTTGGTTTTACACATTCCAATTGCATTTTCTTGAAAGTTTCTAAAGCCTTTTCAAGAAATCAATTTTTTGCATATCTTGCAATCATTGCATTCCATGAGATGGCATCTCTTTGAGATATCATGACAATCTGTTCACATGCCTTGTCTATGCTTCCACACTTTACATACATGTCTACAAAGGGAGCTGCAACTACAAAATTTGACAAAATTCATGTATCCTTTATGCTTTGATGGTTGTCCATGCCTTGGTCCAAAGATTCCATTTTAGCATAGACAAGGAGGATGTTGGATAAGGTTGTGGAATTTCTCTTGACACCCGCCAATTGTATTTTCTTGGAAGTTTCTTTCAAGCCTTATCAAAAGTCCATTTTGTGCATATCTTGCAATCATTGCATTCCATGAGACAACATTCCTTTGAGGCATCATGTCAAATAGTTCATGTGCATTATCTTTTCTTCCACACAAGTTTCATACATGTATACAAGGGCATTTGCAAATACATCTAACAAAATTCCTATATCATTTATTCTTTCATGGTTGTCCATACCCGATTCCAAAGATCCTAATTTGCCATAGGATGGGAGGATGCTTGCAAAGGTTATGGAATTTGATTTCACACATTCCATTTGCATTTACTTGAAAGTTTCTAAATCCTTTCAAAAAATCCATTTCTATCACACCTCTACCTCTCTATCTCCATATCTCTATCATCCCTCTACCTCTCAATCTCTCTCCCTATATCTCTAGACATGTACCTCACTTGCTATCTCCTTATCTCTCCCCTCGGTCTCCTCTATTTCTCCCTATCAATCCTCTCTCTCTAAACCCTAAACCCTAAACCTTAACTCCTAACTATTAGGAATTTGCAGGTCCACTGAAACCAATTCTACATAACCCAATAGGAGAAAATGATGCATAAATAACCATAATGTAAATATCAAATGACAAACACAAGATATACCCTGGGAAAACCCTCAAGAGTGAAAAACCCAGCCTCTAAAAGCATCCACACTCATATGTATTATTCAACAATAAGATATTACAATGCATGCCATGAGTCTCCATGAATACCTCTAAACCATCAAGCACCTCCAATGCATCCTCCATTGTGTCCAAGCATGAATCCACACATCCCATGCCATGCTTCACAATATGCACTTGCAAGAGAGAGCTCAATACAATGACAACCTCTCACAAACCCTTCCGTCCACCAACATTGAATTAGACAACCTCAAATAATAACATTGTGCTTGCTTTTATAATTCAATCTCACTCAAATATAATGAGAAAACCATGTGCCCTAAAACCATGGGTAAGAAAAACCATTGACCCCTCATTTAATTATTGGTACTATGTTTTTTTCCCAACAATTAAATAATACAAATAATAACCCAATGTTACATACAACATTTACAAGTGGCCTCCAAATAAATATCTAATTGTGGTTAAACACATCAATTAAGATGCACCACAAATAAATATTTATTTTACATGAATAAAATAATCTAATGTTATGCAAGGTGTACAACACCTATTCCAACATTCTTCCACTTGTATACATTGCATAAGGGTCAATCAATGATATACATAATCATAGGTAAACATGAAATCACATGAATCTCTAGCATGCTCCATCAAGATACTTGCAATAAAATCAAAGTGGCCACCATCTCAAGAAAGAACTCCTCTCATCCTCTGACATGCCACCTATGGAAGAAAAGGAACATGCCAAGGTGAAATTGCACCAATCTGAAGAACACAAGAATCAATTCCAAGTGATAACAAAAGGCTTCAAGTTGTTGTCAAAGATAAAAATCCACATGACTACAAATAGAACACACAACATATGCTAATACATCCAACCATCCATACCTCATAGGTATCAACATTATCAATAAACTCATGCCAACAACATATCCAACCCATATACCGCAATCACAAGCTCCATGTATAAAACCATATCAACATACATCTAGGAACTCCCATTGCATGGGTAATGTCAAATCTAAAAAATAGATCAAAGGCATATCAAGTCTATCAGTCAACACTCAAACCAAGGTGTGGCTAATAAACAAGCCATTGTAATATCAAGAACAACTACAATGGTCCACACATGCAATATAAATCGATGCATACTGTCTCACAACATGTCACCATAATTCTCCTAAGTCCAACCATATCAACATGATCCTCTAGGAAGTAGCCATAAGACAAAGAGAAAAGTTGTAAATCATAATGTCCTTCTACAAACACCTCAAAGTGCTAAGATGTGTCAAGTATGATCTCCTCTACAACCTCAAATGAGAATCCTCAATAAAACCCAACCATTCAATCTCATAGATCAAATGAACATACGTATCATGTAACCAACATGGATGTAAGCCTCTCTAATCAAGGTAGATCAAACTCATAACCATTCCATAACCAAGAATAAGCCCAATCACATCTCGTAAATCCTCATAATGAACATCATAAACCAAACCATATGAACAAGGAGATAACCTACTAACATCCCTCAAATGAACCCTCCAGAACCAATAACCATAGCTCAAGATCCTTATCTATGAGAAGATAAAGCATAAATAAAAATGCATCTAAAAGGATGGGCAATACCTCATAGATGATAAACTTTCAAGTAGACCAAGATTGGGGAATGAGAATGCTCCTCCAGGATACACCAATCCACAATGACTCTCTCCAAGAACAATATCCTCTAGGTCCATAATGAACTCACATCTATATCCAAGTGTAAGGCTCCTTGGTCTATCTACTGAAACCTTCAAAGAGTGACCATCTCAACAAGTGTCTCTAATCCCAAGAGAAATCTAGCCTCACCTAAGTCTCTAAGTATCCATGAGCACCTCCATGATCAATCCATGTCAAACTCCAAATACAACACCGCACTATCATGAAGCTCTCAAGAAAATGACCAATGCACTCAATACCAAGAGAACCGACAAGATCATTGTCAATGCTCCTACTACACATCTACATAATCAAGAAGCCCATCATGACATCATGACTAACCATCTCCTCCTAGGAGATCACATGCACTAATGCATACATACTTTCTCAAGAGAACATGTATCATGTCAAAACTCTTATGCATGATCAAGAGTCCATCAAGACACAATATCAAACATCTCTAAACAAAGGATCAACATCTCCAATCACATGAAGATAACCATATCCTGCCAAAGCTCCCACTAAAGTGTGATACTAATCTATACATGGAAACAAATTAACCATCTCCTAAATGAAGATTATCCAATGTGGCCCCAACACAATCAAAGAATCCAACTATAACAACAATAGCTCCCAAAAGGTCAAGTAAACCATGATCTACAAAACAAGAAGATAAAACCATCACTGTCAAAAGCTCACATAATACCATGTATCCAATATATCCATGACATCGTGATAAACATGCTATAAGTCCTAACAACTGACTATCCATGCATTCTAATCATCCATCCTCGCATCCCAATTCAACATACCATTGTACAAATGACCACAGACAAGGCCAACTAATAAAGTCTACATAAACATGGAATTAATCTCATGGGTAAAGACAGTCCACATCCAAGTCATCCCACTGTAGCTAAGGGGTAGCTAATCCACAGAACTACATAACTGGAAGATCCAAAACAAATGTAACATGCAAACTTATCATCACACTAGTAACATGCAAACTGAGATATCAAACAAGAAAACCTATAGAATCCAAGACTCAAACACCAAATCAACACTAGATTCAATTTGCCAACAAGTCCACAAATGAGTAACCATATTCAAGGAACTAATCAAGCATCGAGGAGATAAGAACAACCTCCTAAACCATCACCATAAAACCACATGTAATCATGAATCAAACATCATAGCCCATACCTGTCAATCGCATACATGATCATGTCGTGCCAATGCAAAGGTGTACCTTCATATCCATGACACCATAATCATCATCATCATTGTACATGTACTCAACTCCCACTAAAATGAGACTCCTAGTCTCACACACGTATCAAACATGTCCGCAAACTAGAAGACAACTTGTGTACATGTCTCCATCAAAGTCCAAACTCTGAAAACATCTATAAACCTATATATGGAAGCACCAAATCTAAAAACCTACTATACCATGCTGATGGTCTCATAACAACATGCGCTCCCACAAGTTTGTGCCCAAAAATCCATCTGAATACTCTCATAATTGCACCCTAAATCTTAGGCTCCTACAAGTGATCATATAATAACCAAACTCTCTCTGTATACTAAACTAAAAATCTACACAATCCAAACTGTAGTATGCTGCAATATCTCTCCAATGCCTATCTGAAATCAAAAATCTAATTATATAAGCAAAAGTTATAAGCATAAAACTATCTTAGAGTAATGTCTGGCTTCAGGAACCAAATTCTACAACAAATAGAAAAATATGATCACCAAAACTATACCACTATGTAATTCTAAGAAAGACCTTTTTGACACCTATAAGGAGTTAAAAATCTGATATCTTGGGTGAAAGTTATGCCCCCTAGAAGAAAATACCCTCCAAGGGCTAAAAGGAGTCCTAGGGGACTCGTTTGTATGATGATGTCATTGTGATGCAAGTAGTTGATGTGGTTGATGTCATTAGTATTGACTCAGCATAGGTTACTGTTGGTGTTGACGTGGCATGATAACGTATGGCATACTCTAAAAAAATATTTAAAATTGTTTCATGTTTCATAATTCCACCAAATGCATAGGCATGAAATATATTAAGGAGGTTTTAATTTTTAATGAAGTCCAAAATAAAATATTTTTCATCACTACCATTTAAACTTGTCTTCTGCTATTAAAAGATTTTATTGCCCACAAGGGTTGTGCAGCAAAGTAGTCACCGACCGCACTAGAACTCAGCCACCATCTAGGGACCGACTTGCTGAATCAGTGCTAGATCAGGGGCCTAAGGCCCGCCGATCATGGCCATGGCCGACCAACCAAGGGCTGACCCTACCATGTCGTCCGGCCTGTGCCAATCAGTACAAGGCTAATGCCAGCTATGGGGGATCTGTTGACCCCATACCAGGCCCTAAATGTTTTCTATTTTTTATTTTTTTATATATCTTGATTTTTCACCATTCTATAATTTAATTTTCTTTTAATCAAACTTTCCAAACTATAGAAAATGCATAGTGCAAGAAAAAAAATTTAAAATTTTTAAACCAGGCGTACTTGCAGATTTGTATAGTCATATGACCGAACCAAGGACGGGGCAACATTTTTACTTTTTTCTCTAGTGACCTAAATAGGTCAAATTTTATTTCAATCTTCATCTCTCAGGCCTCCTAAATCCAATGACAAGGTCCATTTTTGCCTAGGTGATCATTTGTGAAAATTTCTCCTTCAAACCCTCATTGTAGCCATCCATGAAACCTTTTTTTCCAATTCAGATTTACAAACTGAGATCTACAAAAAAAACTACAAATCTGCAACCCCAAAGCCCTTAGATTTACAAACCAAAACCTACACAAAACCCTATTGTATTGTCCCAAATCTATCATGCATTTCCATGGCTTCCACTTTGCACCAAATCTACACACAAGGGTTAAACAAATCTAGGAAGCTCACACATCCCACAACCATAAACATGGCTCTAATACCATATTAGGAATTTGCAAGTCCAATGAAACCAATTCTACATAACCCAATAGGAGAAAATGATGCATAAATAACCATAATACAAAGATCAAATGACAAACACAAGATATACCCTGGGAAAACCCTCAAATGGGAAAAACCTAACCTCCAAAAGCATCCACACTCATATGTATTATTCAGCAATAATATATTATAATACATGCCACGAGTCCCCATGAATACCTCTGAACCATCAAGCACCTCCAATGCATCCTCCATTGTGTCCAAGCATGAATCCACACATCCCATGTCATTCTTCACAATATGCACTTGCAGGAGAGAGCTCAATATACAATGATAACCTCTCACAAACCCTTTCATCCACCAACAATGAATTAGCCAACCTCAAATAATAACATTGTGCTTGGTCTTATAATTCAAGCTCACTCAAATACAATGAGAAAACCATGTGCCCCAAAACCATGGGTAACACAAAACCATTGACTCCTCATTTAATTATTGGTACTACATTTTTTACCAACAATTAAATAATACAAATAATAACCCAATGTTACATACAACATTTACAAGTAGCCTCCAAATAAATATCTAATTGTGGTTAACCACATCAATTAAGATGCAACACAAACAAATATTTATTTTACATGAATAAAATAATCCAATGTTATGAAAGGTGTACAACACCTATTCCAACACTAACCCCTAAACCATAAACCCTAGACCTTAAACAATCCCCCTAATCCTTAACCCCTAAACCCTAAACCTGAGAAACCCTAAACCCCTAAACCCTAAATAATGCCCATAAACCCTAAATCCCTAACCCCTAAACCTCTATTTCCCTATCTATCCCATATCTCCCTATCTCTATCATCCCTCTACCTCTCAATCTCTCTCCTTATGTCTCTAGGCATGTCCCTCACTCTTTATCTCCATATCTCTCCCCTATGTCTCCTCTATCTCTCCCTATTGATCTTCTATCTCTCTCTAAACCCTAAACTCTACACCCCTAAGCCTTAACCCCTAAACTGTAAATAATGCCCCTAAACCCTAACCCCTAAACCTTAAACCCTAAACCACAAACCCAAGAAACCCTAAACCTCTATCTCCCTATCTCTATCATCCCTCTACCTCTTAATCTCTCTCCCTATGTCTCTAGACATGTCCCTCACTATCTATCTCCCTATCTCTCTCCTATGTCTCCTCTATCTCTCCCTATAGGTCCTCTCTCTAAACCCTAAACCAAAAACCTAACCCCTAAACCCCAAACCCGAGCAACCCTAAACCCCTAAACCCTAAATAATACCCCTAAACCCTAACCCCCAAAACCCTAAACCCAAGTAACCCTAAACCCCTAAACCATAAATAATGCCCCTAAACCCTAACCCCTAACTCCTAACCCCTAACCCCTAAACCCTAAACTCAAGCAACCCTAAACCTCTATCTTCCTATCTCTCCACTATCTCTCTATCTCTATCATCCCTCTACCTCTCAATCTCTCTCCCTATGTCTCTAGACATCTCCCTCACTCTCTATCTCCATACCTCTCCTCTCTCTCTCTCTAAACCCTAAACCCTAAATAATACCCCTAAACCCTAAACCCTAAACTAGAGCAACCCTAAACCTCTATCTCACTATCTCTCCCCTATCTCCCTATCTCTATCATCCCTCTACCTCTCAATCTCTCTCCCTATATCTCTAGACATCTCTCTTGAACTCTCTATCTCCCTATATCTCCCCTCTGTCTCCTCTATCTCTCCCTATCTCTCCCTATCTATCTCCTCACTCTCTACCAATCTATCTCTCCCTATCTCCCTATCTCTCACCTCTCTCTCCCCTATCATTCCTCTATCTCCCTATCTCTTCCCTCTATCTCCATTCTCTCTCCCTCCCTCTCCCTCTCTCTCCCTCTCCCTTATCAACAAAGGAAATGGAAACAATTAAAAAATAGGACTCTCTCTCTCTCTCTCTCCCTTATTGACAAAGAAAATGGAAACAAGAAAACTAAGACATGTAAAGAGGGATGAGGATATAAATTGGGGGGATGAGATAGAAACAAGATAAAATGAGAGTTAATTGGATGGGAAGAATGATGAGAGGAGAGGTAGAAAATAGTAAAATAGGGAAAATTTGGTGGGATCTAAAGGAAAATTGCAAAGGAAAAGGAAAACTAGGAAAGCTAGGGTTAATAGGTGAAAAAGAGAGGGGAGGAGGTGGAAAAAGAAATCAAATGGACACAAAGAGATGAAGATGAATGATGAGAGAGAGAGAGATCCATAAAGAAGACAAGATAGAGAGAGGGAGAGAGATATATGCATAAAATTCATTTTAATTGTTTTATAATGCACTCACATTTTTTTCTGCTTTGGGAAATCCCAACCCTAAGGGTTGGATTTTCCTAGGGCATCCAACCCAAAGGGTTGGAGGTAGCATTTAGATGCCAAGGATGTGTTTTTCACAAAAGTTATAAATTTTGGCCAAATATCATGCAAGCTCCCCTTATTGTTTACACGTTTCTCAATATCAATACAAGAAAATACCAGGATGACTTCAAGTTTTTTATTAGCTTTCTAACCATGTATTTTTTCAAAAATCTAATAACATTAAGGTTTTCATCTTCAAGTTCTTTTGCTAATGTGTTCTTTTTTTCAAAAAACCTATGTCTAGTATTTTTGACCTATCATTATTTACATGTTTATCAAAATTTGAAACAAATTACATTTTTATATTCTAGACTCAATTCTATACACATTGAAAATTCTTTTTTATTTTTTATTAGTTTTCAAAAAATTAGGGGGGAACACACTCAAGTTTTCATTTTTCAGGTTGTGTCCACTTTGAAAATTTATAAAAAAATCATATATTCATAAAAAAATTTAACAAAAAAAAAGGCATAAACTACATGGTGTTAGCTAATTTTCCACTGTTGTGATTTGTCTAATGTAAAAGAAAGATGACATTTTAGGGGTGCACACCAGGCACTATGTTATATTTTTCTAACAAAAACAGGAGCACTTTGTGTGCTCCCCCTATTTGAACCTCTTAATCTCCACCATTTTTAGAAAAAAATTAGTTTTGAAACTAGACTCAGAGCACTACAAAACTTTTTCTTATCACATCTAATTTTGAGCATGGCTATCTTCAATTCCTCATGCAAGATCAGTTTTTTCTGATTTCAAAAAAAAGTGGCCACTTTTGACCACCTTTTGGTCACCCATTTCCATGCACTTACCCTTACACTGTACATTTTAAATTTTTGAGCTACCTTTGCTATCGTAGGTAGGTTAATGTTCTAAATTTCTAGGTCTTAGAGTAGAGATTTTCTATGGAACTAACTTCAAGTCTTGCAGCAACTAAGAGTGACCACCCATAGCCAAGGCTCTAGAATTCGTTCAACCAAAGAACCAACTTCCTCAAGCTAAAGGACCAACTTCCTACAACCAAAGCTCATGGTTACTTACAACTATCCAGCAACAAATGATCTATTTGCAGATGAGGATGAATCTCACTAATAGCAATAAAGAATGTTCAATAGATGGTGTAATTCCTATTCTTCAACAAGGATTATGGAATAATTGAATGAGTCTAGTTATTCATTCTCATGCTCCTTGAATGACTTGCTTTTACCACACATAGATTGGAGAATCTTAGTAGAAGTGTTCCTCTTTAATTGTTCTAAAATTAACTTCCTAGTTTTGCTTCTCTTGTTAAAAATAAGAGTCTTTCCCTAATATGATGGGAAGTGACTGACGAGTCTAGGAGTCAATAAATGTATGCAATAGTGTTAGATACATATATATTATGTAATCTAGTGTATCTAGGGACACAAAATATTTTATCAATGCATGTACTAGATTTTAACAAATAATTTGAAGACATTTTTTCTATCACAATAGTTTTATCTTACTCTTTGAATGTGGCTCGAATAAATTGATGTGCTAATTTGATTAATAGTAGATAGAGGAGAAGAGAAGGGTACTGTTGATCTAAGAAAGGGCCCACTTGAGGTGGACTGCAACTAAACATTTATCTTGTTGGTTTAGATTCTTGTAATCATAGTTGGATTTGTTTGTTAAACATTTATTTAGTTAAATCATTTAATCTACTATACACCTATATAAACTATTTTTTAGCTTCTACTTAGTTAAAGAGTTTATAAGATAGATTCCACTACATTCCTTTTCTTATTTTGCACATAATGGAATTTCCCTACTATACACAACTCTAGCATTACAATCCCTAGAAATCTATAGTTGTACATACAATACTATCACCATACCAAGTAAATACATCCCTAGGTTGATAAGTAAAATTTAGTGTATCATAACTCAATAGTCTACTTGATAGGGGATAAGACTATCCATTGAGTTTCATACAATCCTTAGCTACATTATGTTTGTTGGGAGATGATTGCACTCAGCAATTTTGTGAAAGAATGATTAGAATTCTTCAAAAGAATTTAAAAAATGTGGTAAAAAAGGAATGCAAAGCACATGCAAAAGTAGAGTTTGTGGGACCAAATTTATATGATTTTGTCTTTTGGTAACCATGTTTTTATGTTTTTGTTATCTCAAGCCAAATACATTTGTGTTATAACATAGACGCATTTTCTTTATCTTTGCTTTGGAAATTCCAACCCTTAGGCATGGATTTGGCTTAAATATTTGAGCCAAAGACTTGGACTTACTTGTAAGGTCCCAAATACATATTTTTCATAAAATATAAAAAAATAAGAAAATGTCAAGCATGCTCTCCATCAAGTTTGCACATTTTAAGATGTTCTTATAAAAAAATCTACTACAACATTCTTACCCCTTCTTTTTATTTCTAAGTCTCATTCATTTCTATTGTTCATTCTCATGGTATTCTAGGTTTCTAAGTCCCAAGGGTTATGAATTTCCACTGTTGTGCCTTAGAAAAATCTTTGAAGTCGCGGATGCTACAAGTTTCTTAACTTAGTCGCTATTCCCCTAAATTTTCTAACCATATCGCTAGGTTCTGAAGTTTCTAAACCCCGCGATCCCACAACTTCACATTCTTTGTGTTATGTTTTGTAGCCTACTTGATTCCCTCTATTTATCACTATGTCGTAGGTGTTCTAAACTTTATAACCCACAACTTAAGGTTTTGAAGTTCTCATTTCTCATGATTCAGCAACAGTTAAGTGATGGACTAGAAACCAAGGCAATTAATGATCATTTAAAGTGTTGTACGCTGCCAGTGTGAGACGTGCTTTAGCAAATTTTTAGAAAATGAGCAAATCTTTGGGTTAATTTCTCAAGGCACAGAAATAGTACCACGACGACCTAACATTTAAAAGCATGACAAGGGCACTATAGTTGCACATCATTTCACTCTTTGCGAAAAAATTGTCTAAGTGTTCTGCTTGCTTTCCTTCTCTCCTGAATTGTTATTTCTATGATACTCTATCATCTTCCCTGGTACTTGGTCGCTGTAATAAAATTCAAATTTTAGGGTGTCTCCTCCCACTCTAGAATTGAGAGCAATTGGTCTAAAGTGAAAGACACTTGGCAAAATTTGGGTCTCGTCTATAGCGGGAAGATAGGTCATCATTTGCAAAGAAAATTCTACAAAGCGGTTTGGCTCATGCAGTAAGTTTCCCTATTTTAGTGTGTTGTGAAGATTTAATTGTTGTATGCATAGAGAGAAATGACCCCGAGACTTTAGAGATCAAGACTAAGGAAGGTTTGGTGGTCGCAAGGATTGATTCTGAGTCTATCTCTCGTGCATTGAAAATTCCAAGACAAGAGAAATACGAAATTATGTCTGTAGCCTTGGGTGTAGAATTCTTCAAGGAGAATGAAGACTGGTGCAAAAATTCTATTGCACGCAACTAGCTAAAGTCAGAGAAAAGAGGTAAGTCTCAGCTACCCCCTACACTTAAAAGAGCACATTTTAAGGACAAAATTTTACATATTGTCACTCTGTTGCACCGAGTGGTGGGTAGTTAAGATGCTATCTCTTTTGAATTCTGGATGTGTCACTTTATATTACTGATATGTAGTGAGAGTCAATTTATTGATTGGGTTGAAATAATAAGCTATCACTTGAATGAGCAATTGTTGAAGTTTCAAGAGACCTCTGCATTTCACATGTGCTCCTATTTGGTATATGTTCTAGATAGTCAAGAGGTTGTTTGGGTTGGGTTGAGGCCTCGTGGGTCTTTAACCCTAGATACACCTATCTATGCTTATTTTCCTCAATTTACAAAAGATGTTGGGATGAAAGATTTTCATCAGGTTAATGATGCCTTTTTTATGTTTTTGGTGAGAAAGTTGAACTATAATTCTAAAATGAGGATTTCCCCTGAGGCTGCATCTCTAGTTATGCAATTTGGGAGTTTTTATGTTCAATTTGATAGGTTCACTTATCTGAGACTGGGGGGTTATGAGTCAGCCCCAACCAAGTTGCGTCGGTACTCTAATGACTACATTGTCTTTTTAGAAGTTTGTAGACAAATGACTGCTATAAATGTTAAATACCAGAATATGAGAAAGAAGGGCTACACATTTCCATTGTCTTTATCAGTTTATTATTGTAAAAATAAAGATGTTGCTAAAGGAGATGAGTGTGCATTGGAAGAATTTAATCTCCACTCTTTATCTTTGAGGCAACACTTTGATAGCAAGAACTACATAAAGTAGAACTTCTATTATTCTAGCTCTTATGAGCATCATTCAAGCCTAGAAGACTTCTGGGAGGATTGTGTGGATGACCATGAAGTTCTGAGAAGAAGCTACATGAGACTTACCATAAGTCAAATCTGGGATTTTGGTTTACCCATTCATATTCTAGAAAAAGCTAAGGAGGACTCTAAAGTAATTGATGTGGAATACCAGAATCTACTATCAAAACCCCTTCCCCGTATAAATTGGTCTGAGAAGGAAGTTGTGGATATAAATGTGCATTTTGCACCAGTGACTAAGAGAACTAAAGATTGGCTAGTTGGTAAGTGGCATGGGCATGCAGGTTCACCTCATGAATTAGGTAGTTCAAGGGCTACTAGATAGAAAATGGTGTAGAATTCTACTGTGCAGAGTTCCTCACTGCCACATGACATGTCACAATCTGTTTCTAATTCACAGTCAGGAGGTGATGGTGAGAGGCCCAATGATACCCTCAAATTGAAATCAATGTGTGAATCAGATAGTCCTCTTGTGAGAAAAAGAAATATTTAGACAGTGGCAGTGAACCCCGACCCCATTTTTTATTCAATTGTTAGTGATAGCTCTTTTCCCAATTTTCTTCATGTATCCTCTTCTCCTGATAATGAAGAAACTCCTGTTGCTTCCCCACTGGAAGATAGAAATAAATATGTGTCTGATAATATAAACACTACTGTGGTGACTTCCTCTTCTAGCTGGCTGAAAAAGATGGTAGAGAAAAAAAGGAAAAATGCTCCCACCACAGCCAAAGAAATTGATACTGTTGCTATGCTTCTGCAAGGGACTTCAAAGCCTAAGAAGGCTAGGAGAGTGTCCAGGATGATAAATGATGCTACTTCTAGCCACCAGGTATTGGAAATTACTAACCCCATAAAAGATTTGGATGAAAATGATATAACTGAGGTAGATTATAAAATAAGTCATATTGACTTGGGCCTTTCCACTCTTGAAGGGGAGTCATACCATGCAAATTATTCTATCAATGTTTTGATTAAAAGGGCCAAGGAAGAAAGGAAAGAAAATATAAAACTCCAATCTCAATTCTTGTCTTTGAGCCAATTCATCCAGTCAATAGTGACACCTTCTTCTCAGGAAGCTCCTAACTTAGAGGTCATTGGGATCGATGCAAATGTTGTTAAGCAAATTAAAAAGAGTCAGAATTTTACCAAGGCTATCAATGAGTGGATTAAAAAATTATCTTGTGATATTTTGTTTTTCTTGACTAAAATGATACAAAGCTATTCTCTTATACACAATAAAAGAAAAAAATTGATCAATAAGCTTCAATAAGTAAGAAAGGAACAGGGAAGTACTTATGTGCTTTCGAGGGAAGTTGTTGAGTTAGTAGCCTTAGATTCCATAACACTCACAAAGGAAAATCTAACTAGCCACCCCCATGAAATTGATTTGTCCTGGGTTGACTCATTGGACTGGAAGCTTAATATGTAAGACAATCTTATCAATAAGATCAACAAGGCTCTACAAGAATACCTGGATCTAATGATTGGTATTCAAAGGGGTTGTAATGCACTTGAAATAAATATTTTGGATGACTTTGGAGAAAACCTACGTGATCCCAAGGATATCAACAAAGAAGTCAAAGACATGCTTTATAGTGAGCTTGTTGATCCTGAGACTATCTCTAGTGAATCACTGAGCAAATTAGGCTATAAGCAAGTCTATCTTAATGGTTACAGAAACAGGGATGAGATGATCCAGGAGATCGTGGCAGGAGTAGCTAAGAACTTGGCCAAATTCAGAACTAGATTGCAAAACACTACTATTCTAGGGAGCAAAAGTATTACTACTATCATCACAAAGTATCGGGAGTACAAGATGAGGTTGAAGGGCGAGAGAAGATGGCAAAAGATCAAGTGGTGGAAAGTATTGAAGATCCTAAAGAAGATGAAGGGGTGGCGAATTATGTTTATTTCTTTTATGTTTTTCAATTATCTAGCTCAAAACTTTTAAAGACTTTATTTTAAAAAGAAAGAAATGGTTGTCCTCAAGAAACTGTTCCTTGTTCAATGACATTTATAATTTTATGCTTATAAATATGTAATGGGGAGCAATGGAAGTATCTTTCTGGTTGGGAAAACTTTGTTTTACTCAATTTAGTTAGATATCTCATATGTTTTGTTTGATTTCAATCTACTTCAATATATAGAAAAGATACACAGTTGGAATTGTTCAGGCTTATATGATCTTTATATTATAATGCTTGGGCTATCATTCTGCTTATGTTGAATGTCATATTTGTGGTTATCTTTCTTTATGTTGGAGAATTCAGTTGATGATTTTTTTTTTGTGGATATCTATCTTTGAATGGATATGTTATGGTGATTATGATTCAAAATCTTCTCATTTCGATTGTTATTATTTGAAATCTTTGAGCTTCTATGAGAATTAGTCCATTTATTTGTATGAAAATCTACTTTCAAAGCTTTCTAGTTAAAATCATTTCCTTTCTTTGCTTTCTGGTTAAAAGCATTATAGATTTTTTATTCGTTGAACATCAATCGAAGGTAGCTGCCACCTTGTAAAATAAGCATAGAGTTGGTGATAAAATATTATTCTTACTGACTCAACTGTGGTTACATTTGTCATTTGTTTGGGTGAGAGAATATAGAGTTAAATGGCAAATCTATAAACCAACAAATTTTTGGTGACTCTTCTAGGGATTTATAATTGTTAAGTATGTATTGTGAGTTACTCTAATGGTTCTTCAAAGATGTAACACTCTTATTCTTCAACCTAATCTTTATTGGCTTATAGGTGATCAGGAAGATATCATTACTAGATTAAGGTTGCTTGCCTGGCAACATAGAAGGACTAACTTGCAATACCATCAAATTAACGAAGTGTTAGAAGAAGAATAAGAAATCAGTGAAATTGTGAGAGAGAATGCCAGGCATTTTGAAAATGCTCAAGAAGTTGTTTTTGTTGAGGTTGTTGTACCTGTGGCATGAAGAGAAAGAGTGTTTCCTGTCCTAGCACTTCCTAACAATAGGTGTAGAAACTAGGGGGTTAATCAGAGGAACCAGTTAAACAATCAATAAAATCTTCCATGAGTTAATCAGTAAGTGAAGTTGGTGACTCTATTTTTATTAAGTTTTATTGTCTAAATCTGGCTTCCAAAAGATATACTAGGGGAGATAGAAAAAAGGGGATCTTCGACGAGGATTTTACATTTTTAGAGTCCATCAACTTTTCTTCCTTCCCACCTAATCGAAAGGTTAGGTCTGTTAGTAGACCGTCCTCCCCTCCACCTAGTCAAAACCCTCCAAGTACTCCATCCACATCTTGTCAAGCTCTCCTTTTACATGGAGTTACCCTCCCTTTGAAAGTAAATTTCCCCGTACAAAATCCGATTGTCATGGCCCAGCCTCCACTTATTCCATGTGGAGCCACCATAGGCCCACTCAATCTTGGAGTCCAATTACATGATTTACCTAAGGGGTCAGGGAAAATTATACCTAAATTTAGAGGAGATGGGAATGTCACCCCAGAAGAACAGATGCAAGCCTTTTTTGTTGCCTCTTATATCCTTGTTGTACAACATGAAGATGTAGCCTTAAGACTTTTTGTAGAATCCTTAACTGATGTTGTAGCTGATTGGTTTTATCATCTTCATAATGGCTCTATTAATGGTTGGAATACCTTAAAAATAAAGTTTGAAAGCAAATTCAAATCTTCTGAGAATGAACAAACTCTGGTTACGTAGTTAGCCACAATGAAAAAAGAGATACATGAGCCAATGAGGGAATTCGTTGCCAAATTCAATAAGCTATGTAATAGAATTCCTGAGAACATGAATCTTGGGGATGATCTGTTAAAATGTTTCTTTGTTAATACCCTTCCATCAAATGTTAGTTTTACTATCAAAAGAGAAGGGGCAGCTGATGTAAATGTAGCCCAAGAAAGGGCCATATCCATAGAAGATGATTTGATCATAGCAGGGAAATGGAAAAAGGAGTTGCAAACTGGTAAACCTCCTGGTGTGAATTCTACTGACCCAATTATACAAAGGTTGGCCAATGATATAATCACCATAAAGAGGCAAATGCCAAAGGGATAGTTTCAGCCATCATACCAAGATATACCAAGGAAGGATTATGGCAATCAAGGTGGTCATAACAAAACTTTGCCTTTAACTAGACCTGCACAAAGGCTAGCTATTGATAACACTCCCTCTACTAGTAAAGGTAACATGATGTTCAATTTTCATTTGATTACAAATCATGATGGGTCCACTTGCCCAGAGATGGTTCAATGCATGCAAATACTTTCTACCAATGAACAAGCTGAAGTGCCATATGTAGAAGAACCTAGTCCATCTTATGATGCAAGTGTTAATTTCTTTGAGTATGAATCAGATGCTAAAGGAAGAGAAGATGTTTATGCAGAGATTGATCCTACATGTGCAATCTTCACTAAGGACAACAAGCCCAGAAAGGTGCAGACTCTAAAGGACAAATGAGTGGTTCATCTTTCACTCCAAAGTACCTTCTATCTAGGCAATCTACTTCCAAGAAGGTGTCTACAGAGGTACCATCCGTTCCTTCCCCTGATACTATTGTTACTAGTTCATTTGATATAATTGAGTCATGTAAGAATACCAAAATTTAGAGCCCCCAAGCTGAGTATCTTAGACTCAACCCATCTGAGATGGACTGACTAGTGAAATATATCAGACAGGAACCCTCCCCATCTCAAGGTAATGCCCAAGTGTCTAATGAGGTCAAGACACCTATTGATGAACAAACTTCCCATAATCTATATGCAAAATAATCAGGACAACAAAATCCTTTCTCTAAGCCAGAACCGTTTTATGTGTCTCTTTACATAGTTGGTTTTAGATTGAGTAATTATGTCACTGACTCTGATGCTTTCAATAATGTAATGCTTGGTCAAGTGGCTAGAGCTTTAGGGTTGTCTTATACTCCTTCCCATGGTAAATGCTTTTCAATGGATGGCTCACAAGTTCCAATTTTGGGACAATAAAAGACGCACAAGTTGCTTTAGTTGCTTTCCCCAAAAAAAAAAATAAAGTTAACTATCCTCATTGCTGATATTCCTGCCAGTTATGGCATGCTTCTGAGTAGGATTTTTTGCAGAGACTTGGGAGGGGAGATACAAATGGATTGGTCTCATGCTTTAATACTACTAGAGGGAAAGAAAGTACATCTTAATCTAAAGCCTAAGGTCAAGTTCATAGTATTAAAGTTTGGAGATCCTAGGGTAGATATCCTATTTGTTGAGACTGGACCAGGCACTTATATGTGTACTTCCACAGAAGAAGAATGTTCAAGCCTTATTAGCCCTGATTTACAGAATGAGTTATGGACACTAGAATTTGATGGAAGTTGTTCCCATGCTGGCTCTAGAGTAGGAGTTGTTCTAATCTCTCCATATGGTTATATTTTTCCCTTTACTTACAAACTAGAATTTGAGAACACCAACAATACTGTCGAATACGAGGCTCTTCTACTTGGCTTAGCCTTAGCTAAGGAAAGGGGCATAAAACAATTGAGAGCTAGAGGGGATGCAGAGTTGATAGTTAAGCAGGTCAGGAAACAATACTCTATAAAGAATGGTAGACTAAGACATTACAAAAATAGAGTTTGGGATTGTGTTGAAGATTTTGATACTTTTTCTATTAAAGCAATTCCTAGAGACCTTAACACAAGAGCTGATTCATTGGTTATTTCTACATCCTTATTATTACCTCATCCTAATTTTAAAGATAAACCTTATAGGATTGAATTAATATATCTCCCTAGTGTCCCTAATAATGTAAACCATTGGCAAGTGTTCGATAGTGACAGGCAAATTATTTCATTTCTTGAGAAGGCTGAAGCTTTTGCTAACATTTTCTTTGAAGGAAGTGATAATGTGAGCAATGATGTTACTGAATCGTGCTTAGCCGAGTAACGGTATAAATTGAGTCTATATACGTGTCATACAAGATTGTAACCGAATGGCAAAGGTGATTGTAGGGTGGTTTGCCTTCCATCTTGTGTAACTGCCAACGTGAGTCTATATAGTCATTCTATGTTCGTTAAGGAGAGAGATATAGAGTGAAAAATGAATAGAGAGAGAGGAAGAATTGATTTGTATGTATATTCTTAGTGGAATAAAAAGTTCTATTTTGATCTAATCACAGGAATATAGATTGGAAGCATTCCACTAGTGGAGATTTCTTCGAAATCAGTGGAATGACTTCCTTAGGAGTAGAGTGTTTTCTATTTTGTTAAGTTTTTTGGTGTTTATGTGTGAGTTGTTTGGTTACAAAGTAGTAGACATGGGCATCAGTGTAAGATAGCCCCTCGGAGAAACTGTTGGAAGTTGCACCGATCAACGGTGTTAGACTAATAGAAAGTGTATTGGTGAAGGATGACTTCAGTCTCACTGAAGATACAACAATTTCACATATTGGCGTGAGTGGTAATATCGGGTAGACAATGTGTTGTTAAGCTGACAATGAAGATCTCGCCAATCAAATCATATCAGGTTGACAAGAGATAAGGAATTCTGATGGGAGATTCATCGGTGCATTGGCCCAGCAAGATTTGCATTCACCGATGTTTGGAGTTTCACTGACTGTGGTAGTTTGAAGGGTCATCGGTGAGATCAAGGTGTATCGGTGGAAGAGCTCTCAAGTGTGTCGATAACAAATGTCTTACTGATAAGTGAGAAGTGTGGAGTTTCTCATCGGCTTGAGTCACAATGTCAGAGTGACCCATTCAAGAAAGGCCGATGATATTTTTCTGGCCGATGGGAGTCAACAAGTGAGAAGTTGAAGTTGTATGGTGGCATCGGCCTATCGGCCAATGGATTTTTAGGCTCACCGATAATATGTTATCTTGCCGATAGTGAAGAATGTGTGTGTGTGTGAATGTTGTTTGGACTTTGAGAAGGATATTTAAAGAAGTTTGAGCATTAAGCCCTCTGTATTGTGTGTTTGATGGGTATTCACCTTGTTTTAAAATGCTTCCACTTTGTGCTCTACATCAAATTGGTATCAGAGCTGGTGAAAGATTTGGTGAAAGATCTGGTGAAAGATTTGGCGAAAGATATGGCAAAAGATCTGGCAAAAGATTTAGCAAAAGGTCTAGGTAGTTATATATTTGATTTCTAAGAAGGCAAGTGAAGAGTTGAGGGAAAAACTAAAGAGTTGAAGAAAAATATTTGGTTGGTGACCATTTTGAAAACAGAGATCATAAGAAGTATTTTGAAGGCTGACAGTAGTTGTTAGACTGTTGCATATGCTCGTGCCATCTAGTTGTGAGAAGGAATAGGATTCCTATGGGTAGACGAAGATGACGTCTATCAAGACCATTCACCAATGGAGATTTGGCTAGAAGAGGGTGCAGAGTGAGGCCACTGAGAGAGAGAGTGGTAGTGCATCTCTAGGATCTGTTGTTGGACAAGAGGAATGGGTTTGTGAAGCAACATGTAGGATGGACATCTGATTCAGCATTGTGTTGTAGTCATGAAGGATTTGATCAGTCTGAGAAGTGCTCTATTACTAGGAGTAGGAGTCTGAAGATACTCTGAAATGTTGATGGTAGTTTGCCATTGTTGGTTCGTTGGTCTCTATTCCATTGATGTAAATATTTGAAGCCTAAAGCTGAAGAGACAGAGTGAATGATAAAAACAGGACAAATGAAGATGAAGCCAAACAGAGATGCAGGAAAATAGTTTTGTTTTGTAGATACATTTCCAAGGGACTTGGAAATCTTTGTTGGTTGGTTGTATGGTGCAAGAGCACCTTAAGACACTGAGGATTAGGAGGATCCCTACTCTTTTTGTCTAAGTTGTCTTTCATATTTGTAAGGCCTTAGTGCCATATTGAATCATGCTTGGCTGAGTAACAGTATAAACTGAGTCTGTATATGTGTCATACAAGATTGTAACTGAATGGCAGAGGTGATTGTAGGGCAGTTTGCCTTCCATCTTGTGTAACTACCAACGTGAGTCTATATAGTCATTCTATGTTCGTTAAGGAGAGAGATATAGAGTGAAAAATGAATAGAGAGACAGGAAGAATCAATTTGTATGTATATTCTTAGAGGAATAAAAAGTTCTGTTTTGATCTAATCACAGGAATGTAGATCGGAAGCATTCCACTAGTGGAGATTTCTTCAAAATCAGTGGAATGACTTCCTTAGGAGTAGAGTGCTTTATGTTCTGTTAAGTATTTTGGTGTTTCTGTGTGAGTTGTTTGGTTACAGAGTAGTAGACGTGGGCATTAGTGTAAGACAGCCCCTCAGAGAAAACTGTTGGAAGTTGCACCGATCAATGGTGTTAGACCGATAGAAAGTGTATCGGTGAAGGATGACTTCAGTCTCACCTAAGATACAATAGTTTGGCATATCAGTGTGAGTGGTAATATTAGGTAGACAACGTGATGTTAAGCTGACAATGAAGATCTCGCCGATCAAACCATATTGGGTTGACAAGAGAAAAGGAATTCCGATGGGAGATTCATTGGTGCATCGGCCCAGTGAGATTTGAGTTCACCAATGTTTGGAGTTTCACTGACAGTGGTAGTTCGAAGGGTCATCGGTGAGATCAGGGTGTATCAGTGGAAGAGCTCTCAAGTGTGACAGTAACAAATGTCTTATCGACAAGTGAGAAGTGTGGAATTTCTCATCGGCATGAGTCACAACGTCAGAGTTACCCATTCAAGAAATGCCGATGATATTTTTCTGGCCGATGGGAGTCAACAAGTGAGAAGTCAAAGTTGCATGGTGGCATCGGCCTATTGGCCAACGAATTTTTAGGCTCGCCGATAATATGTTATCTTGCTTATAGTGAAGAATGTGTGTGTGTCAATGTTGTTTGGACTTTGAGAAGGATATTTAAAGAAGTTTGAGCATTAAGCCCTCTGTATTGTGGGTTTGATGGGTATTCACCTTGTTTTGAAATGCTTCCACTGTGTGCTCTGCATCAGAGAAAGATTGATTCCTTTGCTGATAAAATACAAGGATGTTTTTGCATGGTGTTATGCTGACTTGAAGAAGTTTAGGAATGGAGAATTACAACATAAGATACCTTTGAAACCTAGCACTACACCTTACAGGCAAAAACAATGAACTTATAACACAAAAGTGGTAGAGGCCATCTTCAATGAGATAGATAAGATGTTGAAAGATAAGATTATCTATCCAATCCATCATTCTACATGGGTAGTGAACATAGTACCTGTTAGGAAGAAAAATGGAGAGATAAGGATTTGCATTCACTTTAGGAACCTAAACCAGGCTTCATTAAAGGACAATTATCTGCTACCTGTTATGGATCACATTCTATAGACTGTTGCAGGTTCTGAAATGATGTCAATGTTAGATGGTTTCTCTAGTTATAATCAAATTGAAGTGGCTCCAGAAGATCAACATAAAACGACATTCACCACCCCCATTGGTGTGTTTTCTTACAATAAAATGCCATTTGGTCTCATCAATGTAGGTGCTACTGTTTAGCAGGCTATGGATCTCTCATTTGGGGATTTGAAAAATAAAATCATCGTGGTGTATCTAGATGACTTGACAGTTTTCTTGAGGAAAAGGGAACATCATATACATGATTTGGAGGTTGTATTACAGCATTGTAGAGAACAAGGGATCTCATTAAACCCCAAGAAATCTATTTTTACTGTTAAAGAAGGTAAGCTTTTGGGACACATTATCTCAAAAGATGGGGTTAAGGTTGATCCCAAAAGGGTGAAAGCAATCATGCAATTGGGGTTGCCTATGAATAAGGATAGCACCAGATCTTTCTTTGGCCAAGTGAACTTCCCAAGGAGATTTGTACCTGACTGAGTTGACAAAGCCCATAGCTAAAATGATGAACAATCACCTAGCTTTCAAGTGGAGCAGTGAAGGAAAGAAGGCATTTGAGGATATAAAAATTGCTATAGCAAATTCACTTACACTGGTATGTCATGATTTCAATAAAGATTTCATTGTATATTGTTATGCATCAAAACATACTTTATCAACCATTTTAATGCAAAAAAATGAGCAAGGCATTGAAGCCCCTATTTCATTTATGAGTACCCCTCTCAAAAGCTATGAGCTTAAGTACACACCACTTGAAAAATATGCTTATGTTGTTGTCAGAGCTTTGAAAAGTTTTAGGTTCTATATTCTGCGTTCACATACCATGGTTTTTGTTCCTGAAAATGTTGTCAAAAGTATCTTTACACAACAAGAAATTGGATGTAACAAATGGGGGACTTGGATAGCGAAGGTTCAGGAATATGATGTAGACATCAAACCTACTAATCTAGTAAGGGGTAAGGGTCTATGTAAACTAATTGCAGAAAATAAAATCATTGATGAAGAGCAATTACCTCTGGTACTTTTTACTAGTACAATTGATGAGTGGTTTTTAGATGTCTCATACTTTTTAACTTATGGTGATTTCCCTGCTCACTTATCAACCAAGGAAAAAAGGAACCTAAAACTGAAGTCCAGTAAGTATGTTCTTTGGGAAGGAAATTTTAATAAGAAAGGGATAGATGGGACATTTCTTAGGTGTGTTGACAAGGAACCACAAAGGAGACTTCTGAAAGCCTCCCATGACGAAGCTTGTGGTGGACATTTTTCTACCTCTGTGATAGATTTTAAGGTCCTAAGATAGTGTTTTTATTGGCTAGGTATGTTTAGGGATGCTCAAGAATGGGTATCTAAATTTGAAAAGTGTTTAAAGTTCATTGGTCATCCTCATCTAGAAACACTACCTTTGAAACCTGTGGTGATTGATGAGCCATTCCAAACATGGGGCCTAGATTTTATTGGTCCTGTTAATCCTAACTCAAGTGCCAAACACACACACATCCTTACTACCATAGATTATTTTACCAAATGGGTAGAAGCCATCCCAATGAGACAAACCACCTAAGAAGTGGTGTGCAATTTCTTGAAAGAGAATATTATAGTAAGATTTGGTATCCCAAAAAAGATAATCATAGACAATGCTAGCTCTTTTTCATCTTCTGAGATTACTCTTTTCTGTTATGAACATGGTATCATTTTGGGACATTCATCTAATTATCATCCTCAGGGCAATGGGCAAGCTAAGTCTAGTAATAAAAATTTAATCTCTATCATCAAGAAACTGGTAGATGAAGAACAAAGAGGATGGCATAAGAAGCTATTAGATGCTCTTTGGGTAGATAAGATCACATATAAAAGAGCTATAGGCATGTCTCCTTTCCAACTTGTTTACGGCATTGATAGTGCTATTCCTATTTCTTTGGAGCTTTCAGCATTAAATTTACAAAAGGCCATAGTGGTGCAGGAGCACAAAGATATCTATGTCTTGTTTTGATCTTCAAGTTTGTTTTGTCTTTTCAATAAGGTCCTAGAGACCATTCTCCTGATGTAAGAAGGCTATACGCCATGATTGTAAAGGACTATGTCCAAATGACTCTAAACTGTTGTCATGTTGTAAGTCCTAAAGGGACAGTCATGTTGTAAGTCCTAAAAGGACAGTCATGTATGAAGGCATGTTAAGGCTTTGAGGACATTTTTAAGTCATAAACAAACCATTAACAAGTCCTAAAACCACCAAAGACCATATACCACAATTGTAAATGCCAAAACACAGTGATTACTAGCCTAACACAAAGTAGTTACAGGAAGGTATTCGATGGTTATAGGCAGTCCATTGACCCAACTGCCTTCTAACTACTTCAACGAGATTGTAGAAGGCTTCTTAATGCCTTAAACATGATGAATGTAATAGGTATGGAGAAGTTAAAAGCAACATAAAATAGTTCTCTGCATTTCCTGTGTCATTTTTTTGAATTTGATGTGTAACAGTCCGTACTTCTGTGTCGTACGGTTCTGTCATGGAACCTTGATTGCTTGGAAGTGGAGTGTGATAAGTTAACTATCAATCAAGACCAGTTTGGGCTAATTTCATCAAGGTTGAGGCATTTTATAACCCTTTGATATCAAACTGCTCACTAAGGTTGTTGTCCTCCTAAAGAACTCGTTGTTGCAGAGTATATTCTGACCTTGTACAGCCAAGTTGTGACAAGTGACTATGATGAAAAGATAGTTTGGTGAGTCCTCTCTTGATCCCATATGATTTGAGCCCTTGACATTTTTTTAAACTATTGGATTCCTCCCTTTTTCTACCAGTGGTGTGGAAACCCTGAACTAGGGTTCTGATAGCAAGTTTATAATGTTTCTCTCATTCCACTAAACCAACAAACTTTGTGATCAATGGAATGAGTTCCCTAATGCCTGTTTCAATGTCTTGTAAGGTTCTTTTGAGTAGAGGACTATCATTTTTGAGTTTTCATTGATTAGACTTAGCAAAACCATGTGCTAAGTGAGTGACATAAGCAACAGTAGTAGGGGTTTTGAGAAAAAATGATCATGATAGTAAGGGGAGACCGAATCCTATGGTTTTGGGATGCCATTGACATGTTCAAATGGTCAGGAGAGTTTCAAATCACCTTTTGAGGGTACTTGCTTCATAACATAGGCCTAATTAGGGCTTAAAACCACTAGGAGGGTTATTGGTTAGGGCATACTTTGCAAAACAACCCAACCCTGTTCTAGAGGATGTTGTGGGGAGGCATAAAGGGTATCTCCCAATTGTTTGAGATTGGTATTTGGATGTCTGTGCAAGAAGTTATAAGTATTGTTCTCTATTTTTAGGGCTACTAGCCATTTTGAGGGTTTATGAAGCAAGTGTTGATCCTGAGGGTGATCTGCCTTAACCAATGGGTGGGATGAGTCCTCTAGCACCCGAAATGAATCTTTCCATAATGAACCAAGTGTTCCTTTTTTTTGTTCCCACTTTTCCATGAAGAGCTTATTTTTGGGCTTATTGGTGTAGTTGAGCCTTGTCAAGTTTGTCCTCTTTCTCCTACCCAACTTGCCTCTACATCATAGTGGTATCAGACCCATAAAAGGTTTTGTTGTTGGCCTAGTATATGTCAGCAGAGGAGAGTGAAGGAGAGGCTAGCAATATGCCTCCAAAGGGGATGACCACCGAAGTGGTCAAGAAGTTCAAGGAGATGGAAGAAAAGATCAAGAGTTGAGTCAAGGAAGCACTCCAAGAAGAGTTGAAGGCATTGAGGATAGGGAAGAGGATAGATGAAGGTTCAGATGAAGAGGAAGAAGAAGAAGAGCAAGAAGAGGTAGAAGTGTCAGCTGATCAAAGGCATTTCCTTGAAGCCATCAAGGCAATTGGCAAGGATTCTTTGGAGGCTAAGATGGAGATTCCCATGTTTAGTGGGAAGATTAATGTTGATGAAGTTATGGAGTGGATTGAGGCTCTAAACAACTATTTTGAGTACAAGGAAGTTCCTGAAAGTAAGAGGGTTAAGTTTGCAAAAACTAAACTCAAAGGTGATGCCCTTACATGGTGGAATTACACTCGAGGAGAGAGGGTACAGAATGGGAAGAGTATGATCTCTTCATGGAGTAGAATGTTGGAGAGGATCAAGTCCCAATTCCTTCCATTAGACTATGAGGTGCAGATCTACAAGAGGATATAAAATCTCAAAAAAAGAGATTTGGATGTGGCTACTTACACCGAGGAGTTTCACAAATACACTCTTCGTTGTGGGTACATGAAGGATGAAAAAGCCAAGGTGGCAAGGTATTTAAATGGTATGAGGTTCAATATTCAAGATGAAATTAGTTTATTGACCCCTAAAACTATGGAGAATTGCTTTCAAGTGGCACTAAGGGCTTAAGAGAAGTTGAAGAGGAAAGGTAAGTAGCAAAGTAGAGGAAGAGGTGGCAGAAATTTCAAAGGTAGGGGTAGTTTTGGGGATAGAAATCAGTCCCAAAGAAGCCAAGGGGAATCTAGTTCCCAAGAGCAAAGTGGAGAATCCGGTTCTAGAGGAGGCTTTAGGGGAAGAAGGCCTAATGGGAGAGGTAGATTTGGTGGACCAAGAAGAGGTCCTCATGTCTTCACAGGAAGGTGCTACAATTGCAACCAAGTGGGACATATAGCCTTCAAATGTCCTGAAAAGCAAGCCTCAAGCTCTCATGGAGGAGAGAGAAGGAACCAATTGATCCAAGAGGGAGATTGCCAAAGTGTCAATTCTCCAATTGGAAGTGCAGCCCCAGTCCATGAAGGAGAAAGTTTGATGATGAGAAGAACCATGTTGAAGGTGCCTCAAACTCAAGAACCACCTCAAAGGAAGACATTGTTCATGACAACATGCAAGGCCTATGGTAAGATTTGCAAGGTAATTGTTGATTCAGGCTCAACTAAAAATTTGGTTTCCATTGAAATGGTAGACAAATTGAAATTGAAAAGGCTTCCTCATGTTAGTCCTTATAAAGTATCATGGTTGAATAAAGGACAACAAGTTTTGGTAGATGAACAATCATGGGTTGAATTTGAGATAGGAGAATATAAAGACAAAATTTTATGTGATGTGATTCCTATGGATGCTTGTCATTTGTTGTTAGGACGTCCATGGCAATATGATGTTCAATCACAACATGATGGTAAAACTAATTCTTTCATCATAACTAAGAATGGTAAAAAGTATAGAATGGAACCATTGCCTAATGAGCATGTAGAAAAGAATGTTGGGTCAAGTGTCATGATTGTGAGTGGGAAAGAGTTTCTAGATGCCCTTAAGGAGGAAGGAACCCAAGGGTATGATCTAATTTTGAAGCCTAAAAACAGTCCTAGTTTGCATGATCCTAGTAAGGAAGAAGTTCCTAATGAGGTGCAACAATTACTAGAAAAGTATAAGGGGATTATGGTAGAAGAAATGCCTAATGAGTTGCCAACTATTAGGGACATAAGCCATCAAATTGCCTTCATACCAGGATCTACTTTGCCAAACAAAGTAGCCTACAAGATGACACCTTCACAAAATGAAGAGATTGCCAAGCAAGTACAAGAATTGTTGGATAAGGGGTTGGTGAGAAAAAGTCTTAGCCCATGTGCTGTCCTAACGGTCCTAGCCCCTAAAAAGGATGGTAAATGGAGGTTGTGCACAGATTCTAGAGCCATTAACAAGATTGCCATAAGATATAGATTCCCTATGCCAAGGATTGAGGACCTAATGGACTATTTGGGTGGGGCTAGATACTTTTCCAAGATAGACCTTAAGAGTGGGTACCATCAAATTAGAATCAAACAAGGGGATGAATGGAAGACAGCATTCAAAACAAATGAGGGTCTTTATGAGTGGTTGGTGATGCCATTTTGTCTATCTAATGCTCCAAGTACTTTTATGTGTCTCATGAATGAAGTGTTGAAGTATTTCATTGGCAAATTTGTTGTGGTATATTTGGATGATATTCTTGTTTTCAGTAGGACTAAGGAGGAGCATTTGCAACATTTGGATCAAGTTTTGAGGAAGTTGCATGATGAACAATTGATGATCAACATGGAAAAGAGTGTCTTCATGAAGGAAGAACTCACCTATCTTGGTTTTGTAATTTCATAGGGTAGTTTGAAGATGGATCCAACAAAGGTAGAAGCCATTTTGTCATGGCCAACTCCAAAAACAATAGGTGATGTGAAAAGTTTCCATGGTTTGGCAACATTTTATAAGAAATTTATAAGGGGTTTTAGTCATATTTGTGCACCAATTTTAGATACCATCAAAGGGGGGCAGAAATGTATTTTTTTGTGGACAAAGGCAGCCAATGATTCTTTTGAAATTCTGAAAAAAAAGGTAGCACAACAGCCCATACTTGTTTTACCTGACTTCAATAAGTTGTTTGTGGAGAATGTGATGCTAAGAATCTTGCTATTGGGGTTGTCCTAAGTCAAGAGGGCAGACCTGTTGCTTTCTTTAGTGAAAAATTGAATGATGCTAAGAGAAAGTACTCTACTTATGATTTGGAATTGTATGCAATGGTGCAAGCTTTGAAAAAATAGAGGCACTATCTTTTGCCAAAAGAATTTATTGTTTATACTGACAACCATGCACTTAGTTTTCTAAATTCTTAGGAGAAACTCAATCATAGGCATATGAAATGGGTTGAGCAACTCCAAGCCTATACTTTTTCAATCAAACACAAAAAGGGGCAGGCTAACAAAGTGGCAGATGCATTGAGTAGGAGGGCGTGTATGGTTCAAGAAATTTAGTTGCAAAGTGTAGGGGTTGATGCTCTCAAGCATATGTATCAGGATGATGAAGATTTCAAGGAGGTATATGAAGTTTGTTCACAATTTTCAGACTCTTATGATTCTGATTTTTCTAAGTTTTTGTTGCAGTAGGGGTTGTTGTTCAAAGGCAGCCAACTATGTGTTCCTAAATGTTCCATGAGGGAGAACATCATAAAGGAAAAACATTGTGGTGGACTAGGAGGTCATTTTGGATTGGATAAAACATTGGATCAAGTGAAGAGATTTTATTTTTGGCCTAAAATGCAATCAGATATCAGAAAATTTGTTGAATGTTGTAGTATTTGTCAAAGGGCAAAGGGTATTTCATCTAATGCTGGTCTATATCAGCCACTTCCTATTCCTAATAGGCCATGGGAAAGTATTAGCATGGATTTTGTGTTGGGTCTTCCTAGGACTCAAAGGGGCTTTGATAGTATATTTGTTGTGGTGGATAGATTCAGTAAAATGGCTCATTTCTTGCCATGTAAATGCACTAATGATGCTTCTCACATTGCTGGTTTGTTCTTCAATGAAATTATTAGAATCCATGGTTTGCCTCTTAACATTATGACTGACATGGATCTAAAGTTTGTAGGCCATTTTTGGCGCACTTTGTGGAAGAAGTTGGGCACTCAATTGTCCTTTACTTCAGCATATCACCCTCAGACTGATGGCCAAACTGAGGTGGTGAATAGGTCCTTGGGAAACCTTCTCAGGAGTCTTACCAAGTAGCATGGCAAGGCATGGGATATGATCATCCCTCAAGCAGAGTTTGCCTATAATGATTCCACCAATAGAAGCACAAGAAGGAGTCCATTTGAGATTGTTTATGGTCTTCATCCAAGAGGTGTTCTTGAATTGAGAGATCTCCAGGGATTGGAAAGGAAAAGTGCTCAAGGTGAAGACTTTGCATTGGCCATGAAGGACATTCATGATAATGTCAAGGAAACTCTTCAAAAGAACAATGCCAAGTACAAGGAGAAATCCAATGAAAGAAGGAGAGATGTGCAATACAAGGTTGGGGATTTGGTCATGGCACATTTGAAGAAGGAAAGACTTCCTAAGGGGCAACCAACCAAACTCCTCATGAAGAAGATTGGACCATGCCAGATTGTGCACAAGTTTGGGCCCAATGCCTATGAGATTGAACTTCCTCAAGGCTTGGCCATATATCCCATCTTCAATTTTTTAGATTTGTTCCCTTTCAAAGGTGATTCTAATGCAGATCCAGAGATAGATATGACAACAACAGCAAATGAAGATTGGATCAAAGGTCTTCTGCTCAATCTGCCATTGAAGTTGGAATGCATTCTTGACACCAGGTTTTTGAAGAAGACAAGGAAGAAGACATACAAGCAGTTTCTTGTCAAATGGAGTGGATTTCCTATTGAAGATGCCACTTGGATGAGTGAAGAAGACATCTTGAAACATGGTGTCACAATTACTGATCTACTCCTTCAAGAGACTTGAGTTCTCTTTCCACCCGGGGAATATGGTGTAGGAGCACCAAGATATCTATGTCTTGTTTTGATCTTCAAGTTTGTTTTGTCTTTTCAATAAGGTCCTAGAGACCATTCTCCTGATGTAAGAAGGCTATATGCCATGATTGTAAAGGACTATGTCCAAATGACTCTAAATTGTTGTCATGTTGTAAGTCCTAAAGGGACAGTCATGTTGTAAGTCCTAAAAGGACAATCATGTATGAAGGCATGTTAAGGCTTTGAGGACATTGTTAAGTCATAAACAAATGATTAACAAGTCCTAAAACCACCGAAGACCATATACAACAGTTGTAAATGCCAAAACACAATGATTACTGTCCTAACACAAAGTAGTTGCAGGAAGGTATTCGATGGTTATAGGCAGTCCATCGACCCAACTGCCTTCTAACTACTTCAAGGAGATTGGAGAAGGATTCTTAATGCCTTAAACATGATGAATGTAATAGGTATGGAGAAGTCAAAAGCAACATAAAATAGTTCTCTACATTTCCTGTGTCATTTTTCTAAATTTGTTGTGTATCAGTCTGTACTTCTGTGTGGTATGGTTCTGTCATAGAACCTTGATTGCTTGGAAGTGGAGTATGATAAGTTAACTATCAATCAAGACCAATTTGGGCTAATGTCATCAAGGTTGAGGCATTTTATAACCCTTTGATATCAAACTGCTCACTAAGGTTGTTGTCCTCCTAAAGAACTCGTTGTTGCAGAGTATATTCCGACCTTGTACGGCCAAGTTGTGACAAGTGGCTATGATGGAAAGATAGTTTGGTGAATCCTCTCTTGATCTCATATGATTTGAGCCCTTGAAATTCTTTTAAACTATTGTATTCCTCCTTTTTTCTACCAGTGGTCTGGAAACCCTGAACTAGGGTTCTGACAACAAGTTTATAATATTTCTCTCATTCCACTGAACCAACAAACTTTTGTGATCAATGGAATGAGTTCCCTAATGTCTATTTCAATGTATTGTAAGGTTCTTTTGAGCAGGGGACTATCATTGTTGAGTTTTAATTGATTAGACTTAGCAAAACCATGTGCTAAGTGAGTGACATAAGCAACAGTAGTAGGGGTTTTGAGAAAAAATGATCATGATAGTAAGGGTAGACTAAATCTTGTGATTTTGGGATGTCATTGACATGTTCAAATGGTCAAGAGAGTTTCAAATCACCTTCTAAGGGTACTTGATTCATAACATAGGCCTAATTAGGGCTTAAAACTACTAGGAGGGTTATTGGTTAGGGCATACTTTGCAAAACAACCCAACCCCATTTTGGAATATGTTGTGGGGAGGCATAAAGGGTATCTCCCAATTATCTAAGATTGGTATTTGGATGTCTGTGCAAGAAGTTATAAGGATTGTTCTCTGTTTTTAGGGCTACTAGCCATTTTGAGGGTTTATGAAGCAAGTGTTGATCCTGAGGATGATCTGCCTTAACCAATGGGTGGGATGAGTCCTCTAGCACCCGAAATGAATCTTTCCATGATGAACCAAGTGTTCCTTTTTATTGTTCCCACTTTTCATGAAGAGCTTGTTTTTGGGCTTATTAGTGTAGTTGAGCCTTGTCAAGTTTGTCCTCTTTCTCCTACCTAACTTACCTCTACATCACATAGAAAATGAGGAATTTTAGTTTGCACTAGAGAAGAGAATCATGTATCTGAATAAGTTGGAAGAAGAAAGAGGAATGGTTGTTGACACAATTACCAGACACCAACAGATGGTTAAGAAGATCTTTGATAAAAAAGCCAAGCAAAGAAAATTTGTGGTTGGAGATTCTGTGCTTCTCTGGGATAGAAGGGAAGAACCAAAAGGTATGCACAAAAAGTTTGATTCATTATGGAAAGGTCCCTTTCTGATCAAGCAGGTTGTTGGTGATAATTCTTTCCTACTGAAATATCCAAATGGTACTCCTTTGCCTCTTGCCTATAATGGGCAAGATTTGAAATTGTTTAACTGGTAGCAGTCTTGAGTCTTTGTCTTGTACCATAGTTTTTTTCTATTTTCTTTGTTTTTGTTGCTTTTCCCTATGTTGCCCAATGAATAAGGCTTTGTGCCATGTTGTTCTGGATTCTCTGTGTCTCATTGGTCCTTGTCCCCACTCAAACCCAGTTGTTACCCCTTCTTTTTATTTCTAAGTCTAATTCGTTTCGATTGTTCATTCTCATGGTATTCTAGGTTTCTAAGTCCCAAGGGTCATGAATTTCCACTATTGTGCCTTAGAGAAATCTTTCAAATCGCAGATGCTACAAGTTTCTTAACCTAGTCGCTATTCCCCTAAATTTTCTATCCATATTGCTAGGTTCTGAAGTTTCTAAACCCTGCAATCCTGTGACTTCACATTCTTTGTGTTATGTTTTGTAGTACACTTGGTTCCCTCTTGTTATCACTGTGTCACAAGTTTTCCAAACTTTATAACCTGTGACTTAAGGTTTTGAAGTTCTCATATCTCACGATTCAGTGACAGTTAAGTGATGGACCATAAACCAAGGCAATTAATGATCATTTAAAGTGTTGTATGCCACCAGAGTGAAATGTCTTTTAGCAATTTTTTGGAAAATGAGCAAATCTTTGGGTTAATTTCTCAAGGTGCGAAAATAGTACCATGATGGCCTAGCATTTAAAAGCACGACAGGAGCACTATAACTGCACATCATTTCACTCTTTTCAAAAAAATTATCTGAGTGTTCTTCTTGCTTTCCTTCTCTCCTAAATTGTTATTTCTATGATACTCTGTCATCTTCCCTAGTACTTGGTCACTATAATGAAATTCAAATTTTAGGGTGTCTCCTCCCACTCTGGAATTGAGAGCAATTGGTCTAAAGTGAAAGACACTAAACTTGGACACATAGACTTGGCAGAATTCTGATCTCGTCTGCAGCGGGAAGATAGGTCATCATTTGCAGAGAAAATTCTATAGAGCAGTTTGGCTCATGCAATAGGCTTCCCTGTTTCTGTGTGTTGTGAAGATTTAATTGTTGCATGCGTAGACAGATACAAGCCTGAGACTTTGGAGATCAAGACTAAGAAATGTGTGGTGGTTGCAAGGATTGATTCTGAGTCTATCTCTTGTGCATTGAAAATTCCAAGACAAGAGAAATACAAAGTTATGTCTATAGCCTTGGGTGTAGAATTCTTCAAGGAGAATGAAGATTGGTGCAGAAATTCTAATGCATGCAACTAGCTAAAGTTGGAGAAAAGAGGTAAGTCTCAGCTACCCCCTACACTTAAAAGAGCACATTTTAAGGATGAAACTTTAGATAATGTTAGTCTGTTGCACCAGGTGGTGGGTAGTGAAGATGCTAGCTATTTTCAATTCTAGATGTGTAACTTTATATTACTGATATGTAGTGAGAGTCAGTTTATTGATTGGGCTGAAATAATAATCTATCACTTGACAAAGCAATTGTTGAAGTTTCAAGAGACCTCTGCATTTAACATGTGCTCCTATTTGGTATATGTTCTAGCCAGTCGAGAGATTGTTTGCACTAGGTTAAGGCCCCATGGGTCTTTAACCCCAGATACTCTTATGTATGCTTATTTTCCTCAATTTACAAAAGATGTTGGGATGAAAGATTTTCATCAGGTTAATGATGCCTTTTTAATGTTTTTGGTGAGAAAGTTGAACTATAATTCTGAAATGAGGATTTCCCTTGAGGCTGCATCTCTGGTTATGCAATTTGGGAGTTTTTATATTCAATTTGATAGGTTCACTTAAATGAGACTGGAGGGTTACGAGTTAGCCCCAACCAAGTTGCCTCGGTACCCTAATGACTACATTATCTTTTTGAAAGTTTGTAGACAAATGACTACTGTAAATGTGAAATACCAGAATATGAGAAAGAAGGGAAACACATTTCCATTTTCTTTATCAGTTTATTCTTGTAAAAATAAAGATGTTGCTAAAGGATCCGAGTGCGCATTGGTGGAATCTAATCTCTAGTCTTTATCTTTGAGGCAACACTTTGACAGCAAGAACTACGTAAAGCAGAACTTCTATGGTTCTAGCTCTTATGAGCATCATTCGAGCCTAGAAGACTTCTGGGAGGATTGTGTGGATGACCGTGAAGTTCTGAGAAGAAGCTACATGACACTTACCATAAGTCAAATCTGGGCTTTTGGTTTACCCATTCATATTCCAGCAAAAGCTGAGGAGGACTCTAAAGTAATTGATGTGGAATACCAAAATCTGCTGCCAAAACCCCTTCCCCATATAAATTGGTCTGAGAAGGAGGTTGTGGATATAAATGTTCATTATGCACCAGTGATTAAGAGAATTAAAGATTGGCTAGTTGGTAAGTGGCATGGGCATGCAGGTTCACCTCATGAATCAGGTAGTTCAAGGGCTACTGGATAGAAAACGGTGCAGAATTCTGCTGTGCATAGTTCCTCACAGCCACATGACATGTTACAATCAATTTCTAATTCACAGTTAGGAGGTGGGTGCGAGGTCCAATGATGCCATCAAATTGAAATCAGTGTGTGAATCAGATAGTCCTCTTGTGATAAAAAGAAATGTTCAGAATTCAATTGTTAATGATAGCTCTTTTCCTAATTTTCTTGATGTGTCCTCTTCTCCTGATAATAAAGAAATTCATGTTGCTTCCCCACTGGAAGATAGAAATAAATCTATCTGACAATATAAACACTACTGTGGTGACTTTCTCTCCTAGCTGGCTGAAAAAGGTGGTAGAGAAAAAGAGGAAAAATGCTCCCACCATGGCCAAAGAAATTGATACTATTTCTATGCTTCTGCAAGGGACTTCAAAACCTAAGAAGGCTAGGAGAATGTCTAGGATGATAAATGATGCTACTTCTAGCCACCAAGTATTGGAAATTGCTGACCCCATAAAAGATTTGGATGAAAATGATATAACTGAGGCAGATTATAAAATAAGTCATATTGACTTGGGCCCTTCCACTCTTGAGGGGGAGTCATACCATGCAAATTATTCTGTCAATGTTTTGAATAAAAGGGCCAAGGAAGAAAGGAAAGAAAATATAAAACTCCAATCTCAAATCTTGTCTTTGAGCTAATTCATCCAATCAATAGTGACACCTTCTTCTCAGGTAGCTCCTAACTCAGAGGTCATTGGGATTGATGCAAATATTGTTAAGCAGATTAAAAAGAGTCAAAATATTACCAAGGCTATCAATGAGTGGATTGAAAAATTATCTTGTGATATTTTGTTTTTTCTTGACTAAAATGATACAAAGCTATTCTCTTATACACAATAAAAGAAAAGAATTGATCAATGAGCTTCAACAAGTAAGAAAGGAACAGGGAAGTACTTATGTGCTTTCGAGGTAAGTTGCTGAGTTAGCAGCCTTAGATTCCATAACACTCACAAAGGAAAATCTAGCTAGCGACCCCTGTGAAATTGATTTGTCCTCGGTTGACTCATTGGACTGGAAGCTTAATATGTATGACAATCTTATCGATCAGATCAACAAGGCTCTACAAGAATACCTGGATCTAATGATTGGTATTCAAAGGGGTTTTAATGCACTTGAAATAAATATTTTGGATGACTTTGGAGAAAACCTACGTGATCCCAAGGATATCAACAAAGAAGTCAAAGACATGCTTTATAGTGAGCTTGTTGATCCTGAGACTATCTTTGGTGAATCACTAAGTAAATTGGGCTATAAGAAAGTCTATCTTAATGGTTACAAAAATAGGGATGAGATGATCCAGGAGACCATGGCAAGAGTATCTAAGAACTTCGCAAAATTCAGAACTAGATTGTAGAACACTACTATTCTAGGGATCAAAAGTATTACTGCTATCATCACAAAGTATCAAGAGTACAAGATGAGGTTGAAGGTGCGAGAGAAGATGGCGGAAAATCAAGTGGTGGAAAGTATTGAAGATCCTAAATAAGATGAAGGGGTGGTGAATTAAGTTTATTTCTTTTATGCTTTTCAGTTATCTGGCTCAAAACTTTTAAAGACTTGATTTTAAAAAAGAAAGAAACGGTTGTCCTCAAGAAACCGTTCCTCTTTCAATGATAGTTATTATTTAATGCTTATAAATATGTAATGGGGAACAATGGAAGTATCTTTCTAGTTGGGCAAACTTTGTTTTTCTCAATTTAGTTAGATATCTCGTATGTTTTGTTTGATTTCAATCTACTTTAATATATAGAAAAGATACACAGTTGGAATTGTTCGAGCTTATATGATCTTTGTATTATAATGCTTGGGCTATCATTCTACTTATGTTGAATGTCATATTTGTGGTTATCTTTCTTTATGTTGGAGAATTCAGTTGGTGATTTTATTGTTGTGGATATATATCTTTGAATGGATATGTTATGGTGATTATGATTCAAAATCTTCTCATTTCGATTGTTATTATTTGAAGTCTTTAAGCTTCTATGAGAATTAGTCCATTTATTTGTATGAAAATCTCCTTTCAAAGCTTTCTGGTTAAAAGCATTTCCTTTCTTTGCTTTCTGGTTAAAAGCATCATAGATTTTTGATTCATTGAACATCAATCAAAGGTAGCTGCCACCTTGTAAAATAAGCATAGAGTTGGTGATAAAATATTATTATTACTAACTCAACTGTGGTTACATTTGTCATTTGTTTGGGCGAGAGAATATAGAGTTAAATGGCAAATCTGTATACCAACAAACATCAAGCTCTCCTACCTTTCTAATCATATTACTTTTCTACAATTCAAATATATTAAGGTTTTGATCTTCATTACTTTTTCTATTGTCTTTATTTTTTGACAAAAAACATAGGTATTGCTTTTTCTTCTTCATTTTTTATCTACTCATCCAAATTTGACACTAATTACATTTTATATTATAAACCCCATTCTATATGCATGTTTTAAAAAATGATTGTTGATTAGTATTCTCAAAATCAAAGGGGGGCACACTCAAACTTTTATTTTTCAAGATTTGTCCAATTTGAAAATTAGTTAAAAATATATATTCATTAAAAATTAGCAAAAAAATATGGCATAAACTACACCATGTTAGCTAATTTTATACCAAAGGGATTTCCAAAATACTTGTAAAAGTTAATATTTTAGGGGAGCACACCTAATTGTATGTTATATTTTTTTGATAAAGCCATGACCACTTTGTGTGCTCCCCCTATTTGACCCTTTTAATCTCCACTATTTAAAAAAAAATAGTAGCTTAAATAAACTAGATTCTAAGCACTACTAATCTTGTTCTTATCACATCTTGAAATTTTAAGCATGGGTATCTCAAATTACTTGTTGAATTAATTTTATGAAAAATGTGGCCACATTTGACCTCCTTTTGGCTCCCATTTCCATGCACTTATCCTATGCCAAAATGGGAGGTTTGATGTTCAATATTGAAAAAAAGGAAAAGTGGGAGGTTTGGAATAGGGTACAGTCAACCATCAAAGCATAAAGGATAAAGAAATTTTGTTAGATGTTGTAGATGCAACTATCTTCGTAGACATGGATACAAAATATGGAAGCTTAGTCAAGGCACATGAACTATTTGATAGACTGCCTCAAAGAAATGTGGTCTCATGGACTATAATGATTGCGAGATAAGTACAAAAAGGATTTGTAGAAAAGGCTATAGAATCTTTTGTATAAAAGGCTATATAAACTTTCAATCAAATGCAATTGGTAGGTGTAAAGTTAAATTCCATAGGCTTTTCTAGCATCCTCTCTACCTATGCCAAAATGGGAGCATTTGAATAGGGTATAGACACTTATTACAACATAATAGATTGCCATTGGAGTATTGGGATGAGGAGATCATCACCTAGATTGCTAACTCATGGAAGATTCATAGCACTGGACAACACCACTAAGAGCAAATCAAGGTTAGTGTTTGTCTTCTTTTGTGTCAATGTAGATAACTCAAATAAGAGAGGATTCCTTAAATCACTACACTCTACAAACTTTCCCACTTGACACTTGGTTTGAACTTACTTAGGTCATGGATTTTGTCAACCTAGGGGGGCCCCTACTCCCCCTTTGGGCCCATTGATTGAACAAGCTGTAGTAAGTACTACCTCGGGTAGTACTTCAGAGCATGAGATTCCAACATTGGATTTAGGTCCAAATTCTTAGAAGAATTGCCTTCTTGGTAAGGATGAATGGTACAAAGATTAATCTATTGTCATTGTACTATCAGAAATAGAGAAAGGAATGGACTTGCAAATACCAAACCTCATGATGGAAAAGATAGTCTCGACCATGGAGCTATCTTTGGTTGGAAAATTCTATTCTCTAAGACCTAATATAGACATGGTCCATAGGTGGGTAGTGAATATATGGCATTTGAAGGGAAGTGTTTCAACCAGCGCTATGTTAGGGGGTCTCTTCCTATTCAAGTTCACAACCAAGGAGGATCTTATAACAGTTTTGGCTGGAGGTCCTTGGTTGTGTGGAAAACATAGCCTATGTTTGGGCCACTGAAACCTAGTTTCAATGCAACAATAGAACTAAACAAATCTACCCCGATCTAGGTAAGGCTACCTAGATTGACATTGGAGTATTGGGATGAGGAGATAATCACTTGGATTGCTAACTCATTTGGCAAATTCATAGTGCTTGACAACACCACTAAAGACCAAATCAAGGTTCGTGTTTGCCCGCTTTTGTGTTAATGTAGATATTCATAAAACTATCCCTACTTCAATTAACATAAAATCTAAATATGGAAACCAGGAGAAACAATTAGTTTAAGAAAATGCTACTACATTCTACCAAAACTGTGCTAGGAAAGGCCATCTGATCATAGAATGTAAATCCCTAAAGAACCAAAAACTGAAGGAGGTGAGGGAAGAGGAAATAAAAAATAAGGAGTATCTCTTAAAAGAGGATCTCTTAAACATTATAAGATCCCCTATTAAAACTACAGAACCGAAGGGATCTAAAGAGAGGACCTCTCTGGGGCTTGAATAGTAGATGAAAGACCTTCTGGACTCCAAGCTAGAGGACCCTTCTGTGAGGATAGAAGATAAGGAAGAGGGGGAGATCCAAGATCACTCTCAAAGAACAAATACCCCATAGAAGATAGACACTTATGTAGGTGAGCAAAGACAAACACCTAAGAAAAAGTCTTTCCTTTAGAGCCCTCCTACTATCACGGGAGAGGAAGGGAAGGGGAAAAGAGTAGAAGTGTCTTCTCCTAGAGAGTAAACCCCTGGAGCAAGAACAAGTACCTTGTGGAGTAACTAAGAGGGATGGGTAACACCCAAGAAAAAGACAAAAGCCACATGAAAAAGTCAACAAATGTAGGAATAGAGGGAAAAGATAGAAGACCTTCACAAAGGGAAACTAGGCAGAGGGAAGTAGTTAAGGAAATAGCTAATGGGAGACAAAGTACTCTGGAGACTCATTCTAGGAGAGTTCATAAATGAAGATCCTCTCTTGGAACATAAGAGGACTGAACAGTCCTCAAAAGCAATTTTTAGTTAAAAACTACATCTATGAAAATAAGCTGGATATTCTCCTCCTCCAAGAAGTCAAAATGTCAGAAGGAAGTTTCAAAGAAATTTCCATCAAGCTGTAGCCCACTGCTGATTATTTGATCATCCCCTCTATTCAAGGAGCTTCTGGAGGTCTAGTTACTATGTGGAATAAACACCATCTCATTGGCACTTATTGCTCTCATAGCAAAAACAACCTTGAAGTGAAGTTCACCCTAAATAAAAAAGTCTAGAGGTTGATAAACATTTATGCTCCCAACTCTAGGAATTCTAGGAAGGAGATTTGGGATGAGATAGCCCCTAGGGTAACTACCAAGAAAAGAGATAGTTGGATGTTGATTGGAGATTTCAATACTCCCCTATACCCTTTAGAAAAATTAGGAGGCATTTTAGACTACTCAAATAGTATGGCTAACCTTGCTGACTTTCTCAATCTTATTGGCCTAGTGGACATAGATGTTAATGATCAAATCTACACTTGGACCAATAGGAGTAGGGGATACCAACTAATTCAGGTTAAGCTAGATAGATTTTTGATATCCTCCAATTGGGATATTATTCAGCACTCTAAATTGACAGTTGTGCCTCATATTATTTATGATCACAATCCCCTCTTATTCACCTAGTGGGAAGGTAATGCCAAAGGCCCTTTCCCTTTCAAATATGAGGTAATGTGGGCTTCTCACCCAGACTTCAAAGTTTGCATTACTAATTGGTGGAGCATCACTATATAGGGTTCCCCTAGGTTTAGGCTAGCCCAAAAACTCTTGCATGTCAAACAGAAAGTCAAAGGCTAGAACAAATACTACTTTGGTAATGTAATGACCCAAAAAAACACATTTTTTCTATCCTGATGGATGTTCAAAATAAAATGGCCAAGGGAGATAGGAGTGAATTCAATTTCAACTAGGAGAGTTCTCTGCTTAAAGATTGGAGGGAGTTGATGAAAAGGGAAGAACTATTCTGGAAGCAAAAATCCAGGGTCTAATGGCTTACTAAAGGGGATAGGAAGACTTCCTTCTTTCACCAGTCAACTATGAGACATAGGAGAAGGAATTAGATTACTAAGCTAATGGATGAGAACAATAAAGAGGTCAACTCAGAAGAGGAGATAGGTCAACTTGCTTCAAATTATTTCAAAAACTTCCTCTCCAAGAAGATGGATAAATCTCACCTGGATATGGATGAAAAGTTGTTGGACAATATCCCATCTCTTATGTTTGATGAGGATAACTAATCTCTGTTGAAGATAATTACTAAAGAGGAGGTCAGGAATGTGGTCTTCTCCATGGGATCTCTTAATGCCCCTGGCCTTGATTGTTTCACTCCTACTTTCTTCCAATATTTTTGGGACATTGTGGGGTTTGATGTCACGGCTGCAGTTAGAGATTTCTTCATAACGGGTAAGATCCTCAAACATATTAACAATACTTTTATTTCCCTAATCCCAAAGAAACAAAATCTTGAGACTATGGCTGACTTCCGCCCCATCAGTCTTTGCAATACTATTTACAAGATCATCTCTAAGACCCTGGTGTTTAGATTACAACCCCTCCTGGGTGGCCTCATAACTAGCTATCAGAAGGGTTTTGTCCCTGGGAGACATATTGTAGATGTTCCCATCTCTACTCATGAGCTAATCCACTCCATGGACAAAAGTAATATCCCAAGTATGGCTTTTAAACTAGATATCTCTAAAGCATAGCATAAAATTTCTTGGGGTTTCAAGTTCAAAGTTCTAAGGAAGTTTGGATTCCATGACAACATCATCAAACTTATAAAATAGAGTGTTCCACTGTTAAGTTTCCAGTGCTGGTTAATGATATCCCTCAGTAAGTTTTCAATATTGGTTAATGATATCCCCTAGGGGTTTTTTAATTCTAGCAAAGGGATTAGACATGGGGATCCCCTATCCCCATATTTGTTCATCATCACGACTGAGGTGTTGGGGAGGAACATCTTGAACCTACTGAGAAGATAGGACCTAAAAGGTGTTAGAGAAGCTTCTATTATGGACCCTTTAGCTATCCAACAATTTGTGGATGACACAATGTTGTTTGGTGCTACCTTGGTGGTGGAAGCCGGAAAGTGGAAATAACTTCTAAACAACTATGCCACAGCCTCTGGGCAATGCATCAATTATGAGAAGAGTAATATTTTATTCTTCAACACTAACTAGGAATTGCAGCAAAAGATTAAATCCATTCTCAATTGTTATGAGGCCGCATTGCCTTCTACCTATCTTAGCTTTCCCCTCACTGTTAAGGAAGTGACCCCTTTATATTGGAATTCTATACTGGAGAGAATCCAAAGGAAATTGGAAGGATGGAAGGGTAAGATGCTTATCCAAGCGGTTAAGTGTCAGCTTCTAAAGGCTTCCCTCCAAGGTATCTCCACCTACTTTCTTACCTTGTTTAAAATTCCTAGATACATTGCTGAGAAATTTGAAAAAATCTAGAGAACATTCCTTTGGGCGGGAGTGGAGGAGAAGAAAAGGCTCTCTCTCATCAGTTGGGATAAGGTTTGTCTCCCCAACTCTCAGGGGGACTGGGTATCATAAAGATCTAGCTAATGAACAAGGTCATGTTGGCTAAGGTTGGGTGGTGCTTCATAAAGGAAGAGAAAGATTGGGGGAGATCATTCAAGCCAAATATCTGCGCAATGGGGAGAGAATTGATTTTCTGGATCAACAAGGTCTCCCCAAAAGGTCCATAATATGGAACAAAATGTTAAAATCCATAAATCTCCTTGCTCAAGGGATGAAATGAAAGTTGGGCAATGGGGATAAGATCAGATTTTGGAAAGACACCTAGCCACAAGACAAACCTCTAATAAATCAGTGAAATGACAGGATGATCAGCAAAGCTAACAGTTTCTTTGGGGAAAAGGCTATTAACTATATTGATCTTTTTCAGGGGAGGAGGTAGTATAAAAACATTGTTGACTACTTGCTAGATAATAACCAGGATTATATGGACAACTCCCTATAGCTCAGTCTAAACAATTTTAGAATACCCATCTTCCCTAGATAGGATGATATGTTATGGGCTTAGAATAATAAAGGCCTCTTCTCTGTTAAGCCTACTTACAAACTGTTGTCCAATAGTGGTCAATGACATAGGGTCTTGTAGGTTGTTTGGAATAGAAACTTGACCCCCAAAATCAATTTCTTTTGGTGGTCTACGACACACTATAAAATTTTAACTATAGACAACCTTTTGAAAAGAGGCTTCCAATTGGCCAATAGGTCTGTGCTATGCCATAAGGATGTAGAGTCCATTTCACACCCAATTCTTCTCTGTGATTATACTAAAGACATTTGGGGAATGATATTGGAAAAGCTTGGCCTTGACTGGGTCATGAATGTAAGTCTTATAGAGTTTGTGGAGGTTTGGACAGCTCTCTTCAATCATCCTAGAATCAAGGAGCTTTGGAAATAGTCCCCCCAATTAGGGTGGAGCATCTGGAAGGAGAGGAACAATAGAATCCTTAGAGATTCTATCAAAAGCCAAAGGAGGTCTTTTTCTCTTTCCTTAAAATGTTGGCTAAAAACACCTCTACTAGTAGAGTGAACAGTGCTAAAAAACCCCCCACCCCCTCAGAATTGCATTTGGCCAAAAGTTGGGAAATAACCTCAGACATAACTACTTTTGACAATTTCAAAAAGATTGCTTGACGAAACACTATTTGGAAACCACCCCCTCAAGATTGGGTGAAGTTAAATTTTGATGGTGTGGTTAAGGGTAGAACTGGTATGGCTAGTGGAGGGGGCATCATCAGAAGTGGCAATGGTCAAATGATTGTAGCCTATGCTTGAGGAATTGGAAAACAATCTAATAATGTGGCAGAAGGTCTTGCATTGCTTTGGGGACTTAAAATTGCCCTTAGCCTGAGAATAGAAAGAATTCAAATCAAAGGAGATTCAAAAATTATTATAGATGTGGTCTTGGGTAAGGCTGACACTAGATGGAGGCTCAAGGACACCATTGGGGACATAATAGGCCTATTGATTGGTTTCAAAGAGAATTAAATTGACCACACCTTCAGAGAGGGCAACAAGGTGGTAGACAGTATGGCCAACCTTGGTCAAAACCTCAATAACTGGAGGTGCCAGAGGAAAGCAGATAACCTCCCCAAGCATATACAAACCCTACTCCTCAAGGATCTACAATAACCTATTTATTCTTTGTCATGTGTAATGGGATGGAAAGTTTAAATTCAAAAACTGAGCTTGTGAGTTTTTGGTGCTATTGAGGGATGACTAGAAGTCAAGTCAGTAGGATGACTAGGATGACTCAACCACATAATCACGTGGCCAATCATGTGGAGAAGATGATAATGGGGCAAAGATTTTTAATCCCACAAAAATCCTTTATTAATGATTTATTTGATCTTGCCCATCATAATGTGCAGGTGGCATTGAATTCACATAAGGTGGAATTATTGCACGGTGAGGTCATTAGACAATGAGGTGTTGAGCAAGGTCCTCAACTTTAAGAAATAAATGGCTGGTTATTTGTTGAGATCAAGAATAGACTTTTACAAAGTTTTTGTTACATCCCCAATTTTTGTCTTGCTATACTTTTACTTTTTACTTGGACATAAGTAAATTTATTATGATGTTTAGATTGATGACAAGGAAAAACATGGATTATATGAAATGTCATTTATTGAAATCATACAAATGATTATGTTATTATCAATTTAATATTTGTATTATGAGATTTGATTTATTAGTTGAATTAATCAGATAATGATGCACTAATCACATATTGTTTGATCACAAGTGAAACAGAATTACAGGTTATCAAATGACTCTCAGAGAAAAGAGAGAATATCTTTCTAGGAGAGAGATATAGACCTCGGGTTAAGAGTGATTTATTTGCCAAACCGAGTTAGAAGTGTTTAACGAAAATGTGAACCAAGGTGTCGTAAGAGGTAAGCTTTGTCTTGTCAGTTTACTTCTGAACCTAATCGACAAGTAGTCGATATTGTTTTTAAATCTTTAAAAGTTGTATTAAGTCGTCTTACTCATTAATAATGTTAACGACGTCGTCTGACTTTGATTTATAACTATTTACATTTAACGTAAATATTACAACGTTATTATCATAAAATGATTATCTTATTATTACTATTAAGTTATTTGACATATTATAAAGATTCTCAATGTTATGACGATATACTCAAGTTAAGAATACATGAATTATGCTGACGGATTATGATGGGGAGACAAGCTCAACCCGATCATAATATCTGTAAACCATGGTTTAATAATATCTTATTATTGAATAAACTATATCTATCTAATGTAATAAGTGAAGATATGAGGATTATAATTGATGTAATCAATATAATATATATTGATGTAATCAATATATAGATGCCTTTGCATCATAAGAGGATAATACCTCTTAATGAGTCGACGACATTGAGGAAGCCGTAAGCTATACTATAATAGAGTCTTTATAATAGTAAGTAGTGGATCAAACCACATGTAATAGTGGATTGAAAGACATGTGATGATCATTAAAAGATCATTTTTATATTCCTTTAAGTGTCAGCCTCATCCTTATGGGGATGACTGTGTTTTCAAATTGCCCAACTGATTAAACCAATTGGCAACCTTCCACAATTGACATGTGGTCTTTTACTTAAAATTTGAATTTAGTTTAAGACTGAGTCATCGAGGAAAGTTAAGAGGTCATTAAGTTGCAATTGAATTACTGTTAAGTGGTGAATGAAGGCAACTCTCAAGGAGTCGTGCCTGGGAGATATATTGGGTAACGACTCAACTGAGCGGGCAGTCTAGAGATGGGAAGTTAAAAATCTTGAGATAATAGAATATAGAGGAAAGGGTGGATCAAATGTATGCAGAAAAGCTTAGAGAGGGAATACACAGTCTGTTGGCATCGAATCTATGTCTAGTTTACGTATCTCAGCCAACTGAAGTTCATCCATTGTCAGGTATTTCTCAATTCATACAAACCATGTGATAATTGAATAAATCTTTTAGTTTGATCATTGTTGTATCATGGGAGATTATAATAGTTTGCTAGTAAGGTTAAACCTTCTATATTTGTGGAGTAACAGTCAAAAACTGTAATGTATCCACAATAGGAAAATGCAATTAACATTCTAAATAAACAATGTTGATCTATCTCTATGATTGATGAGGACAATGAATGCAAATCATTTGGTTGATTCTTGGTAAATTAAGTGAGTAGTATGTTTCAGTATGCTACATTGACCATTTGCTATTTTGTTTATGGATCAATAATCATATTAATGTATTAAAGAGAGGATAAGAGACCTTCTTAGTAAGAGACTGTCATAACTGTTATTAGTTTAGAAAACATTTCTCTAATCGAGTAAGTTTGTATCAAATCATTGGAATGATTGTGAGATATCCAAACGTTAGGCTCTCAAATGAATGAACCTTGTTTTCATATTCTCAACTTGAACTGTATAGTATTGAAGTTATATTGATTTAACATATTATATTGTATAGACTATATATATGCATCGAATAATGCTATCTACCAAGAGAACTAGAATCATATGAGTTGTTAGTAAACTTTTGTGTTATATCTAAAGATAGTAACTTAGTGTTACTAAGGAAAATGGAATAAGGTTATTATGAGAATCCCATTTAAAGACTATTTGTCATTGTTATTCATGAAGAGATCCAACACAATGGAGGCTAAGTATTCTAGAGAATGACCTTGTAAGGATATTTATACTCAGGGTATGTTTTGTTTATAAACATTATCAAAGTTATTCTGCGTTCCTTTGTATAGGAGACATTATAGTATTCTTAACCTTAGTTAAATCAAGGGTTATTTACGAATCTAGAACTCCTAGAAATAAGATATGGTTATATTATTATATCATATTAACAAGGGGTATTAGGGCACCCTAGAGTCAATTACCAACCAATGGAATGGTTATGTCATATAGACTTATTTTAGTCAAAAGGTATGATTATCATGACTTGTGGATTAAACTAATTCATGATTAAGTTAAGTAAGAGTTTAAACTGTGAGAATATAACAGTATCCAAGTTGAGTAGGGGTGGGTGAACACAACGACTACGTTCATTATGAACGTCATTAATATTAAAACTTTGGTCAAAGTAATGCATTTGTTTTCTGCATGCATTGTCAGTTCACTATATTCGGATTGTTCATCCTATCAGAAATCATACTTAGCTAGAGGGTATCTACGGTTGTATGGTTGATTGAGTTGAGTAGAATACAACACTGTGTACTCAAGAAAGGCAAATTACCTTTGGTCACCTAAGGTCTATATTCCTCGTGAAGGGTAGGGCCACTTCCTATGTGGAAGATGTGTGGGAGACTGTCGGTATGTGGTTGGAGGTAAATCACTACAAAGATGGTCTCTCTCCAAGCAGGAAACATGCCAGGACTTGTGATAAAGATGTCAGATATTTAAATACAGTATTTATTCCAAACTTGTATATGTAATTACGCCGAGAGGCGTTCTACACTCACAGCAACGGCTAAAAGATTCAAATTCTCGTAAACAATTAAGATTCAAATTCCCATGTAACCAAAATTCATAAAATGTGTAAATAAATAAATTTGTGGAAGCCAAATAGATAGGAAAATAGAAAAACTTGGGCAGTTATAGAGTGAAATCTTTATCAAAGTAAACAAAAAATAAATAAAGTTGTGGAAGCCAAATGGATAGAAAAATAGAAAAACTTGGGTAGTTATGGAGTGAAATCTTTATTACGTTTGAAGAATATGAAAAGTCTTGCAGCATAGTCTCTTTAAATTAACTCATGTGAGCATATCAAATATTCTAACTGCAAGTAATTTATAAATGCTAACAAATTGGATATCTCTTGGCGTACTGTAGACATATTTTTTAAAATATAAATATACTAGTAGTTTTACATTTGTAAACATTGTAAATGAAAAGACAATATGGGTATATTGTATTTTGTAAAAAGAAATCTTGTAATTGTAGTTACTTGATTATTTGTTGAAATAAAAAAGAAAAATTTTCTCTATCTCATTTTTACCTTGTTGAATTACTTTATGGTAAATCTTCTAGTTTTATTATGTTAAATGAACATGGATGTTACATATGGTATCAGAGCTACTAGGTTCAGCACTAGGGCTTATGAAACCACTATGCTTGCATGTAATCAACATTATGCAGTTAGCTAATGTTTAAAAATTTGTATGCCAGGATCGTACATTTTAAGAAGATAGCAAGAAAGTCTGTTAATTCAACTCAATGTTTCCTTAAAGCAAAAAGAGAACGTGAGGCCATTATCAAAACCTTTGAGGGAACCAATGATGAGAGTGGCATTTGGTTAAGTGATACTGAAACTCTAGTGATTGCATTAACTCGAATCAAGCGAGTGAGAAAGGAGTACTTGGAAAGGGTTAAAGATGAGGAAATAACTATGGTTAGGCAAGATCCCTACATACCCTCAACTGTTGAGATCATAGAAGTTAGGTCCGATAGTGAGTCAGAGGGTTATATACCTCGAGATTATGTATCTGAAAATGAGTCTGAAGGATATACTCCTCTTGAGCACGACTTTTGAAGTCATTTCTTGTATAAAAGAAGAAAACTCGTTACTTTTGAAATGAAATAAATAAAAAAGAGTTGTTTTTGTGCCAAACTATTGTTTAAATTGAGTATTATGTTTAGATTTAATGGGTTACATTATAATCTAGAACTATTGGATAACTCAATATTCTCAGGTGTGAGAAATCAATAAACATGGTGCAGACAAGAACTAACCAAGGAGAAAGTGAAGAAGAAAACCACCCGCCAAATAATAAGCTAGACCAAATCATAACCATGCTTGAGGAAACCAAGAAAAGATTGGGTGATTTGGAGAAGAAAGTGGATGACAAAGGGAATACTGAGGGAGAAGGTGAAAACTCTCATGGTGAAAGTAGAGAAAATCATGAAGATCAAAGTAAGAGTACTGAACCTCATAAAGAGGCAAGCGATAGATTGACCTTGGAGATCTCTAAGGATATGAAGAAGGTCGTTCCACCAAAACTTGATGGAACAAAAATTGCAGATGCTGTAAAAGCTTGGTTAACAGAAATGGAAAAATACTTTGAGATAAGGAATTACTTAGAGGTGACTAAGGCAGTATGGGGAGCATTCCAACTGGCAGGAGAAGCATCCACTTGGTGGATGAATAAAAACATGGAATTGAATTTAAGCTCTCTAAGGGTAACTTGGGATGAGTTCGTGGAACTATTTTGCAAGAGGTGGTTACCATAACAATATTTTGACCAGAAACTAACTGATTTTTAGAATCTTTGACAAGGAGATATGACAGTGGTAGAATATGGAGAAAAATTCACTCGACTCTTGAAATGCATTCCACAATATCAAAAGGATGAGAGATTCAGGATCAGAAAATTCATCATGGGCTTAAATTCTCAAATTGGTGGTGAAGTGGATGTACATGGTCCCACAACAATGGATCAAGTGTACAAGAAGGTGATCAAGCAAGAGCAAAACCTAAAATCCATCTTGGCTTATCATGATAGAAGCCGCAAGAGGTTTAATGAAACTCCTAACAATCAACCCTACAAGAAAAGATATGAAAAGAGTTATTATAACAAGAGAAAAGATAAAGGACCTCATAAGAACAAATGTGGATCTGGAAATGAGAAAAAGAATAACAACTATAAAAGAAATAAGGATAACAATGGGAAGACTTTAGATAAGAAAGGACCCATTAGAGGATGCTTTACTTGTGGGGGTGACCACTATGCAAATCGTTGCCCTAACAAGAATCAAAGTGGTCAACAAAGAGGTACTACACTACCTACTCAACAAGAAGCATTCCAACAAAGGATTCATGCATCTCTCGACAATTGTCAAGTCAAGTATCAAATCACACCCATTGAGATGATAGGTACTTTGTTTGGAATCCCTATATCTATTTTGATTAATACAGGAGCCACAGAAAATTTTGTTTCTCCTAGAATTTTGAATAAATTTTCTAGAAAAGTTGGTTACATGTCCAAACCTTGGTCAATAGAATATGCTAACCAATCTAAGGCTTAGGTAGAGCAATGTTTGTTTGAAGCCAAAGTTGACCTTCCTAGTTTCTCAACTGAAGTAAATCTATATGTAGCCCCCTTAGGTTCCTATGATGTGATCCTAAGAATGAATTGGTTATGGAAACATAGAGCTAAGGTTGACTATTTTTCAAAAATAGTTGAATGCTTAGATGATTTGGGGAATCTGACCTAATTCCAAGGAATTCAAAGAGAAGTTAAAATCAGAACTATCTCTGCTAAGCAATTAAAAAGGGCTGGAAGGAAAGGTTGTCAGTTGTTTGCAGTCAAAATGGAACAAGTGGAGGAAGAGGTAGAAAAACCTAGTTTATCTTTTGGGGAAAAGTATCCTTTTCTTCAGGAATTTTAGGATGTGTTTCTAGAAGAACTTTCAGGATTACCTTCCAAGAGGGATTTTGATTTTGCTATTGATATTAAACCAGGATCTGAGCCTATATCAAAAGCACCCTATCATATGATGACAACTAAGTTAATGGAATTGAAAGCACAATTACAAGACTTGTTGGCAAAAGGTTTAATCAGACCAAATGTTTCACCTTGGGGTGCTCCAGTTATTTTTGTTAAGAAGAAGAATTGAACCCTTCGTTTGTGCATAGATTATCAAGTATGCTTAATAAAGCAATGGTAAAGAACAAATATCCTTTGCCATGTATTGATGATCTTTTTGATCAGATGCATGAAGCTGCTGTGTTTTCAAAGATTGATTTGTGATCAGGATATCATCAATTAAGACTGAAGGATGAAGATATTCATAAGACAACTTTTAGAACTAGATATGGACACTATGAGTTCATAGTATATTCAGAGATTGTTTGTATAAGTTTCTTTTAGTCTTTCTAGATGATATACTCATTTATTCTAAGAATGAGGAAGAACATCAATGGCACCTACAAATAGTTCTGTAGAGGTTAAGAGAACATAAGGTATATGGAAAACTATCTAAGTGCACATTCTTTCAGAAGGAGATTCAATACCTAGGTCATATTATATCAGCTAATGGAATATCTGTTGATCCTGCAAAAGTTACAGCTATTCTGGATTGGCCTGTACCAACAAATGTACATGAGGTGCATAGTTTTATGGGCCTAGCAGGCTATTATAGAAAGTTTGTTTTAAATTTCTCTAGTATTGCTAGTCCAATCACTTCCCTATAGAGGAAAGGAAAGAGATTTGAATGGATAGACAAATGTTAGGAAGCATTTGATCTCTTAAAGGAAAAGTTAACTTCAGCTCCAATCTTGAAAGTTCCTGACCCTGAAGGACAATTTGAGGTAATTACAGATGCCTCAGGAGAAGGATTAGGAGGAGTGCTTATGCAAGATGGAAGATTTATTGCATATGAGTCAAGGAAATTGAAATCTTATGAGAAAAATTATGCGCCACATGATCTGGAATTGGTAGCAGTAACTCATGCCTTACAGATGTGGAGACATTATCTATTGGGAAAGACTTTTGTACTTAAATCAGATCATCAAAGTCTTAAATATATTTTCTCACAACCACATTTGAATGCTCGACAAAGGAGATGGTTAGAATTGATATCTGACTATGACTTTGAGATAAACTACATCAAAGGAAAAGAGAATAGAGTAGCTGATGCTTTGAGCCATAGAAGACATATAACTTCTATTATATCTATTCACGGTAATTTCAAGGATTTGGTATTGCAAAATTTGTCTGGTGATGAGTTTTATGAGTAGGTTAAGCAAGCTCTAAAAGATAATCATAAAGATCCAAGGTATGATGGTTTTTGTTTAAGTTAGATGGGCTATTGAGGTATAAAGATAGAATTTATGTACTTGATGCAGCTAGATTGAGGGATTTAGTATGGGAAGAAGTTCATACTGCACCATATTCAGGACATCCAGGAGTGACCAAACTTCTAGTGGATGTTAAACCTCTTTATTTCTAGAAAGGAATGAAGAATGATGTTGTAAGATTTGTAGTAAGCTATTTAGAATGTCAAAGGGTAAAAGTAGATCATCATCACCTCGTAGGATTATTATATCCACATGACATGCCAGAGTGGAAATGGCAAGTTATTAGCATGGAATTTGTTCAAGGTCTTCCTATGTCAAGGAATAGACATGATGCCATTTTAGTGGTGGTTGATAAGCTCACAAAGATAGCACATTTCATACTAGGGAATTTGACTAATGGAGCAACTGTGTTAACTCATAAATTTGTGCAAGAGGTGTTTAGTTTGCATGGCTTCCCTGAAAAGATTATCTCAGATAGAGATGCGCGTGTAGCATCAAGGTTTTGGCAAACTTTATTTTCTACACTAGGGACTAAACTCAATGTGAGTACATCTTACCATGCTGAAATCGATGGGCAAACTGAGAGGGTTAACCAAGTCTTGGAAGATTTGTTGAGTATGTATTGCATGGATCAGCAATATAAGTGGGAAGAATACTTACCACTTGTGGAATTTGCTTACAACAATTCCTATCATTCTGCTATTAAGATGGCACCATTTGAAACATTATATGGAAGAAGATGTCGAACTCCTATAAGGTGGGATAAGCTAGAGGATAGGATTAGCATTGGGCCAGAAATGCTAGCTAAAATGGAAGAGAAAGTTAAGCTAATTAGAAAAATATTGGTAGAAGCCAATGATAGGCAAAAGAGCTATGCAAATGCAAAACGTGTTCCAAGGCAATTTTCTGTTGGAGAAAAAGTTCTTTTGAGGGTTAAACCTCAGAAAAGTTCTATTAAGTTTGGGAAATCTTCTAAGCTAGCCCCTCGATATGTGGGACCCTTTGACGTGCTTGAAGTAGTCAATCTAGTTGCCTATAGAATTGCTCTACCACTAGTCTTATCTAAAATATACAATGTTTTTCATGTGTCTTATTTGAAGAAATATGTTGCAAGTAATAATCATATTTTGACATGCAATTCTTTACAGATGCAAGACCCAGGGGTGGTCATGATCGAGCCACTCAAGGTGTTAGAAATGTGCAAGCTCCTCTTGCGTAACAGAAAGGTCTTGCAATGCAAGGTCCAATAGGACCAATATGCTGAGGAAAATGCTACATGGGAGGATTACCATGAATTCTATCAAAAGTTTCCTCATTTATTTAATAATGTTACTAGTTGAAAACAATGAACTTGCTTTTTAGTTACTTTTTGATACCTTATATCATCGAGGATGATGAATCTTTAGGGGAAGGATATGTTACATCCCCAATTTTTGTCTTGCTATACTTTTACTTTTTACTTGGACATAAGTAAATTTATTATGATGTTTAGATTGATGACAAGGAAAAACATGGATTATATTAAATGTCATTTATTGAAATCATAGAAATGATTATGTTATTATCGATTTAATATTTGAATTATAAGATTTGATTTATTAGTTGAATTAATTGGATAATGATGCACTGATCACATATTGTTTGATGACAAGTGAAATAGGATTACAGGTTATAAGATGACTCTCAGAGAAAAGAGAGAGAGTATCTTTCCAGGAGAGAGATATAGACCTCGGGTTACGAGTGATTTATTTGCCAAACCGAGTTATAAGTGTTTAACAAAAATGTGAACCAAGGTGTCGTAAGAGGTAAGCTTTGTCTTGTCAGTTTACTTTTGAACCTAATCGACAATTAGTCGATATTGTTTTTAAATCTTTCTAAGTTGTATTAAGTCATCTTAGTCATTAATAACATTAACAACATCGTCTGAGTTTGATTTATAACTATTTACATTTAACGTAAATATTATGATGTTATTGTCGTAAAATGATTATCTTATTACTACTATTAAGTTATTTGACGTATTATAATGATTCTCAACGTTATGATGATATAGTCAAGTTAATAATACGTGAATTATGTCGGCAGATTCTGATGGGGAGATAAGCTCAACCCGATCACAATATCTATAAACCATGGTTTAATAATATCTTATTATTGAATAAACTATATCTATCTAATGTAATAGGCCAAGACATGAGGATTATAATTGATGTAATCAATATAATTATTATTGATATAATCAATATATAGATGCCTTTACATCGTAAGAGGATAATACCTCTTAATGAGTCAACAGCATTGAGAGAGCCGTAAGTTATAGTATAGTAGAGTCTTTATAATAGTAAGTACTAGATCGAACCACATGTAATAGTGGATCGAACCACATGTAATGATCATTAAAAGATTAATTTTATATTCCTTTGAGTGTCAGCCTCATCCTTATGGGGATGACTGTGTTTTCAAACTACCCAACTGATTAAACCAATTGGCAGCCTTCCACAATTGACATGTGGTCTTTTGGTTAAAATTTGAATTCAGTTTAAGACTGAGTCACCAAGGACAATTCAGAGGTCATTAAGTTGCAACTGAATTACTGTTAAGGCGCGAATGAAGGCAACTCTCAAGGAGTCGTGCCTAGGAGATATATTGGGTAATGACTCAGCTGAGCAAGTAGTCTAGAGATGGGAAGTTAAAAATCTTGAGATAATAGAATATAGAGGAAAGGGTGGATCGAACGTATGTAGAAAAACTTAGAGAGGGAATACGTAGTCTGTTGGTATCGACTCTCTGTCTAGTTTGTATATCTCAGCCAACTGAAGTTCGTCCATTGTTAGATATTTCTCAATTCATACAAACCATGTGATAATTGAATAGATCTTTTAGTTTGATCATTATTGTATCGTGGGTGATTATAATAGTTCGCCAGTAAGGTTAAACCTTCTATATTTGTGGAGAAACAGTAAAAAATTGTAATGTATCAACAATAGGAAAATGCAATTAACATTCTAAGTAAACAATGTTGATCTATCTCTGTGATTGATGAGGACAATGAATGCAAATCGTTCGGTTGATTCTTGTAAATCAAGTGAGTAGTATGTTACAGTATGCTACATTGACCATTTGCTATTTTGTTTATGGATCAATAATCATATTAATGCATTGATAGAGGATAAGAGACCTTCTTAGTAAGAGACTGTCATAACTATTATTAGTTTAGAAAATAGTTCTCTAATCGAGTAAGTTTGTATCAAATCATTGGAATGATTGTGAGATATCCAAAAGTTAGGCTCTCGAATGAATGAACCTCGTTTTCATATTCTCAACTTGAACCATATAGTATTGAAGTCATATCGATTTAACATATTATATTGTATAGACTAAATATATGCATCGAATAATGCTATCTACCAAGAGAACTAGAATCATATGAATTGTTAGTAAACTTTTGTGTTATATCTAAAGATAGTAACTTAGAGTTACTAAGGAAAATGGAATAAGGTTATTATGAGAATCCCATTGAAAGACTATTTGTCATTGTTATTCATGAAGAGATTCAACACAATGGAATAGGTTAAGTATTCTAGAGAATGACCTTGTAAGGATATTTATACTCAGGGTATGTTTTGTTTATAAACATTATCAAAGTTATTCTACATTCCTTTGTATAGGAGACATTATAGTATTCTTAACCTTGGTTAAATCAAGAGTTATTTACAAATCTAGAACTCCTAGAAATAAGATATGGTTATATTATTATATCATATTAACAAGGAGTATTAGGGTACCCTAGAGTCAATTACCAACCAAAGGAATGGGTATGTCATATAGACTTGTTTTAGTCAAAAGGTATGATTATCATGACTCATGGATTAAACCAATTCATGATTAAGTTAAGTAAGAGTTTAAACTATGAGAATAGGACAATATCCAAGTTGAGTAGGGGTGGGTGAATATAATGACTATGTTCATTATGAACGTCATTAATATTAAAACTTTGGCCAAAGTAATGCATTTGTTTTCTGCATGCATTGTTGGTTCACTGTATTCGGATTGCTCATCCTATTAGAAATCATACTTAGCTAGAGGGTATCTAGGGTTGTATGGTTGATAGAGTTGAGTAGAATAAAACACTATGTACTCAGGAAAGGCAAATTACCACTGGTCACCTAAGGTCTATATTCCCCATGAAGGGTAGGGCCACTTCCTATGTGGAAGATGTGTGGGAGACTGTCAGTATGTGGTTGGAGGTAAATCACTAGAAAGATGCTCTCTCTCTAAGCAGGAAACATGCCAGGACTTGTGATAAAGATGTCAAATATTTAGATGTAGTATTTATTCCAAATTTGTATATGTAATAGTTTTACATTTGTAAGCATTGTAAATGAAAAGACAATATGGGTATATTGTATTTTGTAAAAAGAAATCTTGTAATTGTAGTTACTTGATTATTTATTGAAATAAAAAAAGAAAAATTTTCTCTATATCATTTTTACCTTGTTGAATTACTTTATGGTAAATCTTCTAGTTTTACTATGTTAAACAAACGTGGATGATACATTTTCATAGTTCACATCCTTGTTATTTTTGCTCTACACATTGCTAATTTTCATATTTCTATTGAGATGTGGGGGAGAGAACTAGAACAGAACCAATCTCTTGCGATGAATTCAAGAGAAATGAAACTCTTTGGCACATTTGTTGTGAGGGTGGTGTGGCTCCATATCTCAAAAGCCTACAGGAGCACGATGAGAATTTATCAAAGTAGTGTGCAACTTCATGGAACAATAGAAGGGTCCAAATTGGGGGTGTCAAGTTTGAGATTTTAGAAGATGTAATAGGCCTGGCTATAGGAATGTCCATCGAGGGTGTCAAACAGAAATGACAAAGAAAATTTTTTGACCTCAAGAACATGGCCCTATTTATGAAGAAGGGTGAGGAGCTCCATAACTCGCAAGGCGGATTTGACCGCGAGAGGCTACCCAAACCTTAGGACAAGGTATGCTATATGGTGATGAAGTATTTTACTTTGGAAGGTAGGTTTAGATGCTTCTACCATTATCATTTTGTGCTCCTCAATCATTTCAGAAGAAATCAGTTGATTAGTTTCCCATTCGACCTTCTCTCATCTTTGGAGACCTTAGTCAAAGCCATTACTGACCTACATGCCCAAAACCCCAACAAGCCTAGGATACTTCTAAACTAAGGGTTGATTTACTACTTATAAAAATTCCATTTGGCTCTTTGTCCGCTAAAGAAGATCACAGCTAACTTGGTAGATAGTCCCCTTACTGTTGTTTCTATGCATATGAAAGTTAACCAGAGTCATAGTGTGGTGATTACTGAAATCATGCCTAAGAAATTGAGGGATAGCCCCATAGAGCCTAGGGTTTCTACTTCCAAAAAAAACTTGGTGCTAAAACTAGTTCAATGAAATCCCCCAATGTGGCTACCCACCCTCCTGACTAGGCCGAGGATAACATTGCTAAAAAAATTGACATCCCTAGCTCGGGTATGAAGTCTACTAAAAGAAAGCTTGTCACCTCTGAGGACAAGGGAGATAACACTAAAAAGAAAGCCAAGGAAGGGAAGGAGGATACTTGTAAGTTTGTTAATGTGGGGGAGCTTCTCAAGAAAGAGGGGCCCAAGCTAGAGAAAGGTAAGGTGGTCGAGGTTTCGAGTGGGGATGATGATGATGATAGTGAGGAGACTTAAGAAGAGGGGAAATTTACTCTCCAGGGAAAAGTTAGAATGCCAACAACTAGAAGGTCCAATAGACTCGCAACTAAGCCCATCCCTCCCTCAAGGAGCATGTGGCTTCCAGTGACTTAGAGAAAAAGGAGGATACAAGTGACAACTAGGAAAAAGCAAAGAAGGGAGAGAAGAACTTGGATTCAGAGTTGGGAGGAGAGATGGATGTGGAAGGCCCAAGCCTTTTCCCAAAGATGAATATGCTGGATTTGAAGACTGATACATCTACCAAACAGAGGGAGGACATTCAGATCAACAAGGGAGGGGAAACCAACTCTAAGGAGATGTCTGCAATAGAAACCATGAACACCAAAATCACAAAGCTTGAGAAAAGTTTCAAAATCCTTGCCTAGTTTACTTCAAAAGTAATGCATCATTTGGCAACCACTCTGGATGTCTTGTAGGATCTAGAGTTGAACAAACATCGCATGGGTAAAGAGAAGCTCAAGGACTATGAGGAGATGTACCACTTCCTGACGGAAGATTGGGGCGAGTTGTTTAACTAGTCTAGTGTGTTTTGTTCTTGCTATTTTTGGGGGGTTCATGTGCTATCCATTGGCTGTCGGTCTGCTGTCACTGTTGGTCTTCTATTTATGTTGGTATAGTGTTGTTGTTCTGGACTTTTTGGTCTGTTTTGTGTGCCCACTAAGTTTTGTAATGGGATCAACACCCTAGTTTTGCCACTTATCTTTATCAAAAACATAATGGAAGGGGGGGTTTGTTAGATATTAGAGTTAGAAATGCTTTAGTAGACATGTATACAAAATGTGGAAGCAAAGACAAAGCACATGAACTATTTGATAGAATACATCAAAGAGATGTCATCTCATAGAATGCAATTGAAGTGTTCCTAGAATGCTCCTTCCTTAAATGCAAATGATATTTCAATGATGCTTGTGGATGTTAGATTGTGTGATTTGAACATGACTAGATACCTTTAAATACAAGAACATAGTAATAAATCATACAAACAAATGTTTAGTCATCTGACAATGACTACTAAAATGGGTGATAATTGATGAAGTTTGAATTTGAATATTTAAAATTTCAAGGGTCAAAGAGGTAGAGAGATTTATTGCAAGCTTCCATGCATAGATTAAGCTTTGCTATTGCATTACAAAGGACAATTTTAGAATAATAAAAACAAGCACATGCTATTACTATTACTATTGTTATCTACAAGAAGAGGGAAGAAAACTTGTAGAGAAGAGGCATTAAACAACAAGTGCATGATGGACAAGTGTAGCATCCAAGAATTATAGTGATCTTATAATACCTTTGCAACATAAGAAATTATTTTTGTATTTTAATTAATAGTTTTTCCTTGAAATTGGAAAATAACAAAACAATTAGAAATACAAAATTATAAATGATAACCAATCTACAATTAATAAATTGAATTTTAATAATTTAAAATAGTTGAAAGTAAATAATTTTTTAATCAAACATTAAAATTTTGAATAAATATAAATGAGGACATGATCTTTCCACGGTCCATGACTTGAATTGAAAAGCTTCTGGTTAAAACTGTGATGTAAAAAAAGCTACACATAGTTTTAACCAGAAGCTTTTCAATAAATATAAATGATTTTGTATCTTGATAGGTTGGCAATAAAAGACTAAAAAATAACCTAAAGTTAGCATAAATTTTCTATCAAAAATATTGTATGGAATGACTTACAATCTCTATGGAATGCACTTTGAATTGAACTAGCAGCTTTCACATTTGGAAATTTGTGCAACTTTAGTGAAAACTAATAATAGAAAGGCAAAGTGTTGTTAGAATTATTACAGCATATAGTTAATTTGTAGTTTTACATTAATATTTTGATTTGTTTAATAGTTTGTAGTTGGTTAGTTTTCAATTAGTTGTTCTACAAAGATTTGATAGTTACTGTAACACCCAGTTCTGTTTTCACTCTAAAAACTAAGTTTTAACCAAAGGTAATAATTTTTTTTTGAAAGTTTAAAATAGAAAAGTAATTTGTTTCCAATTCTTCTAACCAAGAAGAACATCCATCAACTTACAATAATCATGAGTATATATCTTAAAACAAAAGGAAATAATCATCCATAATATTTAAACAATATGTTGTTAAAAGTTACTTAGAACAAATCCAAAATAGGAACTTACCAATGTCACTGCATCTTGATTGTCAACCATCCAAATTCAAGTCTTGGCAATCGTCAAGAATTAAGAAGAGAAAGTATCTTGAAGGAGCTTAACCTCCAACCACAGACCGTCGGTCTCCCGCACTCCTTCCTAACCGGAAGTGGCCCTACCCTACTCAAAGAGGATAGACTTAGGATAACCAATGGTGTTTGCCATCTGAGTTCTGGTGTTGTGACCTACGTGACTTATTATCATGCAATCCCCTAGATACCCTCTAGTCAAGCATGACCACTCCACAAGCTACGCCATCCAGTCACAGTGAACAATCAATGCACTTGAGGATCATGCATTACCTTGGGCAAAGTATTTGAATACAATTAGCATTGTATCAACGCATGTAATAAGTTCACCCACCCCACTCGACTTGAATTAATTGCAATCCTAAAGTTACCTATTTATAAGTTCTATATAACAACCTCGATAACCTCAAGGTGTTTGAAATTCATCATACATTAACGCATGGCATTAAGGTTTACTCTCTCTCTCTCTACAAGCTCATGGAAACCTCTCCGTCTTCATGATAAAAGAATGGTTTCCTAGCATATTGATTATTCGGATAATGCTAAAATTTATTTCAATGTTCTCTAAGCTAGTCCACTGCTTAATTTATCCACTTAAGAGTGGTCACTAAACTCATCTTTATTGTTTTGGAAGGGTTTCTCTAAAAGCCAATTTAAAGAATACAATGCTCAAAAATCCTACGTTAAAATTTAACACTCACAATATACAACTTTGACATGTCAAAATCTTCAACATAGCTTAATCTTGTCGATCTAAACATTAGAAAACCCTATCATATCGTTTCTTCTAGCAATAAAATTGCATGCAAGTTTAAACTTGAAACTTGACAAAAGACTCATTACATCATTTGAAAAACTTCATATTATTAATTGGTATGACTGTAAGGTCTTCTCTTGGGGACACAACAGCTTAATTACTTTAGTAGTAAAAGAATTACTTACAAAGGTAAATAGACTAAAGCTTATTATTACTTGCAGCTAGGTTAGTAATTTTGCCATGGTCGACCAACCAGTTAAACTCAGAAAAAGAGGATGGCAGTGAAGTCTTGCATGTTAGGACTTGCACCTCTCACTATTGATAATCCTATGTTGATGGTTGACACAAACAAAACTTTTACTCAAATACTAGCTGACCTTTAAACTTGACAGAGCCAGATAATAGCATTCGACTGTCCAAAAGTGAACTCAGTCTATGTCATCGAAGGCTTTGCCTCTGCAGTTTGTAATAGTTGTGAAATGTTTTACGACCAACACATACTCAGAATTGCACTCTACACATAACTAAAAACCTCCTAAAGTAGAACCAATGACTACACAATTATTCTCGACCTTCATCAGACAATGCAACAAACTGTGGGTTTCATGTCTATGGTACGATGCAGTGCAATGTAGACGACATAAACATTGCTCTCATTTTAAAGATAATAAAGGAAACTCGTGGCTACGGTTGTTAACTTAAAACACTTTATATCTTCAAGCAAATTCTATGTTCCATTGAAATGCTAGTGAAGACATTACTTATAACAAGAAAAACTATGACTGTGTAGGTGAAGAGAAGAAGAGAACCTGTAGATAGACTCTTGAGTCCGCTTACAGACTGGTTCGCGCCATTTGCTATTCTCTCAACCATTCACTTGTTGCTCCTTGCACAGACTTGTTTTGCTTCTCCTTCGTGTTCTCCCTTCTAAAAACTGACCCTTACTACTCTATTTCTTCCTCGTGTAACTGCGAAGGAATAACTGTCTCCTCCACTCCCAGGCCATGCCTATCGATAAGGGAATCTATTTGGAATGCAAAAACTTTTTCCACCTTATGCGACCTCAACCAGAAAATGGTTTGGCTATTCCACACAAATCGCGATCATTCTCCAAGATGGAGCTCCACATAGGCGAGGTGGCGGTTGGCAGTTTTAACCAACTATCTTACTACTCATATCTGCTATGAGTATAAATCAATGTAAAGGTTTTGAATTAAAAGCTATACCGACAATCAACAAGAGGTCTAAAGCTTGAAGGCAAAAAGACTATTTGAATTAAAAGACATCATAGAAAGAACTTAAATGTGTCCCTCTCGAGCTTCTGCCCGATTACCGACATCACTCAAGAATAAAGGAATTATCTCAAAATGACACTTAAATTATAACTAACAATAATATTACATATTCTAATACCATACGACCAAGGGTACTACACACCATGGTCTCTAGATTTTAAAACATTATTTAAACCCTTTAGTATTCGATAATAGCCCAATAAAGAATAATTCAACATCCGTCAAATTTTGCAAGGAGACATTTACATCATACACTTGTACCGCTTTACGACGATAATGACGAATTGAGCGCAAAATCCAAAACAAGGTTTAGGATCGACTTACGCACAATTTTGACATTTACACTGAACCAAAAACAAGATAAGACTTACAACTCGACCACAAGTATATACATATAAATGTATAAACAATATATCAGTCGTTCATATTTGTCGACACAATTCAGAGTATTACGACACTGATGTCGATTTCCCATACTCAATACGATGACTTACAAAAGGAGAAAGACCTATTCTTGCAAACCTTGACTCTCTTCTAAAAATGATTCAGCCTGAACTCAAAGCATCTAGGTTTGTCTACCTGATATGCATTTTCAATGGCAAACACCCATGGTTATTCCAGAGTCTATTCTCTCTTTCTCAAAGATACTTTCTCTTCTTCTTTCTTCCTGGCAAATATGTTCCATCTATTCCTATCTTTGACAATCTCACATACAATTTGTGGTCAGAGTACCAATGTTCTAATCAAAACATATTTATATCAAATCTTTTCATTTTCATATCGAAAGACATTTTAATTCATAACATCAAATTGATCATAATCAAGTAAATTCCATAATTTCATAAAATTAACCTTTTCTATTCATTTCATCAATGTTAAAACATATCCACATAACTGTACTAGTTAAGAAAAAGTAAATAGTAATATTGAATCCAAAAAGGGGATGTAACATATCTTTCCCCTATAGAATCATCATCCGCGATGATTGAGTTTACCAAGCAAAATTTTAACATAAAAAAAAAACTTTTATAGTTTAACATTAATATTTTTGAAAAGATAAGGAAATCTTTGGTAGATGTCATTATAGTCTTCCCAAGTGGCGCTATCCTTGCCATATTGGTCCCACTAAATTTTACATTGCAAAACCTCTCGATTACATAAATGAATTTTACGCATTTCAAACACCTTGAGTGGCTCGATCACAACCACTCCTGGTTCTTGTATCTGTAAAGAATTCCATTTAAGAATGTGGTCATTACCTACAAAATATTTCTTTAGGTATGAAACATGAAAGACATTATGCATTTTGGACAAGACTGGAGGTAGAGCAACTTTGTAGGCCACTGGATTGATAATCTCAAGGACTTCAAAAGGTCCAACATATCGAGGAGCCAACTTTGATGATTTACCAAATTTGATTGACCTTTTATGGGGTTTCACTCACAAAAGAACTTTCTCACCAACAGAGAAATGTCTAGGCACCCGTTTGCGATCTGCATAACTTTTTTTGCCTGTCATTGGCTTCTGCTAACCTCTTCCTAATCATTTTCACTTTTTCTTCCATATCCATAAGCATTTCAGGTCTAATGCTTATCCTATCTTCCAGCTTATCCCAGCTTATAGGAGTTCTGCATTTCCTTCCATATAATGCTTCAAATGGTGCCATCTTAATGGCAGAATGATAGGAATTGTTATAGGCAAATTCAACAAGAGGTAAATATTCCTCCCATCTATATTGATGATCCATGCAATACATTCTTAAAAGATCTTCTAAGACCTGATTAACTATTTTTGTTTGTCCATCAGTTTCAGGATGATAAGCAATGCTCACATTGAGTTTAGTCCCAATGTTAAAAATAAAGTTTGCCAAAACTAAGAGGTTATTCGAGCATCTTTATCGGATACAATCTTTTCAGGTACCCCATGCAATCTGAATATTTCTTGCACAAATTTCCAAGCCAAAATATGAGCTCCATCTTTCAAATTTCTTGGTATAAAATGTGTTACCTTGGTTAGCTTATCTATAACAACCAATATTGCATCATGCCTATTCTTAGACATTGGTAACCCTTGAACAAAATCCATACTAACAACCTGCCATTTCCATTCTGAAATATCATGCGGGTATAACAATCTAGCAGGATGTTGGTGTTCTGCCTTCACTCTCTAACACTCCAAACAACTTGCTACAAACCTTGCAGTGTCGCTTTTCATTCCTTTCCAAAAATATAGTGGCTTGACATCAATTAAAAGTTTTGTTACTCCTGGGTGTCTGGAATAAGGTGCACAATGAACTTCCTTCCGCACAAGGTTTCTAAGTTCTACAGAATTAGGAACGTAGATTATTTCCTTAAATCTCATCAATCCATCTGACTCAAAATAGAATCTGTCATATCTTGGATCCTTAGGGTCTAATTGCAGAGCTTGTTTCACTTGCTCATAATATTCATCTCCAGATAAACTTTGCAATACTAAATCTTTAAAATTAGCATGAATAGAGATTATAGAAGCTATGTGTCTTCTTCTGCTTAAAGCATCAGCTACTCAATTTTCTTTACCTTTGATATAAGAAATCTCAAAGTCATAATCTGATATTAATTCTAACCATCTCCTTTGTCTTGCATTGAGATGAGGTGTAAATATGTAACAAAGACTTTGATGATCTAATTTTAGTATAAAAGTCTTTCCCAACAAATAATGTCACCGCATCTGAAGGGTGTGAATCACTGTTGCCAGTTCTAAGTCATGAGGAGCGTAATTCTGCTCATAGTTTTTTAACTTTCTTGATTCATAGGCTATTACACGCCCATCTTGCATAAGCACACCTCCTAACCCTTCTCCTGAGGCATCAGTAATAACCTCAAATTATCCTTCAGGATCAAGGACTGTCAAGATTGGTGTTGTTGTTAACTTTTCTTTTAACAAATCAAATGCCTTTTGACATTCTTTAGTCCAAACAAACCATTTTCCTTTTCTCTGCAAGGAATTAATTGGACTAGCAATACTTTAGAAATTCAAAACAAATTTTCTGTAATATCTGGCCAATCCCATAAAACTTCATACCTCTGAAACATTGGAAGGTACAGGGCATTCCATAATAGCCTTAATTTTAGCTAGGTCAACTAATATCCCTTCAGCTGATATTGTATGTCCCAAATATTACACTTCTTTCTAAAAGAAAGTGCATTTCAAGAGTTTCACATACAATTTGTGTTCTCTTAATCATTGCAAAACAATTTGAAGATGTTGTCTATGCTCCTCATTTTTGGAATATATCAGAATATCATCTTTGAAAACTAGGACAAATTTATCAAGGCAATCTCTGAAAACACTATTCATGAGATTCATGAAAGCGGTTGGTGCACTGGTTAATCCAAATGGCAACACAGTAAACTCATAATGACCATATCTTGTTCTAAATGTAGTCTTGTGAATATCTTCATCTTTCAACCTCAACTGATGGTATCTAGATCTTAAATCTATCTTAGAAAATATTGATGCACCACGCTTTGGTCAAATAAATCATCAATACATGGCAGTGGATACTTATTCTTTATTGTTGCCTTATTTAGCATCCGATAATCTATACACAGTCTATGGGTTCCATCCTTCTTCTTAACAAAAATAACCGGAGCTCCCCATGGTGATACACTTGGCCTAATTAGATCTTTAGACAATAGCTCCTGCAATTGAGCCTTCAATTCCATAAGTTCAGTAGTGGTCATTCGATATAGAGCTTTAGATATTGGCTCAGAGCCTAGTTTAATTTCTATGGCAAAATCAAAGGTTCTTTTTGGAGGCAAGCCTGGCAGTTCCTCAGGAAATACATCACTGAAATTGCAAAGATATGGATATTTTTTCTCAAATGTTTGCTTCTCTAAAGCTTCCTCTACTAGGTCCATTTTGACTGCAAAAAGTTGACATCCCTTATGCCTAGCCCACTTTAATTGTTTTAAAGAAATAGTTCTAATCCTTATTTCCCTTTGAATACCTTGAAATTTTACTATATTTCCTTTATCATCTAGACACTCAATTGTTTTATGAAAACAATCTACCTTGGCCCTATGTCTCCACAACCAATTCATTCCTAAGATGATATCGTAGGACCCTAAAGGTGCTACATATAAATTTACCTCAGTGGAGAAGTTTGAAATATCAATCTTAGCTTCAAACAAACATTGCTCTACCTGAGCCTTTGAGTGATTTGTATACTCAACTGTCCATGGTTTTGACATAAAACCAGCTCTTCTAGGAAATTTACTTAAGACTCTAGATGACACAAAATTTTCTGTTGCACCAGTATCAAATAGAATAGAAACAGGAACTCCAAATAATGTACCTGTCATCTCAATGGGAGTAATCTGATACTCAGCTTGTCCATTGTCAAGGGCGGCATGAATCCTTTGTTGAAACGCTTCCTGCTGCGAAGGAAGTACCATATTCCTAGGCTGCCTGTTCTACTTTTTATTAGGACAACGGTTAGCATAATGATCTCCACCACAAGAAAAACATCTTCCAATTGGTCCTCTCTTCTCAGATGGTCTACTCAAAGCATCATCATTCTTCTTAAGATTGTCATTTTTCTTATAGTCTTCATTTCTACGTTCATTACCAAATCCCCCTTTATTTTTCTGATTTCCTTTATCGAACCTCCTATTTCCATATCATTTATCATTCTTCCTTTTATACGTCTGATCATTGTAGTTCTTATCAAATCTCTTACATTTCTTTTCATGGTAAGCAGAAATGGATTTGATCTTTTGTTCCTGCTTAATTGCTTTCTCATAACCCTGGTCCATTGTGTTTGAACCATGCACCTCCACCTCACCGCCAATTTGAGGATTGAGTCCCATGATAAATTTTCTTATCTGAAATCTTTCATCCTTTTGATATTGAGGAACATACTTCAACAATCTAGTAAATTTTTCTGCATATTCAACCACAGACAGATCACCTTGCCTGAGGTTTTGGAAATCTATTAACTTTTGATCAAAATATAGTTGTGGTAACCACCTCTTTCGAAAAAGTTCCACAAATTCATTCCATGTCACCTTTAAGGGACTTAATTCCAGTTCCATTTTCTTGTTCATCCACCAAGTGGATGCTTCTCTAGATAACTAATATGCTCCCCACACTACCTTTGTAATCTCAGAGTAATTTCTGATTTCAAAGTATTTCTCCATTTCTGTTAAACATGCTTCTGTTGCATCACTAGTTTTCGTTCCGTCAAATTTGGGAGGGATAATCTTTTTCATATCCTTAGATAGTTCCAGTGCAAGTTGTCTTTTGTCTCCCTCTGAGTTTCACTATCATCTTGGTTTTCACTTGACGTGCCAAGATCCCGTTGTTTACTTTTATTTGCATTATTAGAATTCTCATTTTCACCCTCCGTATTCTTGGTTTCATTCACTTTTTTTTCCAATTTGCCTAACCTTTCCTTAGTTTTAGTAAGCATATTAAGAATTCTGTCCAATTTATCAGTGGAATTTTCTTGAGAGTTGTGACCTTCCTGATCTTCTCTCTCATTAAACTCTGATTGATCCACGATTGTTTGTTTTCTCACCTGGTTAAGCAAGTACTAATCAGTTCTATGATTTATCATTTTGTATATTATCAAAACATAACAATTGCTCATAACCATAATTATTCTCAAACCAAAATTTGTCTTTGTTATACTTTGCAAAACTGTATATACATTCTTTAAAGATAGACATATCTCATGTTTCACTTAGTATTTATAAGTGGGGTGTAACCTTCAGATTCATTGTCTGACACATATTCACGAGGTGTATAACTCTCAGACTCGCTATCAGATGATAGTACAATGATTTCAGCTCTAGGTGGTATACGGGGATCCCTAGTGATCATTGGTACACTAATAGCTACACTAATAGGGCGGCAATTGACCATGATTCGAGCTACTATCCTAGTTGTCTCTAGGAGTTCTTTTTTCATTCATTTAAGTTGTGACAGAGCATTGGCAAAAGTTTCCACATCATCTAGCCAAATGTCATTTTCATCATTCATTTACTCAATAGTCTTGATCATCGCAAGTAATTTTTGCTTAGCTTGCAGATAACGTTCCTTACTAGCGAAGGACTTCCTTGCAGTTTTCTTGATACGTACCATCCTGGCACAGTAAATCAAATCATTAGCTACCTGCATAATGTTGATTCCTAATTAGGTTAGTGGACTCATCAATCCTAGTGCTGAACCTAGTTAGCTTTGATACCACATGTAACACCTAGTTCTGTTTTCACTCTAAAAACAAAGTTTTAACCAAAGGTAATAATTCTTTTTTGAAATTTTAAAATAGAAAAGTAATTTGTTTCCAATTCTTATAACCAAGAAGAACATCCATCGACTTATAATAATCACGAGTATATATCTTAAAACAAAAGGAAATAATCATCCATAATATTTAAACAATATGATGTTAAAAGTTACTTAGAACAAATCCAAAATAGGAACTTACCAATGTCACTGCATCTCGATTGTCGACCATCCAAATTCAAGTCTTGGAAATCTTCAAGAATTAAGAAGAGAAAGTATCTTCAAGGAGCTTAACCTCCAACCACAGACTGTCGGTCTCCCGCACTCCTTCCTAACCGGAAGTGGCCCTACCCTACTCAAAGAGGATAGACTTAGGATAACCAATGGTGTTTGCCATCTGAGTTTTGGTGTTGTGACCTACATGACTTGTTACCATGCAATCCCCTAGATACCCTCTAGTCAAGCATGACCACTCCACAAGCTACGCCATCCAGTCACAGTGAATAATCAATGCACTTGAGGATCATGCATTACCTTGGCCAAAGGATTTGAATATAATTAGTGTTGTATCAACGTATGTAATAAGTTCACCCACCCCACTCAACTCAAATTAATTGCAATCCTACAATTACCTATTTATAAGTTCTATATAACAACCTCGATAACCTCAAGGTATTTGAAATTCATCATACATTAATGCATGGCATTGAGGCTTACTCTCTCTCTATAAGCTCATGGAAACCTCTCCATCTTCATAATAAAAGAATGGTTTCCTAGCATATCGATTATTCGGATAATGCTAAAAGTTATTTCAATGTTCTCTAAGCTAGCCCACTGCTTAATTTATCCACTTAAGAGTGGTCACTAAACTCATCTTTGTTGTTTTGGAAGGGTTTCTCTAAAAGCCAATTTAAAGAATACAATGCTCAAAAACCCTACATTAAAATTTAACACTCACAATATACAACTTTGACATGTCAAAATCTTCGACATAGCTTAATCTTGTCGATCTAAACATTAGAAAACCCTATCATATCGTTTCTTCTAGCAATAAAATTGCATGCAAGTTTAAACTTGAAACTTGACAAAAGACTCATTACATCGTTTGAAAAACTTCATATTATTAATTGGTATGACTGTAAGGTCTTCTCTCAGGAACACAATAGTTTAATTACTTTAGTAGTAAAAGAATTACTTACACAGGCAAATAGACTAAAGCTTGTTATTACTTGCAGCTAGGTTAGTAATTTTGCCATGGTCGACTAACCAGTTTAAACTCAGAAAAAGATGATGACAGTGAAGTCTTGCATGTTACGACTTGCACCTCTCACTATTAATAATCCTCTATCGATGGTTGGCACAAACAAAACTTTTACTCAAATACTAGCTGACCTTTAAACTTGACAGAGCCAAACAATAACATTCGACTATCCAAAAGTGAACTCAGTCTATGTCATCGAAGGCTTTGCCTCTACAGTTTGTGATAGTTGTGAAATGTTTTACGACCAACACATACCCAGAATTGCACTCTACACATAACTAAAAACCTCCTAAAGTAGAACCAATGACTACACAATTATTCTCGACCTTCGTCAGACAATGCAACAAACTATGGGGTTCACATCTATGGTGTAGTGCAGTGCAGTGTAGAAGACATAAACACTGCTCTCATTTTGAAGATAATAAAGGAAACTCACGGCTACGATTGTTAACTTAAAACACTTTGTATCTTCAAGCAAATTCTATGTTCCATCGAAATGCTAGTGAAGACATTACTTATAACAAGAAAAACTATGACTGCGCAGGCGAAGAGAAGAAGAGAACCTGTAGATAGACTCTTGAGTCTGCTTACAGACTGGTCCATGGCATTTGCTATTCTCTCAGTCGTTCACTTGTTTCTCCTTGCACAGACTTGTTTTGCTTCTCCTCTATGTTCTCCTTTCTAAAAACTGACCCTTACTACTCTATTTCTCCCCCATGTAACTGCGAAGGAATAACTGTCTCCTCCACTCCCAGGCCATGCCTATCGATAAGGGAATCTATCCGGCATGCAAAAATGTTTTCCACCTTATGCAACCTCAACCATAAAATGGTTTGGCCATTCCACACAAATTGTGATCATTCTCCAAGATGGAGCTCCACATAGGCGAGGTGGCGGTTGGCAGTTTTAACCAACTGTCTTACTACTCATATCTGCTATGAGTATAAATCGATGCAAAGGTTTTGAATTGAAATCTATACCGACAATCAACAAGAGGTCTAAAGCTTGAAGGCAAAAAGACTATTTGAATTAAAAGACATCATAGAAAGAACTTAAATGTGTCCCTCTCAAGCTTCTGCCCGATTACCAACATCACTCAAGAATAAAGGAATTATCTCAAAACGACACTTAAATTATAACAATAATATTACATATTCCAATACCATATGACCAAGGGTACTACACACCATGGTCTCTAGATTTCAAAACATTATTTAAACCCTTTAGTATTCAATAATAGCCCAATAAAGAACAATTTAACATCCGTCGAATTTCGCAAGGAGACATTTACGTCATACGCTCGTAGCGCTTTACAACGATAACGACGAATTGAGTGCAAACACCAAAACAAGGTTTGGGATCAACTTACACACAATTTCAACTTTTGCATCAAACCAAAAACAAGATAAGACTTACAACTCGACCACAAGTATATACATATAAATGTATAAACAATATATTAGTCGTTCATATTTGTTGACACAATTCAGAGTATTACGACACTGATGTCGATTTCCCATACTTAATACGACGACTTACGAAAGGAGAAAGACCTATTCTTGCAAACCTCGACTCTCGTCTAAAAATGACTTAGCCCGAACTCAAAGCATCTTGGTTTGTCTACCTGATATGCATTTTCAGTGACAAACACCCATGGTTATTCCAAAGTCTATTCTCTCTTTCTCAAAGATACTTTCTCTTCTGCTTTCTTCCAGGCGAATATGTTCCATCTATTCCTATCTTTGACAATCTCACATACAATTTGTGGTCAGAGTACCAATGTTCTAATCAAAACATATTTATATCAAATCTTTTCATTTTCATATCGAAAGACATTTTAATTCATAACATCAAATTGATCATAATCAAGTAAATTCCATAATTTCATAAAATTAACCTTTTCTATTCATTTCATCAGTTCCTATGATGTTAAAACATATCCACATAACTGTACTAGTTAAGAAAAAGTAAATAGTAATATTGAATCCAAAAAGGGGATGTAACAGTTGCCCAACTCATTATAATATATAACTTTATAAGCACATATTTAACATTGTAAAATAAACCTACATAACAAGTTATTGTATGTTCCTTTTATATCATTTTCAAATGTAAAATTGTATTACTATTTATGACTTTATAAGCACATATTTAGCATTGTAAAATAAACTTACATAACAAATTATTATATGCTACTTTTATATCATTTTCAAATGTAAAAATGTATTACTATTTCTTTGATTTAATCTAAAATCCTATAGTATAAAAAAATAAAGTGAAAATTTAGAACCTACATTATATTTAACATTGTAATCCACAAAAATCTTGTATGATGGATAATGGTTACAACTTGGATAAGATTTCCTTTCCTTACAAAGTGGAGTGGTCTCTATCTCTCCCATCCATGGCTTAAATTTGACAGTCAACCTTGACTGTCAAGCAATTTTTTTATGACAGTTATCTACTCAATAGTGCCTTTAAAATACTATGATAAATTTTAATATAAGTAAATTATATAAAAACCAAATATATATATCGTTATAATCTTATATAAAATTTGACAGATTGTCCAAAATCTCTCCTTTCATATGATACGGTCTTTTAAAAAATTCAGTTGTATTTTACAGCTAAAATGTCTAAATACAGCTATACACCTCTCACATCTTCACGTGGGCTCCACCAGTCGGGGATGCTTCTCCGTTTCTTTCATGCGCTTTCCTATGCAAATACAGGCTGTCTACACGTTTAGTCAATTGTTGTCTTTGACCCTACCTCTTTCTGTCCCCTCTCCTTTTGGAAGATTGACCACCGCAACGTAAAGTTTAAGGCAGGCGCTCCTGTTTATATACTTGGCCCTTTACTTCTTCACCTCCTCAACAACCAGCATTTTTTCATTTGCTCTATCTTTTATTCTTTCTTTGTCTTCAGTTCAATCCAATTTCATGGCATCTACTTCTAACACTAGCACGCACCCACAGCTTGAAGAATTTGCAGCATCTACATCTACATCCACTTCTGCTGGATCCTCAATGCTTGCCTTTGTTAAATACAAGCCTCCCACAACTAAACTTGCCTTCCAAAGCGATAAGAGGTATCATGTATTTCTAAGTTTCAGAGGAGAAGATGTGAGAGAGACTCTGGTTGGTCATCTCTTCGAAGCTCTCACGGCAGCAGGACTGAATGTCTTTTTAGACAGTGACAAATTGGAAAAGGGGGAAATGATTGGGTTGAGCTTGGAAAGAGCAATCGAGAGCAGTGCCATACGCATTCCTATGTTTTCCAAAGGCTATGCAGATTCAGTTTGGTGTCTGAAAGAGGCCGCTGCAATGTTGAGGAGCCCTGGCTTGATCATTCCTCTGTTTTATCATGTGAATCCAACTGATGTTAGATATCCTGAAAAGAAGTCCAGTCCGTATAACCAATCATTTCTCAAGCATTATGGTCATTCAGATCGATACTCAAGAGAAGAGATTGACGAGTGGAGACGTGCCCTTAAGCAGATCTGTTCTCTCTCAGGCTGGGCCATGGATATAACGCAGAGGTAAGTAATGAACCTTGCTTTTTTATACTTTTTGTTTGCCATTGAATGGCTGGGCGGCCAAGGCCTAAATTTGACGGTCGACTCTACATGTCAATTAGTTTTATTTATGACGGTTATTCATTGAAGAGATACGTTATTATAAATAAAATTAAATATATAAGAATAATTCTATATAAATTTTAATGGTGTCCAAAATCTTCCATTTCATAGCCACAAAATTTCTAAATTGTAATTTATTTTTTTTGGGTTTAAATACACTCATATAGCCATCAAAATTTAGACCCCGCTGAGGCTAGATAATAGGTTGTCTCCACCCAAATATAACAGTGCTTGTATTTATTTTAAAAACAATGATATTTTAAAATTTTAATTTTTGTTTAAGAATTATTTCATTTTATTTATATTGGTTATTTGAATATTTATTTTTTTATAATAATTTTAATTTTTTAATTTTATTTAAAAAAAATGTCATTATTAAGAGTTATTTTATAATTATAATTTTTTTCCAAATAAATTATGTAAAATCAATTATGTTTTAATTGTTATGTGCCCCTGTCAATTCAGAGTTGAAAATGAAAAAAATGTAACTTCAACCTTAATTAAACATGAGTTGCATGAACCTCATTTTCTTCTTACATATTCATAAATAAAATATAAGATTAAAGATTTAAATATAAATAATTTTTTTTTTTTTTGGATGATTAAGTGCTACCAGTGGGGGTAGCCCCTTTATGCTATATAAAAGAGAAAACTAAAACAGATCACAATGCAGAGGGGCTGAGTTTTTCCAGTGAAATTCTTTCTACAAGGCCAGTCCATCTATCCTCAGCTGAATAAAAAATGAAAGGAGCTGCCTGGGCCGCTCCAAAATTGGCAAGAAGGTTTGCTGCGTTGTTTGCTTCTCTAAAGACATGATTGATGGTGAAATCTTTAATAGATTCCAGGGATTCCCGAATCGCTGTGAGTGTGGGTTGTAATTCCCAACTGGAAATGGTATTCTTTTTTACTGCTTCAATGCAGATTTGAGAACCCCCCCTCGATGTCAATGTGGTTAAGACCTTGCTGTGTGCAAACTTCCAGGCCGGCTTTTAGTGCCTCGAACTCTGTCCTATTATTCGTTGCCCAGGGAATGCTCTTTGAAAGTGCCCAAACCAACTAACCTTGCTCATCCCTCAATAGACATCCTGCACCAGCTGCTCCGGGGTTGCCTTTTGAGGCGCCATCAAAGTTCAGTTTCAGGCGTCCTCTTGGAGGGGCAGTCCATTTGATTTGCTCTCTTTTCTTTTTTGGACTCTGCTGGGGAGAAGCCTGTAGGAATCTGGAGCATTGGTAACTTCTTCATTAGAGCGTCATCCCAACTAGAAAATGGAAGAGTCCTCTTTTAATTCCTTCCAATACTCTATCTCTAGAGAGAGCCGTGTCTTGAAAAATCCGCCGGTTTCATTCTTTCCATAGGTGCCATAACACCATGGACGGGCTGATTGCCCAAAAACTATCCCACAATGAATCGCACTTTGGGGGAGGCCAGGAATCCAACCAGTTCCTTTGGTCTTGGGCTGTGCCAGTCAGTCGTGATTTGAAGCCAGTCCTAGCATTCGCTTGCGAAGGGGCAGTTTAGTAAGAGATGATTGGCGGTCTCTGAATCTGCCTTACAAAGAACACATCTTAAAGGCCCTTGAATTTTGATTTTCCACAGCCTATCTTGTGTGAGGCACCTACCATGGATTGTTGTCTAGGTGAAGGATAAATAATATAAATTTAATATAATATTATAATTTTTTTTTGTTAATTTAATAGTTGGTAAGGGCCAGCTCCCTTTAAATTGATATAAAAAAAGTACATTACATTGCCTTCTTTCACCATTGTATGCAATCCACCAATGTCTTCTTAGGCTTCTTAACAAAATGGAGCTTAATTAGATTATCTACATTAACCCCCCTCATTACCTATTGAGCTCCATCAGCACTATGGGGTAGATACTACTAACCCGCCTACCCTACATAGATAGAAAATCACAAAAACCTTCCACCCATATACCAAAATGTGGAGAAAACAGAGCAGTATCTATGCTATGATTTAGCTGATATAATAACAGACTTTATATTTACAGGGATAGGCACCCTTATCTAATCTTCTTCTTCCCTCCTGGATTTATCCGCATCCATGGCCCTAGCAACCATCGGGCACTCCAAACCGCACGCATGGTGAGCCAAACTCCGCGCAATTTCCTCCACAACTTTGCCAACATTTCCCTTCCATTCTTCACCAGCTACCGGGAGCTCAGTCCCATCAGCAAGCCATAGTCTTCCTTGTCCTCCGCAATCAGGCCTTCCACCCTCATATAATTCAACAACCATCCTCCTCTAGGCAAGCAACAATATGAGACAAATGTAACAGGAAGAGAAGACTTCGTTCCATATCACCCCATCTAGCTTCCAGCAGGTCCAGGTTCCAAGGTCCCACTAACTGCAATCTTTGTGAGTCATCATGAGGTTGGTGCTTTTAGATCATAAGGGCACCATCTTGATAGTGAATCGGATGCAATATTCCTTAAAATGATGATTTGTAGGATATTAGCTTGAGAGCCACATGTGAAAGCCATTCAACTGCATCATCATTCCATTAGCCTTATCTTCTCACCCTTATGCTTCTACCACCAATTTCGCAAGGCCATCAGCAATGTCATTACCCTCCCTATATATGTCGCTGAGTTTGAAGTCCTTCAAGGCGTCAATTCAATTTTTGATTGGTTCCAACCATCTACCCATTTTCCAGTTTGGCGTATGATTCTGCCAAATAGTGTTTATGGTGATTAAAGAGTCGCCTTCCAAATGTATTTTCTCTGCTCCAATTTCCTTGCCCAATTCCAGCCCCATTAGGGCAGCTCTGAATTCTGATACATTGTTTGTTGACTCCATGATATGCATTGACCTCTCTACAATGATAATACCAGTCGTGTCTCTTGCCACACAGCAAATTCCACTTGGACCTGGATTCCTTCTAGAGGCACCATCAAAATTTATTTTGATCCAACCAGCTTCAGGGACTACCCATATAACATCTTCGCGTGGTTTTTAGCTTGCTTGTACTTGTTGTCACTTGCAATGTGGGGGGCCTTTAAGCCTTTGAAAACCTTAGTCATCTCGTCATCCCAATTTGTGTAGATGTTGTCTTTCCGTGACCTGCTCCTGACTGCAGAATTAACCAATTGTATAATTGCAATCTCAATTTTATTGATCAGGTTTTCTCTAGACATTGATTTATCTTGAAATACCCTTCAATTTCGTTCTTTCCAAAGTTCCCATTCAATTGATGAGGGGATTACCTGCCATAGACTATCGAAAATACCTTTTATGATCCTCCTTAGCCACATTACAAACCATTCTTTCAAGTTCTGCGGAAGTGGGCATTGAAAATTTAACTTTGACAGGAAATGCTTCAAGCATGTCTCCACATATGGACAAGTCAAGAGGAAATGGCTTGCATATTCCTCCATGTTTTTGCACATGTAGCATCTGCCTGGTCCCGCTATTCCTAGCTTTGCCAGCTTATCTTGCATGAGTATCCTATTTTGGATGGCCAACCATGAGAAGGCTTCGGCTTTGGGCAAACAATGCTTTCCCCATAAAAGATCGTTTGGCCATTGTTGATCATCCAATATGGCTTCCTTTATTTTATATCCCAATTTTACTTTGTATTCCCCATCAGTGGATGCACACCAGCGAATCACATCCTCTTTCTTCGAATTAGAAAAACATCTTCCTTTTATCAAGTTTGTCAACGTGTCCTTTTGGTCTTGTGGCGCATTTAGTTCCTCCAACGATTTCCATTGCCACCTTGGTACTCCATTTGCCATAATTATGTTCCCATAGTTACAAACTTCTTTCCCCCAAAGCCTTCTTGTTTCCCTTCAGATGGCTTCCAAGTTGGGATTGTTGATTAGAGCCAGATGTCCTTCCCATGAGTCTTCCCAAAAGGATGCACATCTACCGTTTTTGATTTCCCATGTGATATGTTTAATTATTGTTTCTTGGTAGTCTAGTTTGTAGTTCCAAATTGTTGATCCCCTAGGGGGGTCTCTTGTATTGAGAATGTGGATTGGTTCATTAGAGTCAAGGTACTTCTTCTTAAGGATCTGACCCACCTTTGGCAACCTTTGATATACATATTCCACACAAGCTTGGTCCCCATGGCCAAGTTTATTATATTGATTTGTTTTAGCCTTGCTCCTCCTGCAGCTTGTGGTCTGCAAATTCTCTCCCATGATATTAATGGGAATTTTTGAGTATCCTTTGTCCCATTCCAAAAGAATCTTCTCATAATTTGTATTAGAATGTCCTCAATTGCCCTTGGAATTATCATACAAGACATAGAGTAAACTGGAACGACAGAGAGTACTGCCTTCAACATGAGTATTCTACCTGCAAAAGTTAACCATTTCCCTTTCCACATTTCCATTTTTTTCATGCAATTGTTGATCAGATTCTCCCAATAGCATTTTTTGTTAATACTAGTTCAAACAATGGCATCCCCAAAAACCTTCCCGAAAAGTTGGCAATTCTTAAGTCTAGGATATAGGCTAAAACTCTTTAAAGGCTAGGCTGAACATTTAGGAAGAAAACTTCATACTTCCTCTAGTTAATACTCTGTCCCGAGGCTTTACTGTAGTTATCCAACAACTTCTTGATATTCCTGGCCTCCACTCTACTGGTACTTCCAAACAGGATGGTATCATCAGCGAATTGCTGATGGGTGACATATTCAATACTAGGAGCCACTTCTATACCCTTCCAATGCCCTTATGTCTTGAGTTGGGAGATACACCTACCGAGGGCCTCAGCCATGATAATAAATAGGAATGGGGATAGGGGATCTCCCTGTCTAATACCCTTGGTGGTATCAAAGAAGCCCTATGCTACACCATTCACTAGTACTGAGAACTTTGGCGATTTGATACAACTGCTGACCCATTCGATCCACTTGCTGCCAAATCCAAACTTTTGTAGCACCGATAGCAAAAACTGCCTGTCTATGAGGTCATAGGCTTTCAAGATATCCAATTTGTCACCATGTTGGGCGTTCTGGTTTTCTTGGCAGTGTGGATAGCTTCATGAGCAACAATTATTCCTTCAACAATTGATCTCCCTAGTGAGAAGCCACTTTGCTCCTCCGATTTGATCTTATGCAACACCTTCTTCAGTCTATTAGCTATCACCTTGGTTGTCACTTTGTATATTGTATTGCATAATGCGATAGGTCGGTAGTCACTCATGCAAAGTGCATCTTTCTTCTTTGGGACCAAAACTAGGAATGTGTGATTCAGGACTCCTAGCATTGTGGTCTTCTTTCTAGACTCCTCCACTGCCTTATATAAATCTTCCCTAATGACCTCCCAAAAGAACTGATGGAATTTAGCAAGGAAGTCGTCCGGCCCTGGGGCTTTGTCTAAGCCCAGCTGAAAGGTGACAGTTCTGACCTCTTCCTTGGTTATACTTTTGTATAAATCTGCATTGTCTGCCTCATTGATCACTGAGGGAATATTATTCAAAATATCATTTCTTTCCCTATCATGGTTTTGTGTCCCACAATTCAAAATGGATTTGAAATACCTCACAACTTCTTGATTATCTTCCTCAGTTGACTGCGTCATGGATCCATCTTCTTTCTTGATATCCACAATCCTTTTTCTGCATCTATTGAGAATTGCTGATTTGTGAAAGAAACTTGTAATCCTATCTCCTTCCTTTAGCCAAGTTTCTCTAGACTTTTGGCGCCAATAACATTCCTCATAAGCCATAATCTCACTCAATTCCAATTTCAAAGTCTTCTCTAGCTCATATTCTTCTGCTCCCATGCCTTTTTCAATGATTTTTTCATTTAAGGCTTCTAGTTCCTTTTCAATCCTTTCCTTTTATACAAAGATGTTTCAGAAATGTTCTTTATTCCATTCCTTGAGCTTATTTTTGATATGATTGAGTTTTTTGTTGAACAAATATAGTTTGGAGTGGTTGCCAATTTGAACTTCATTCCACCATTTTTGAACTAAGTCATATATAGCTGGGTCTCTTAGCCACATATTTTCAAATTTGAAAGGGTTGCCACCCTTGGGCTCCTCCAGTTTGAAAGTGAGTTGTATAGGGTAGTGATCCGAGCCAGTGTATGGAAGAATCTCAGCCTCATAGGTGTTCAATGAATTATCCCAGTCACCAAATAGAAAAAAATGGTTCAGCTTCTTTGCAATGCTTGTAAAATCCTTCCTGCGGTTAGTCTAGGTGAACCTCCCATTCTTAGTTGGGATATCCCTAAGATTATTGGAATCTACAAAGGCCTGGAAATCTTGTTGAACTCTTGTGATATTCTGCATCCCACCTTGTTTTTATGAGTTATCTAAAGTGGCATTAAAGTCACCCCCAATCACCCCACATTCTCCATTCATCTGAGTCAACCATTGTGTGATCTCCTCCCACAAATTCCTCTTGGCTACTGTGGATATTGGCCCATATACATTGATGACCAAAAAAATTTTGTTCCTAATTAAACATCTACATCTTACTGCTAGCCAGTTTGGACTTTCTCTTATCATAGAACAGATAGTAGTTAAAGGATTCTAGACCATACCTATTCCACCTGAGGCACCAATTGCCTCCATGAACAGTCCCTCCCATTGTCTCCAAGCTTTCATTTTAGCTTGATATTCCTCCTTATTCCATTTAGTTTCTTGCAATAGTACTCTATCTACTTTGCTTTGCTCGATTTGATGCCTGATGAGGCGCCATTTTCTAGGGGCATTAATGCCCCTAGTATTCCATGTTAGTAGCCTCATTGCTCATTGGGAAGGATGACCTCCCTCCCATTTCTTAGCTTCATTTGCCCTTTGGCGTTGGCAGCCATCTCCAACTTTACTCTGTTTGATGTTGGACCCCTTTTTTGCTTGCTTTTTAAATTTGTTTTCTTCAATTTTGACTAAGATGGTTCTATACATCTCTCAACCAGTATGTCTGCTTGATCTTTCTCATAGTTGACCTCCTGATCATAATCCATCCCCATGCTCCCCTCATCATCTTGTTCTTCTTCTTGTATCTCCTCTCCCATAGGAGTGGCCATTTTGTCAATCACCTTATTCAAGATTGAAATCTCCCCAACTACTTCCCAAGTGGGGTTTGAGTCCCCTATGCAGTTGTTAAGGAATTCTTCCTCATCCTTATTTATTGCTTCCTCCATTATGCCATTGCCTTGAAAAATCAGAGAGTTCTTCGATTGGACTAGGGGCCTGAATATTCTCCAAAGGGGCCTCATCTAGTATGTTGATCCTTGTATCCTCAGATCTATTCATTGTAGGCTCTTTTGCCATCTGATTATCCGGACTCTTATCCCTATCAGGTATCCCATATTTTGCCTCAAATGTGTCCCCTACTATAACCACATTTTGTTCAATTGGGTGCTAGTTTTCTGCGTTTTCTTCCACCGCAATCCTGCATTTTGACTTCCCATGGCTTTTTGATTTCCATTTCTGGCATAATGATAAAATGTCCTCTCTTTCCACACCTTGAACCCACTTATTACCTTCCATCTGGATTTCAATTTCCTTCGGGACGGTGTATTTTGTTTTAACACTTACAAAGATTCAGGCATAATTCCCTAGCTAGCTATCCTCCAGTATTTCATCTGCTGTCACAAAGGTGCCCAGACCATTGCCAAGCTCTGCTAATGTCTCTTTCGCCCAATATTCTGCAGGAAGGTTATATAGGCGTATCCAAATGTGATTTTCACTTACTTTATACTTCCATGGATCAAAATTAGGGCACTAGTCCCTAGTGTGCATACCCAATCCATTCAAATAGTACGGGCCTTTGGAAAGAAATTCCCACTTCTCCTCACTGGAATTAAATTCTACCAGGAAGAATCCATTGGCTAGTGCACTGATCTTGGTTTCTGCCCCCCATTTGTCAAAACCCCATTCCTAAATTTTGTTTATTGTGGGCGATTCCCTTCCCCATTTGAGAATCATGCCTACTTCTATTAGCCTTTCTACTGATTTTTTGATCTGGGGGTTTTGAATGCAGACAAAATGCTTATCCCCTGACGGGGCTAGGCTTTGGATTCATACCTTGTGGTTCCGAGTAAAAGCAAGAAGATGAGTCCACTTCTCGTGGAAGTTTCAAACTTAGCTAAGAACACAAAATTGGGAAAAGTAAAATGGAATCCCGCTTTTTATGAAACAGGGTCCCATTTTGCTTTGGAGCCCGAGCCACCCATTTCATAAAGAGTTAAAAATTTAAAAAATACTAAACGGGATTAAACGAGATCCCGTGTCATATAATTTAAATTTTCAGCCTAGTTTTTGCTATGGGTTTCGGGTCATAAAAAAAGCTTGGGGAGCTGACCCTTAGCTTTGGACCTGCTTTGACCTACAACTTGAAGGTCATGTCAGTGTCACTAGAAAAGAGTGACTTTGGACATATGTCTGAAGACATTTTTTACAAATTTTTTTGAAGAAATTAAAACCCATTATATAGATGAGATTGTGTAGATTCCAAATATGTAATTTTTTTTACAATTTGATTATTTTTTCTATTTTTCAAATAATTTTTTATGAAACTGGTCCATAAACTTGAAATATCAGGTTTTCTTATTATTTTAATAATTTTTTATTAAAATATTTTTTTGAAAAAAAAATTATACCTCATCAATCTTCAGATAATTCTTTTCAATTTGAAAAAAAAAATCAAAAAATGATGAGTTTAGGTCATCTTATGCATGACATGCACTAGGGATTTTCAAAACAACAATTGCGACCAATAAAAAATTAATTAAAAAAAATTACAAAAAAAATTACAAAAAAATATCCTCATCAATCTTCAGTGTGTTACAGATCTTTTCCCAAAAGGATTCAGAAAAATACAATTATTTAGGTCAAAATATGGTTGACGTACACATGCATGGTATGGTAAAAAAGGTGACTTTTAAATAGTGGTTTTTAGACATGCCTATTGAAAATCAATTTGTATTATCTCGGTATTAAAAAAATTACATATTTAGAAACTAGACTCCGAGTACTACATTTCATATTACTGACTTTTTTTAAGATTCAATCTTTAAGTGCTTCAAAATTTTAGGTCAAATGTGACAAATTCTAAAAATCAGGGAAAACACTTCCACTTTTTGGCCAAAAAGTGGACTCAACTTCTTGCACACACCCTTCCCCAGTATGGGGATTTTCTTGCCTTTTGAATCTTTTGTTCTATCTTTTCCTTCTTCGATTTCCTAGATTATTAGATCACCAGTTGTTTGATGAATCCACAGTAGGGTTTTTATCCTAGTGGCCGATATCCTTGCAAGCTATGGCATGTTGCTAAGCAAAAGCTTTTGTAGAGACCTGGGAGGAGAAATCCAAATGGACTAGTCTTACGCATTGATACCAGTGAAGGGAAAGAAAATGCGTTTGGAACTTGAACCAAAGGCTAAGTATACTGTTCTGAAATCAGGAGACCCTAGGTCAGAGATATTGTACGTTGAAACAGGCCCAGGGACTTACATGTTTTCATCTGCACTAGAAGGAGAAGATCGAGAGTTAATCGGGCCTAATCCATCAAATGAGTTATGGACATTAGAATTTGATGGCAGTTATTCCTCATCAGGATCAAGAGCGGGTATAGTACTGATCGCTCCAGATGAATATAAGTTTCCTTTTGTTTTCAAATTGGAGTTTGAGAATACTAACAACACCATCGAGTATGAAGCCTTACTTCTGGGTCTGGAAATGGCTAGAGAAAATGGGATTAAACAGTTGAGAGCTGATGGAGATGCAAAATTGATCGTTAAACAGGTGCAGAATGTTTTCTCTATCAAAAATGGCCGGTTAAGGCACTATCGGAACAGAGTTTGGGACAGTTTGGAATACTTTGATGCCTTCTCCATCGAATCTGTGCCTAGAGAACAAAACACTAGAGTAGATTCCTTGGCTGTCTCAGCTTCTTTGCTCCTTCCCCATCCAGACTTTAAATATAATTCTTACAGAGTTGAAGTTCTCTATAGACCAAGCGTCCCAAATAATGTGAACCACTAGCAAGTATTCGACAATGACAAACAAATTATTTCCTTCTTGGAGAAAGAAGATGCCTTCGTGAACTTATTCTTTGAGGGGAGCATTTCAGAGAATAGTGAAGTTACAGAAGGTGCAGTTACCCAACCTAATGGAATAAGTGAAGAAATAGTCCAGCTGAAAGGGAATACTCTTCTCAAAGGTTTGATGAGTCTTGAATACCTTTTTGATAAGCATGACAGATATATTAAGCAAAAGACCTAGTCTGCTACCAATTCTTCAGCTGAGTACGACTACATAAACATTGGCACCGATACAGAACCTAAATTGGTATGCATTGGTAGATGTTGTACAACTAAAGAGAGGGAGCAGCTAATCTCTCTATTGATCAAATATAAGGATGTCTTCACTTGGTGCTATGCAAATTTGAAGAAGTTCATGGATAGAAGGTTGCAGCATCATATCCCATTAAAACCAGGTATAAATCATTTTAGACAAAAACAAAGATCTTACAATCCAAAGGTTGTGGATGCCATTTTTAGTGAGATTGATAAAATGTTAAAAGCTAAAATCATATATCCAATACACCATTCAACTTGGGTTGCCAATATTGTACCTGTCAGGAAGAAAAGTGGCGAGATAAGAATATGTGTGGATTTTAGAAATCTGAATCAGGCTTCTCTGAAGGATAACTACCCGTTACCTATGATGGATCACATTTTACAAATGGTCTCAGGCTCCAAGATGATGTCAATGTTGGACGGTTTCTCAAGTTATAATCAGATTGGCATAGCTCCTGAAGACCAACATATGACAACCTTCACCACTCCTAGAGGGATCTTTGCCTATAACAGTTTGCCTTTCAGACTCATTAATGCTGGAGCCACCTTTCAGAGGGCCATGGACCTATCTTTTAGAGATTTAAAGGACAAATAATCGTGATCTATCTTGATGATTTGATCGTCTTTTCCAAGAAGAGAGCAGATCACATTGATCATTTGGAGATTGTAGTGCAGAGATGCAAAGATAGAGGTATATCACTGAATCCTAAGAAATCTATTTTTGGAGTTACTGAAGGAAAACTCTTAGGACATGTAGTCTCCACAGAAGGCATCAAAATAGATCCTGAAAGAGTCAGAGCCATCCAGCAGTTGAGTCTACCTGCTAGTAAGAGCCATACGAGATCCTTCTTCGAGCAGGTTAATTTCCTACGGAGATTTGTACATGATTTTGTAGAGTTAACCAAGCATATATCTGAAATGGTGAAAGACAAACCTATTTTCAAGTGGAGTAATGAAGGGAAAGAAGCATTTAAGGATATAAAGGAAGCAATCGCCAATGCTCCAACCTTGGTATACCCAAACTTTAGCAAAGACTCCATTATCTATTGCTATGCCTCCAAGCACACTGTATCTGCCATATTACTTCAGAAGAATGAGCAGTGAGTGGAATCTCTTATAGCTTTCATGAGTATGCCCCTGAAGAAGCATGAGTTAAATTACTCTCCTATGGAGAAACATGCTTTTGCAATAGTAAAAGCAGTGAAGAAGTTCAGGTTTTATATTCTCCATTCCCACACTTTCATTTATGTCCCAAACCCTGCAGTAAAATCTATTCTAACGTACCAGAAATTAGCAATAATAAAAGGGGAGCTTGGGTGACAAAGGTTCAGTAATACAATTCTATCAAACCAACCAAGTTGGTCAAAGGAAGAGGCCTTTCCAAGTTGATGGTAGAGAGTTCACCCGAGGAGAGTGAAGACCTCCCTCTTACCTTATTTGTAAGTACTACTGACGAGTGCTTCTTTGATGTTTCATTCTTTTTTACCTATGGAGAATGCCCACCTCACCTTTCAGCCAAAGCAAAAAGAAACCTGAAGTTGAAAGCTGTAAAATATGTCATCTAGGAGAACTCCTTGTATAAAAGGGGAATTGATGCTACCTTTCTAAGGTGTGTCGGCAAAGAACAACAAAGAAAGCTTCTCGAGTTCTTTCGTAATGAAGCTTGTGGAGGTCATTTATTAGCCTCAATAACAACTTCTAAGATCTTTGAAGACAGTGGTATTATTGGCCAGGCATGTTTAAACATGCCTATAATTGGGTATCTAAGTGTGAGGAATGTATGAGATTTGCTGGTAGGCCTTAGTGGGCGGCCCTTCCTCTTAAGCCTGTAGTCATTGAAGAACCTTTCCAATAGTGGGGCTTGGATTTTATAGGTCCTATTAATCCAAATTCCAGTGTTGGACATACATGTATTTTAACAGCTATTAGTTACTTTATTAAATGGGTGGAGGTTGCTTCCGTGAAGCATACCACATCTGAAGTTGTATGTAATTTTTTGAAAGAAAACATTTTGGTCAGGTTTGGAGTTCCAAAGAAAATCGTAACAAACAATGCCTCAAGTTTGTCTTCTGCAAAAATGTCCCTCTTCTATTATGATTATGGAATCAGCCTCTCACATTCTTTTGATTATTACCCCCAAGGGAACGGACAAGCAGAATCTAGTATCAAAGTTTTAATTGCTATTGTTCAAAAATTAGTGGAAGATAATCAAAGAAATTGGCACAAAAGACTATGATGCATTATGTGCAGACATAACTACTTTGAAGAGGGCCACTGGCATGTTTCCTTTTGAGCTGGTATACAGTGTTGGTAGCACACTCCCTATTCCATTGGAGCTTGCATCTTTGAACTTGTAGAAAGCCATTGAAGATGAACATTTCAGGGACTCTGTAGAAAAGAGAATTATGTCCCTTTCCAAAATTGAGGAACAAAGAGAAGATGTAGTAATCACAAAACACCAGAGAAAAGTGAAGAAGATTTTTGATAAGAAGGTTAGATAAAGAGAATTTGTTATTGGAGACTTAGTTTTGATGTGGGATAAAAGAAGGGAACCCAAAGGAGCTCATGGAAAATTTGACTCTCTGTGGAAAGGTCCTTTTAAAATCAGAGTAGTTGCTGGAGATAATGCCTACTTTTTGGCATACTTGGATGGTATTGACTGCCTCTTGCCTATAATGGGCAGAGTCTGAAGCATTACAATTGGTGATCCCTATTTCTCCGTGTACTATAGTTTCTTAGTTTTTGTGTTTTGTCTTGTTCCCCTTTATTGTTAGTGTGTTGGTGTGTCAGGTTTGACTCTATGGCCCATTTAATAAGGCACTGGTCTGCCAGAGTTTTCTAGGTTCTCTACATCCTTCCAATCTTTGTCCCCAATTAGAGCCAGTTGTTTCCCCCAAATTTAAAATTTTGGCCCTTTTTAATTTTCTCTATATTTTTGAGTCATCATCCATAAAGCCTTGTATTATTTTTCTTAGTTGACAATTTCTCTCTTTCTCAAATCTTGCAATTCTATTGTTTTGGTACCTTATCAACAAATTTGGAATTTCAAAAACTTGGCTTACTCCTTGTTCTATCAAAAAATATCCTAATCGACGAACTTGTCAATAAACAAAGCGATTCTTGAACTCTACCGACAAAAGTTTAAGTTCTCTTACCTTTGTTTCCCCGACAAGTCCTTGTGTTCCCTCTTTGCCTTAGTCGGTTTTTATTCATTTTCTAGAACCTTCATCCTCGATTCGTCAATTAGGCATTTTCCCGATTCGCCAGTTTTCTGATAAGTCACTTTAACCTATCTTTTATTGGCTATAGGATCTTCTCCTTTTACGAAGTAGACCTTTGGTTCACAAGTTTTATTTTTCTCTAGATTTCTAGTTTCTCGACAAACGATGTTTGAAGCCCTTTATCGGCCATCCTCACCTTCTACAAAATTTTGTTTTGTTCGAGAGCTCTATTTTCCTCGGTTCGTTGATAAGCTGGTCGTCACTATTATGATTTGGGCCCATAGCCTAATTCAATGAAGTTTGCAGATATCATGTTTCACCGACAACATAAGTACCCCTTAGTTCATGGATTTCTCTAAAAGCTGATAAAGCAGTGAAAGCTCATAGTTAGGTATATGACAGGTTCGCGAAAGTCATACTTTTTTGATTGAGAGAAGACAAGGCATAAATGCAAGGTTCACGAAATAAAAGATTCACTGATAAGTGAAAGGAGGCATATGACCAGCCAACTGGAGAATTTGAAAAAAATTACCTTTTGCCTACAATGCATAATAAAAGAAGTTCGTGATGTGGAGATGTTGCCGATAAGGGCGTTTCAAAAAAGCTAAAGTTGCCGATAAAGGGGATGATGTGATTTTAGCTAAGTGTTTTAGTGGGTCTAAAGGTAGCATTAATTACAAAGAACATTAAATGACCTAACCCTATTTCCTTTGCTTTATAAAGAAAGTGTCCCCTTCATAAGTGTCATTTGTTATTGTTAACTAAAGAAGCACACTCGGGAGCTAAACACAACTAGCTGTCTTCTTCTTCCCATCAAGTGTCGACATTAAGGTGAGTGTTGTTACCTTCTCTCGTGATTTAAAAGACTGTTGCTAGCTATTTGAATGTTGTGGAGGGGAATTGAATTTAGGTCTTATTATTGTTCATGAATTGTGAAACCCTAGCCCTTTCTGTTAACTGTCATGGCCCCTCTTCACTCAACCTGAGTTTTCTCTCCCTTGCTATAATTAAAAATACGTTTCATTGGTTGCTAGGGTCTATAAAGATGAAGTACAAATATAAGGGGTTGAACGTTTCTTTCATTGTCGGGAATGAACTGTTGGGAGTTAGGGATATAGACTTCGAGCATGTTAATCTTTGAGAGTTCTGGCTCAAGATGAATACCAACCCTAGGCCTATGATTACTCAAAGGGTTTTTGACAGTGGGTTGGCATACATTGGAGGTTTCCACCAGTGATGAAGTGTCCAGATTTGATAATGGCTTGCGTCCAAAATTATAACGAGGAGACTAGGGAAATCCAAACAGTGAGTGGTCAAACTATCTTGCAGCTAAGTGCCGATTCTATTGTTGATAGATTAGGCTTATCCTCTCATGAAGTATATGCAGATGTGACACTTGAAAAGGCCACGAATTTTTTATTGATGGGAAGAAGTGTAGAGACATAATGGCTACCACCTGGTTAAAAAGAGAGAAGAAGGGAGGTCTCAATTACCCTAAAATCCTGTTAGGGGCCATTTCAAAGATGAGATATTAGAATCATTACTCTACTACATAGGGTAACAGACAACAAAGAATGTGATAGTTTTGAGAATTGGATGTGTTAGTGCATTCTTATAATTTGTATATGAAAATAGTTCATTGATTGGTCCCAACTAATAAATGATCAATTTCATGATCAACTGGTAAACTTTCATGATAAAAAGAAATTCCACATGTGTTCATATCTAACTTATCTATTGGCTACTACTCAGCCAAGATGGCTAGGATTACAAGTAGCAGGTCCAATGACTGCAGAAATAAAGGTTTATGATTATTTTCCCCAATTACGGGAGGTGAATGGAAATAAAGTGTATAGAAGAGTAAATGATGCCTTCTTGATGCTCATGGTTAGAAGAACCTGGGAAAATCTTGAAGTCAAAATTTCTACTGAAGCCGCCAACTTGATGATGGGATTTGGTAGCTATTTCATTCAATATGACAAGTTTACATACATCTGAATTGAAGGTTTTGAGTATCCCCCCCTTAAACTGCCAAGATATGTTTCAGATTATATAGTGTTTTGGGAGGTGTGTAGACAAGCCTACTTAGTAGGATAGAGGTACTATGTTGCTAAGAAAAAGAGGTACCCATTCCCACTCAAGTTAACTTATTATACTTGTTCAAAACTAGATGATGCCAAAAATGTGGACAGATTGCTGAATCACTTTCATTTTCAGACTTATGGCTCCAAAAGCAACTTTGACAAAAAAAAATTTGTGAAAAATAACTTATATTTCCTATGTTGAGAAAACATGTACCTCATTTGGAGGATTTTTGGGCTGACTATACTGATGAATATGAAGTTAGGAGGAGAAGCTGGTTAAGGTTAACACTTGATCAAATGAGAATCTATAGAATTGGTTGGCAAATTCCAGACATTGTTGGTGATTATTTTGATGTCCTTGACCCTACTTTCTCTTCTGAGAATATAAGCCATTGCTTGATGTTGATTGGAATGTGGATGAAGTCACTAATCTTAAGATTAGGACTCTTTCTGTGTTGAATAGAAGTCAAGCATGGTTTCAATCTAAGTTGAATGATGGTGGTGCAGGTTCCCCTTCTTACAAGGAGCCAATCATGGAGGTATCGGTGACTTCTATAAGCACCTCTGACCACGGTAACCCTTCTTTTGCCCAAGACACCTCATTGTAGCCTCCCCCTACAGGGCCTGATGGAATAGATGGGTCTAAGAAGAAAATCAAAGTTAAAAAATTCCTTAATCCACCAGTGGATAAAACTTCACAAGTGCCATCATAGGAATTGCAGGATGGAGAAAATGATGATTCAAAAGCAAAACAGAGCAAAACACCTCCTCACACCCCTCAGGATGGCCAATTCCAAATTCCTCCCAGGCAGCAAACAACTATAGATAATATCTCCAAGGCAGGAGAAATATCTCAAAAGGACATGTGTATCTTCTATAACAGCCACCCCAACTTGGTTGAAAATAGAAGTTGGTAACAAAAGGAGATATTCTCAAATCATCGACACTGAGTTTGATGTAGTGGTCAGGTTGCTCAAGTTGGAACCTACTCCCAAGAAGGCCAAAAAGTTGTATAAGCTGATGGTGGATCTAGTCTCCAAACACAAATATGTGGAGATTGCAGAACCAATGGTTGATAAAGAGATGAAAGACATATCTTTTGATGATTTTCAGGTGAGCACTATAGACTTGGGGCCACCCTCAGTCCAAGGTGATATCCACAATGCGAAGTTATCTGTTGATATTCTAGCAACTAGATTGGAAGAAAAAGAAAAGGAAAATGAAGTCTTGGAAGACCAAGTAGACATTCTTACTTCTTATGTTAAATCCATTGTTGACACTAATTCTCAGCCCTTAGATGCTACTACTGGTATCCCTAAAGGTTTAACTATGGAGGTGTTGGATCAAATCAACAAATACAAGTACCTTAGTAATTCAGTAGAGGAATGGGTTGGGAAGTTAGCATTTGATGGCCTCTATTCATGATATGTTTACTCTACATGGTAAGTTGTCAAAAAAGCAAACAAAGATTTTGAATGATTTAAAAGTAGTCCAGAACGAACAGGCAATGCTGAACGTAGCCAAGAATAATTTTGCTGCCATGGCTAAAATGCATTCTAGAATTTTGGTGATAGAAAAGTCATCGAGAAACTAGAAGATAATGAATCAACCAAATGGTTAGCCGCTATTGATTAGAAGTTGTACATGGAACAACAATGTACAATTGATTTGAAGAATTGGCCAAAAACAACAAATCTTACATGCTTGACTTTCGTAGTGCTTGTGTGTCTCTAGGGGTTGATCTCTGGGATGAGTCTGAGTCAAAATTATTGGAACTGAACACTATCAAATAGGCTTTTAAAGAACTGATGATTGAAGAACTGAAAATTAGAGAAGATGTTAAGGGAAATGCAATAGAATGACTCAACAATGTGTCTGCTTATCTATCCAGTTTCAAGAAAGACCTTGCTGAGATGGAGAGAAAACTTGTAGAGGCTAGCAATGTGTTTTAGAAATGGAAGACAAGATTAGCCATCACATCCGTTCCCAATACCAAGAGTGTACTTTCAATTATGGGAAAATTCAAAGTTTTGCAAACAAAGTTGAGTGCTTCTCAGAAGGTTGAGGATGGAGCAGACAAAAAGACTCCAGATGGACTAGAGGGATATGATGTTGTTGAAGAGGAAGATAATGAAATAGTTTCTTAATTTCTCTTTGAATTCTATATTGTTATTGAAACTCTTTATTATTCGAGAATGTTCTCGATTAATACTTCTCATGAACTTTATTATATCATGTATTGTTGGTTGTATAACTACTGTACGGGAAAGTTGGTTTTGCTCTTTCCACTATATATTGTAGGTGGGAAAGAGGCAAATCCATGTATCCTCGCCGGGGTTCGGCGCCGAGCCGGGCCCCGGGTGGGGGTTTGGGGGCGGCAGCCCCCGAGAAAAAAATTTTTAGGGCCGACATAAAAAATCCTATTTTTTATGACCGACATAAGAAAACCCTAATTTTTCTAACCGACAAAAAAGCTTGATAAAAGCGGCTAAGCGTTAGGGTTTTGATATATTATATTGTAGCATTTGCAGCAGTATTGAGTTGCAGGGATTGCTGATTGTAATCGGTTTGATTTACTGGATAATAATATTGGACTCTCTGTTTGGTGGATGTAGCCTGAGTTTGGGTGAACCATGTTAAAACTTGTCTCTCGTTGTTATTATTTTTGTGTATTTCTATTCCTCTGTTTAATTTTTATTTGCATTTAATTGATATCTTCTGCCGGCTAACCCTAACAAGTGGGATCAGAGCGGGTTGTGTTTGATTATCGTCTGCAAGACGGTCTCACGGTTGAGTGGGAGCAATGGCGGATGAGGGTAAATTGAAGGTCGATAAATTCAATGGGCAGAACTATCAGTTATGGAAGATGCAGATGGAGGATTACCTCTATCAAAAGGATTTATGGATGCCGTTGGAAGGAGTAGCCAAGAAACCGGTAACAATGTCTGATGAGGATTAGAATCTTCTTGACAAAAAGGCACTGGGAACCATTTGGTTGTGCCCGGCACCATCGGTGGCATTCAATATAACGGAAGTGAAGACAACAGATGGTCTAATGAAAGCTTTGGCAAAATTGTATGAAAAACCCTTAGCCTCAAATAAGGTATTTCTCAAGAAGCATTTGTTTAATTTGAAAATGGTTGAAAGTGGATATGTGACAGGTCATTTAAATGAATTTAATACGACTGTCAGTCAATTGACAACTTTAAATGTAAAATTTGATGAAGAAGTTAGAGCTCTCTTGATATTATGTTCATTGCCTGAAAGTTGTGATAGTTTGGTAATGGCAGTTAGTAACTCTGTTTCTGGTTCAAATACCCTGAAATTTGATGATGTTATTGGTGTTATTCTGAGTGAGGAAATTCGTAAGAAAAGCTCAGGTGGATCCACATCATGCGGTGTTTTGAATGCAGAAAGCAGGGGCAGATCAAAGGAGAGAGAGGAAAAGGTTCTAGAGGTCATGGGAAGTCATGAGGAAAATCAAGGGACAAAAGATCCCAATTGCTAGTACTGTGGGAAACTAGGTCATCTGAAGAAAGATTGTTGGTCTCAGAAAAATAAAGGAGACAAACAAGAAGGCAATAAGGAAGCAAATGTGGTAAGTAATAAATTTGAAGATGATGCTTTGATTCTTTCCCTAGATAATGCTGATGATTCATGGGTTTTAGATTCAAGGGCCTCATTTCATGCTATGCCCCATAGAAGTTATTTTCTTGATTATGTCCAAGGGGATTTTGGGCTGGTTTATTTGGGAGATAACGAACCCTGTCAGATTGTTGGAAAGGGAAGAATCAAGATTAAGTTGCAGAATGGGAATCATTGGCTACTACAAGAGGTAAGGCATGTTCCAAGGCTCAGCAGGAATTTAATTTTAGCAAGGCAGCTAACTGAACAAGGTTGCACTGTTACATTTACTGATAGAAATTGGAAGGTTTCAAAAGGTGCCTTAGTAGTAGCAAAAGGTGTGAAAGTAGGCACCTTATATCTTTGTACATGTCATACTATTCCTTTTACTTTAGATGTTACAGAGGAAAAACAAACAGGTTCAAGAACTGTTGCTACAGGTTTGCAGGAAGAGACTAGAAAAGTTGCTGCAAGTTCTGAAACAACACTGTGGCATAATAGACTTGGACATATGAGTGAAAAAGGCATGAAGGTACTTCATTCGAAGAAAGTTTTACCAGGTCTGAAATGTATTAATATGGATTTCTGTGAAAGTTGTGTGTATGGAAAATAAAAGAGAGTCAGTTTTCTTAAGGATGGGAAGCAAAAGAAAAATGAAAAGTTGGAGCTTGTGCATACCGATGTATGGGGACCGGCTCAGGTATCTTCTCTTGGTGGCTTTCGATATTATGTTACATTCATAGATGATGCGACTAGGAAGGTATGGATTTATTTCCTTAGGCAGAAATCTGATGTTTTTGAAACATTTAAAAAATAGAGAAGCTTGGTTGAGAATGAGACAGGTAAAAGATTAAAATGTCTCAAATCTGATAATGGCAGTGAGTATTGCAACAAAGAATTTGAAGATTATTGTTCCTTTAATGGAATTTGTAGGTAGAAAATGGTACCAGGGACTCCACAGGAAAAATGGAGTGGCTGAACGCATGAATAGGACAATAATGGAGCGTGCAAGGACCATGAGATTGCATGATGGGCTGCCCTTAAATATGTGGGCAGAGGCTGTCAACACTACTGTATATTTAATTAACAGAGGTCCTTCAGTTCCTTTGGGCTGTGGTATTCCAGAGGAAGCATGGACAGGTAAGAAGGTGAGTTATTATTTTCTAAAAACCTTCGGCTATGAAGTTTTTGCACATATAGATTCTGAAAATAGAACCAAGCTAGATGCAAAATCAAAAAAATGTACCTTTGTTGGATATGGCATTGATGAATTTGGTTATAGGCTTTGGGATTTTGAAAATCAAAAAATTGTGAGAAGGAGGGATGTTATATTCAATGAGAAGGTGTTGTATAAAGATCAGTTGCAGCAGCATGAGAAGAATGAAAAAGATTATGTGGTGTTGGATGATACTCCAAATCGTGATGTTCCAGTGGTTCCTCATGCTCTGCAACAGCAACCAGAAATACCACAAACTCCAGTGAATGTTAGACAGTCAACAAGGCTAAGTAGACCTCCTGAAAGGTTTTCTCCCTCTTTGTATTCTATTTTATTAACAGATGCTGGTGAACCAGAAGGGTATGATGAAGCTATGCAGGTGGATACACAGGTTCAGTGGGAGCATGCTATGAAAGAAGAAATGGACTCCTTGCTGAAAAATCAGACTTGGAAATTATGTAAGTTACCTGCAGGTAAAAAGGCTTTACCTAACAAATGGGTTTACTGGCTGAAAGAGGAAGATGGAGGTAAGAAAAGATTTAAAGCCAGGTTAGTTGTAAAAGGATTTGCACAAAAAAAGGGCATTGATTTTGATGAGATATTTTCTCCGGTTGTCAAGATGACTTCTATTTGTACTGTTTTAAGTATTGTGGCTGCTGAAGATTTGCCTTTGGAACAGCTAGATGTGAGAACTGCCTTTCTCCATGGTGATTTGGAGGAGGAGATATATATGGAACAGCCCCAAGGATTTGAGGTCAAAAGTCAGGAGAAACATGTGTGCAGATTGAAGAAGAGTTTATATGGCCTGAAACAAGCACCTCAGCAATGGTATTTAAAATTTGATAGTTTTATGGCTGAGCAAGGCTACAGTAGGTGTAATTTTGACCATTGTGTTTATTTTAAGAGGTTGGATAATGTCAGCTACATTATTTTATGTTTATATGTTGATGACATGCTTGTAGCTGGGTCTAACATGGATCACATAAGAGAGTTAAAACAACAGTTAGCACAGTCATTTGATATGAAGGATTTGGGGGCAGCAAAACAAATCCTTGGTATGAAAATTTGTAGAGATAGGATGAACAGAAAATTGACTCTATCTCAGGCTGTTTATGTTGAAAAGGTGTTGCAGAGATTCCACATGGAGAATGCAAAAGCTGTCAACACACCTTTGCCTAGTCATTTGAAATTGACTAAAGAGATGTGTCCAAAGACACATGAGGAGGAAGAAAAAATGTATAAGGTACCATATGCTTCAGCTATAGGAAGTTTAATGTATGCCATGGTATGCACGAGACCGGATATTGCACATGTTGTAGGAGTCGTAAGCAGGTATATGAGTCATCCCGGATTGGAACATTGGAATGCAGTAAAATGGAGTCTCGGATATTTGAGAGGTACATCCAATAAACATTTATGTTTTGGGGGCTCTAATACTGATTTAGCAGGTTATGTAGGCTCAGATTTGGTAGGAGATATTGATACCAGGCAAAGTACTATAGGTTATGTCTTTACTGTAGGTGGGACATCAGTGAGTTGGATCTCACAGTTGCAAAAGGTGGTTGCTTTATCCACCACAGAGGCAGAGTATGTTGCTGCAACAGAGGCGAGCAAGGAGATGATATGGTTGTAATCTTTCATGGAAGAATTAGGCACATAACAGGCTAACAGTTCTTTGTATATAGACAGTCAGAGTGCCATACATCTTGCAAAGAATTCTACTTTGCATTCAAGGACCAAACACATACAGTTGAGGTATCACTTTATTCGGTCGGTGTTGGATAATAGACAGTTAAGGCTGGAAAAGATACATATAGATGAAAATCTAGTGGATATGTTTACAAAGGCAGTGACAAGGGAGAAGTTGAGCTGCTCTTCAACTTCAGTTGGTCTTCTAGACTGAAAACAATAAAAATAGAACAGTAGAGTCCAGGTTGCTTATTTCCAGTGGGAGCTGCACGCGCAGCGGTGTTATCCAGGATCAGTCTCCAAGTGGGAGATTGTTTGGTGTGGAGCCTGATTAGTCTCTAAGTGGGAGATTGTTGGTAGGTGGCGACTGATCAAGAAAGTACTATACGCTAGCCATGTATCCTTGCTGGGGTTCGGGGGCGGCAGCCCCCAAAAATTTTTTTAGGGCCGACATAAAAAATCCTATTTTTTATGACCGACATAATAAAACACTAATTTTTGTAACTGACAAAAAGGCTTGATAAAAGTGGCTAAGCATTAGGGTTTTGATATATTGTATTGTAGCATTTGTAGCGGTATTGAGTTGCAGGGATTGCTGATTGTAATCAGTTTGATTTACTGGATAATAATATTGGACTCTTTGTTTGGTGGATGTAGCCTAAGTTTGGGTGAACCATGTTAAAACTTGTCTCTCGTTGTTATTATTTCTGTGTATTTCCATTCCTCTGTTTAATCTTTATATGCATTTAATTGATATCTTCTGCCGGCTAACCCTAACAGTAAAGGGATCTTTTTTAGAAGACAAAAATTTTACTTTTTCAAGACTAGATCATTGAAACTCTATTTTGAAAGTAAGGGGGATATTTTAACAGTGTATATGGTGATATTGAATTCATAAATACCAGAAGGATTGGCAATGGGTCGATTTCTTTGGTGTTTCTTATCTATTCTTCGTATGTTGGATATTTAACATTTGAAATCTTGATATTTGCTTGAAGTTGTTTGAAATATTGATAACTTGCTTCTATATTTAAGTTTATCATCATCTGAGTGTCTCTCTTCGTATATTGGGATTTGATGCAAAGGTGGTGAAGATATAATTGTGCAATTAACAGTTGGTTTTCTTGTCATTCTTATGTTTGGAGAGAAACCAATTTATTGGATAAATTTTCTTGCCTGCAACATAGTTCGTGTTGTGGTTTAGTTAGATTTTATATTTGTATGCAAATTGCCTTTTCCTCACTTTTTGGTCAAAAGCGTGACAAAACTTTTAAATTATCATAAGAAGGGAGCTGTAGCTTCTAAAACCTTCAGAGGGCAGTTTACAAAACAAATTGCCCAACTGTTAGTGAAATTGTTACTTCCAACAGGACGAGTGAAGATAATATAAGTAGTGACAAATCTATTTTCTAATAGACCAGAAATACATCAACTTGTAGTTATGAAATATTAACCTTACAACAACAATATGCAAGTCTGATTGTCCTATTATAACCAGATATGATAAAAAAAAGTACAAAAGGAAAGGTAGGAAAGGAAAGGGATACAAAATTCCTATGTTTTGCCCCATTTTTGAATTTTTCTAAGTCATGCATATGTTAAGTCATTTCATATTCCTTAGTCTTTATTATCCGTGCCTTCCTTATAAGTCTTGCCTCTATACTTAGTCATTTTATTCATAGTCGGCAATCTTGTCACTTTTTGTACCTCAGTTGGCAAGTTCAAGAGTTCTGGAACCTCCCGATTCCCTGACTCTTGTGTCTTAAGGCTTGTCTTTCAGTCTTATGCTATTTTGTTGAAAGGAAATTCTTTGTAGTCAGAGTCAAAAGTTCTTTGAACTTTTGAACTCTCATTTGTTTGGCTCATTTGTTCTCAAAATCTCTGACTCCCCAACTGAACGTGATCACTGCTTTCAAAGCACCATCCTTTGAGCTCTTGATGTGTACGAAGAGGTGACACCTGTCATCTCATCATAAATTTGGAATGTTGGGAAAAGTGTTCACACACTTTTCAGAGGGAAATAAAGAGCTCATTTATGAATTTTGAAGTACGGTTCACTGCCAAGATTAAATGACATTTAAGGAGAATCTAATAAGCCTTGATGCGAAACTTGTTTAAATTCGTCACCTTGTAAAGAAAAGCCTCATTTTACACCACAAGGAGAAATACACTGAAGGAGCTCCCAGTCTCGCCATTAAGGGAGAGTTTGCAGGATTCTTCGCAAATAGGTCAAAATAATTGCATTTTTCTCCTCGTCTCTCTTGTTGTGACAATTTGTAATTGTGATTCATTGGTCTGGGAAGAATAATTTTTCTTTCATGAGTCAGGATAGTTCATTTTCCCCAAATATCTTGTGGAAATAAAGGATTTGATGAGAAGGGAAGTGGGTTGAAACTTGATGATGTGGCTACAATTCTTCTCAGCGAAGACATGAGAATAAAACATCAAAATACTTCATCCATAGAGGCCTTAATTTTTGGCAATAGGGGGAGATCCGAAGAACAGGGAATAAATAACAATAGAAGAAGATCTAAATCTTTCAAGAAGTCTAAGTCTAGGGCAGAAATTTAGGTTGTTGGTTTTGTGGCAAGGAAGGTCACACTAAAAAGAATCGTTGGTCATACAAGAAGGTGGAGAGTCAAACAAAAGAAAATAAGGTAAATAAAACATATGAAGATGATGCAGATGCATTAGTTTTATCTATTGGAGAAGCTACATTTGATGTGTGGGTGTTGGATTTCGATGCCTCTTTTCATGCTACTTCATATCGGGAAGTTTTCAAAAACTATCAAGAAGGCAACTTTGGTAATGTCTACCTTGGGGATGATGAACCTTGCAACATTGTTGGTAAAAGACATGTGTCATTGAAATTAAAAAATGGAAATAGTTGGTTATCATGGGATGTGAGACATGTCCCTCAACTCAAAAGAAATCTGATTTTTGTGGGACAACTAGACTCTCAAGGTTGTAGCATCAATTTTGAGTCAAGTAGCTGGAAGGTGACCAAAGGAGCCTTGGTGATTGCAAGAGCTAGAAAATTAAGCACTTTGTATGTGCTAGAGGGGCACGCTGAAATGGGAGCTACGATGGCGGTTGCAGACGACGATACAAAGCTTTGGCACAAGAGGCTCGGTCATATGAGCAAGAAGGGCCTTGAGATTTTGCATAAACGGGATCAACTTCTAGGTTTGAAATCTATTGATTTGGATTTGTGTGAGCATTGTATTTATGATAAACAAAGGAGGATCAACTTCTCCACCATGGCACATGACAAGAAGTATACACCGTTGGAGCTAGTGCATTCAGATGTCTTCGGTCCTACAGAGGTAACGTCCATTGGTGGCTCTAATTACTTTGTTACTTTCTTAGATGATTGTACTAGGAAAGTGTGGGTGTACATGCTAAAGAGGAAATCTGAATTATTTAGCATCTTAAAAATTTTTAAAGCACTAGTTAAAAATCAGATCAGTTACAAAATAAAGTGCCTCAAAACTGATAATGGTGGTGAGTTTTGCTCTTTGGAGTTTGATAAGTTTTGTGCAAATAATGGTGTTAAACAAATCAAGATTGTTCTATTCACCCCTCAAGATAATGACATAGTTGAGAGGTTGAATCAAACAATCTTAGAGAGAGCTTGCAACATGCTCTCTAATGCAGGTTTAGGCAAAGAATTTTGGGCAAACGTTGTTAATTCAATGGTATATCTGATTAATTGAGGTCTATCATCTCGGTTGGATTTGGAGATTTCGTAGGAGAAATGGCTTGGTAGGAAGATCTCCTACAACCATCTGTGAGTGTTCGGGTGTGAGGCCTTTGTTCACATCCCACTGGAAAAAAGAACAAAGTTGGAAACGAAGTCTAAAAAGTGTATTTTCATTGGATATGGGGAAGAGAAATATGGTTACAGGTTGTGGGATCCCATTGCCAAATAGGTAACTCGCAATAGGGATGTCATTTTTAATGAAAATATTATGCCTAGTCTAGTAGAACAGGGGATATCTATAAAAGAGTATGTGCTTGTAGATGACATCATTAATGGGAGTGATGTGTATAATCCCATGTCAAATATTCACAAAGGATGCCCTCAAAATCCAACGCAACACTTATATCTGCAGCTTCACACACAAAGGATGACACATGATAAAAGTCTACCGCCCAATAGTCTCTCAAATCCCACGCAGCCTAATACAAGTTCAACTTCTATGTAGACATCTCCATATTCTATGCAGCCAAATTCAACTTTTTTGCAGGCAATTCAAACTTCTACGCTACCCTATTCACTTAATTCCTTGTGGTTTGTAGAAGTCTCTACCCTGCGGCCTATAGAACTACTTCTAATCAACTGCTTAATGTAATAACTCTGCCGCCTCTAACATTAATGCAGCCTAATACTTTTTCAACTCAAGTTTTTCCAACTTCCACGCAGCCTCTTTCCTTAGGTCTGGTGTCTTATCCACAAGGCAGTTCACTTCGTAATATATCGCCTTGTTCAAGAAGTCTCCCGCAACATAATAATTAGTGGCCCCTTACATCTCTGCCACCTCAAGAAAGTTTAAATGAGTGACCTCTTGGTGTGGGACAGGGAAATAGTGAAGGACAACAAAGTCATGAGCAGAGCATTTCACAGGAACAAGGTAATTTGCAGGAACAAGTTCCTCTGTTGAGGAGGTCCACCAAGGATCGAAAGCCTTCGTCAAAATATAGTGATTTTGTGCATCATCTATTAATCTCTGATCAAGTAGAGCCGACAACATTCGGAGATGCTTGTAATGATAAAGATAGTGAGAAATGGATGGTTTCCATGAGAGAAGAAATGGATTCATTGATGGCAAATCATACATGGGATTTGGTACATCTTCTGCTAAACCAGAGAGCCTTGAAAAATAGGTGGTTTTACAAATTGAAGGAAGAAGATGGTGGCAGTAAATGGTATAGAGCTGGATTAGTGGTCAAAGGATATGACCAGGGGAAGGGTGCGGATTTCAATGAAATTTTCTCACCCGTCAAGTGAAAATGACTACCATCCGAGCAGTTTTGGGTTTAGCAGTTGTATATGACCTTGAGTTGGAGTAGCTTGATGTTAAGATAATGTTTCTCCATGGTGACTTGGATGAAGAATTGTATATGCAGCAACCAGAAGGTTTCAAAAAAGAAGCGCGTGAAAATTTCATGTGCAAATTGAAAAGAAGTTTGTATGGGCTGAAACAAGCCACGTGACAATGGCACCTCAAGTTTGATTCCTTCATGGCTGAGCAACAATTTACCAGGCATGAATCTGATCCGTGTGTGTATTACAAAGTTTTGGAGAATGGTGAGTTTGTTTTGTTACTGTTGTACATTGATGATATGCTAGTAAGCGGTATTGGTATGTATATTGTTAGCAAGATGAAACCGAATTTAGCTAACAAGTTTTTGATGAAGGATTTGGGGGTAGCGAAGAAGATTCTTGGCATGACAATAATAAGTAGGCAGAAAAAAGAAATCAAATTGTCACAAGAAAAATATAGTGATAAGGTATTGGACAAGTTTAGCATGAAGGGTGCAAAGGCTATTAGTAGACCTCTTGTTGATCATTTTCGGTTATCCTCTAAGATGTATCCCAAGACACTAGAAGACAAAGAGTACATGAAAAAAGTGCCTTACTCCTCTACTGTTGGGAGTCTCATGTACACAATGGTATGCACAAGACTGAACATTGCTCATACATGGGAATAGTCAGTCGGTACATGAGCAATCCAGGTAAGTTTCATTGGGATGCAGTAAAGTGGATTATGAGATATCTCAAGGGCACTTCTCATTATGTTTTGAGGTTCAAAAATAAAGATGCACAGTTGAAAGGTTATGTTGGTTCTGACATGGCTGGTGACTTGGACAAGAGACGCTCTACTTTTGAATATGTGTTCACATTTGCAAGGGCAATGATCAGTTAGGTTTCAAGATTCCAAGTTATTATATCCCTCTCCACTATTGAAGCAGAATATATTGCCATGATCGAAGGAGCTAAGGAAATGATATGGTTGCAGCGTTTATTGGGTGAATTGGGTTGCAAACATCAAGTTTTCACTCTGTTTAGTGATAGAAATAGTGCTATTCAATTGGTGAGAAATCCAGCCTTTCATTCTTGCACTAAGCATATAGAGCTTCGGTACCATTTCATCCGGAGTGTTCTTGAAGGGGCCAGAGTCAAGTTGGAGAAGATACACACCGACTTGAATCTTGCAGATGTTTTCACAAAGCCTGTTTCACAAGAGAAGCTGGAGTTCAATAAGCTTCTCTTGGTCAGGTAATTAAGTGACATTGAGCTTGGAAAAGCGGGGGACAACTCTGTATATCACAGCATGGTTTGGACTTCAAGTGGGAGATTGTTGGTTGTGAAGTCAAACCACTTTGCCCCCTCAGCTTCCTCTTCCCATGACTCTTCGCTGTCTTGAAGAGAATCTCATAAATATGCATCTCAATCTCTTTCCTAGATTGATGAAAACATTATATTTGTCCACTGCTGCAATAATAAAGGAGTTGCCCTACTTTTCCCGTGGATGTAGCCATACTTTGGTGAACACGTAAACATTATGTATTGTTGTTCTGTGTTTACTCTGTTCTGTATTTATTTTTTATTTTGTTGTTCTATCTGGTTAGTGTTTCTGCTCTTTAAACTCAACAGGGACATCATATTCATTGGCAGGAGTAAGACTTTCTTCGGGATATATCCCAATCTTAATAAAAAACCCATGAAAGATTCTTTCGTATTGAAGCAATGAAGATCAGGACTTGTAAGACAATGTAGGCACATGGGTGATGTTGAGATAATGTGGAAGTCAAAGGAGTTTGGAAGCAGCTGGAATGAAGCGGTGAACACGACATTTCCAAGTCCCTATTGGATATCCATAATATAATAGATATGAGTGTGTGGGGTTAAATTTTATGATCATATGGTGGACCTTCCCTAAATCTCCGCATCCATATGGATGCAGAAGTTGTGTAATGTTGCTAAGACAATCCCTTTTGTACATTCCTCTCTCAAAAGCATGCACACAAACATGCTACTATGTGGCCTGTTTTGTGCTCTAGCCATGAACCTCACCTCAACAACATAAGAAAATTTATTAAGTTGATGTTCTTAAAAACATAAACATGATCTGTGCTCATTTTTTCTTAACCAATTAGAACCTTTTCACTGTCCACCTTGGTTATATGGACACTCCCCAAGCTCATGGAGATCCTTTTCATTTGTTGGAGACAACGTGCAATATGTAGAGCGCAACATTATTGGTACCTTCCCAATAAACACTTTTGTAAGATCTTGTTTCTCTACTAGCTCTTCACAATCAAGTCCTTTCCTGAAAACCCGTTTAGTGACTGTAGGGGGTCGCATCGGGCAAGGACACTAGATTGTGAGTTGATCGTGCACAGGGGCGCTCAACCTTCCGTTGTGCCGCGTTTGGACCTGAAACTACTATGTAGGGGTAGTGGTCAAAGCATTAGGGATGTGGAGACACAGGTCCAACCCCTTAGGGATGAAAGAGAGTAGTCCCGCCACCTATGCTTGGAACTAGGTGTTCTACATGGATTCCAAGGATGCAGGCGAGTAGTCCCGCCATATCTTTGGGAGGTGTGGTTACTTGAGGAAGCTGGCATGCTATCCCGAACTAGTGAAGTGGAGTAGCTGGAGGGTCCGTGGGACAACAGCTGGGCATGCTGTACATGGAGTGAAGGTGCTCATGGAGCTGGGTCATGGGTGTATGGGTGCTCGGGCCATTTGGGCTAGTATGTTGGGCTAAGCTTGTGGAGTTCGTGTGAAGCTGGGAGTTGTGCTGGGCACACAACCAGGTTTGTCTAGGAATAGTGACTTTGTGGACAAGGTCCCAATGTGAGGATCTTGGGGAGGACTCACGTGTACTCAGGAAAGGGGTGCAAGTCAAGAAGCAAGTCTCTAGGTGTAAGGAGGTACAGAGGCCGATGAAGAGGTGGTTCATAGGTAAGTGGCTTAGGGAGCATTGCCAAGTTGGAAATGAGTCTAGCATACCAGGGGTGTCTGGATGGACTACAGTATGAGTTCAGGGAACTTAGTGAGGCAAGCACAGATGTGAGGAAGTGGTTTATGTTGGAACAGGGCTTGGGAAATTCAAACTTGTGGACCGAGTCAGCGTGGACACATTGGATGCAAACAGGGCTCAAGGAGTCATGTCCGGTCTTGAAGATGGGGACAGCTCAGGGAGTTGTTGGGCCGGCGAAGCAATGGAACAAGGAACAAAGTAGGATACAAGAGAATCAATCTATGCTAGATCTAGAAGCTTGTGAGGGGAAGTCAGGGAATGACATAGGGTACAAGTGGAAAGGCTCAAGGAGTTAGTCCAGATGGAAGAGAGGACTTGGAGTTCCAAAGTGAACTCGGATAAGGGGGCTTATGGGATGAGACATGGTTAGACCATGAAGGGCTAGACAGAGGATGTCGCAGTGACAGTCCAAGGAAGTGGACATGAGTACATGGGGGGCTTAGTGGTTGGACCATAAGTTCAGGGTGTAGGTCTTGGAGAGGAGGTCTCAGGACTAAGGAGTAACAATGCACAGTTGGACTGAGGGGTAGAACTGCATGGTGAGACCAAGGCAGAAGATCATGACAAGGTCATGAGGATTGAGGAGCTTGATTGGATAGGCAATGAGAGTAGGTCCAAAGGGGACTTGGTAGCAAGGTCTGGAGTGAGGAGCAGGGCTTGGTGCTTCAGTGGGCTGTAAGTTCAGGGAGTAGGATAGTGGCTGGGTCATTGATCTAAGGAGCAAACAAAAGTCTAATAGGGTGGCTGGCTAGGCAGTGGATGTAGTATGACAGAGTCACACGGTAAGACGAGTTGGGGGAAGAAGAGTACCTTACCCACATAGGATGAGGTCTACAAGGAAAGGATGTCAGGGACATGCCGATGGACTGACAGGATGGCGAGTTGGTTTGTGAGTTCAGGGGACTTGGTAGATGGTTGTGTCATGAGGTCAAAATGGAAGAGTGAAGAAATGGCTTCAGGGAAGTGCATGGCAGACTCAGGGAGTTTGCAGAATGAGCCAAGCAAGGTGAGTTGGCGAATACCAAGGGAGTCATCGGACGTAGAAGGTGAGTCAACGGAGAGATGTTGGTGCTCTAGTTGGGATGTCACACGTTGGAGACTCGGGGAGTGCTCGAAGGGACGGGGTGATGTACAAGCAGAGTTACGCAGCGGAAGGAGGTTGATGAGCTGAAGGTGAAAGATGGGAACTTGGGAAAGCTGGTAGAATTAAGGAGGGTTGAGAGGTATGGGACTCTTGGTGCTCAAAGGCCTACACAACCAGGTTGGTAGTAGGTTGATCTCTCAAGGAGATGATTAGGCATGGTGCCCAGGGGGTGCAAGGGAGATTGGTCTTTCAGGGGATGCATAGTCAAGGGCTCTCGCATTCATGGGAGATCGGGACAGTTGTGGAGCTAAAGTGACGGGGACACGAGCCAGGAAGTCTGGTGCAATGCGCATGATTCCACAGTGCGTATTGTTATCCGAGTTGCTAGGAGCACTTGAGGTGAAAAGGCGTAGTCTAGGTTCAGCGAAAGGTCTTATCCGCAATGGGAGATGCGAGTAGAGATTGCCAATGTCATGTGGGGCCGCGCCAGGGGCTAGCCCCGTGACAGTGACATCAACGTACAGTGGAGTTGAGTAGGTCAAATTCCTTAACTGTGCTACTTTTGGAAACAAAGTAGTAGTTTCCCCATGATATTTTTTCATCATTGGTTTGCTAAGATATATCTAACCAAAGCTTATCTTAAAATAGTCTCAGTGAATTTGGCTTTTCCTCTAGGGTTATGTTGTGATTCATGTTTAACCTTGATATCCGCAGACTCGTTCACGATTTCCAGTATTGTGTTTTGAATGAATTCAGCAAAGGAGTCGAGCTGTTGGTGCAATAGGCCCTTCTCATCAAAGCAGGCATCTTCTTGCGTTATCTTCACCCTCCCATCATCAGTCTCTTCCTATTCAACCTTCCAAAGCTTGCTGGTGTCCTTGCATCTATCTAGAGGACTCGAATATCTGATGAAATTTGTATTAAACAATGTGATCTACTAGAAACCTCATTCGAGCATCTCTGGGCCAGCACTTCTTTATTGTTATAACCAACCCTATTTTCATTCTCTGGATCTAGATGTTTTGTAAGGTAGCGCTGGATAAGATCCCTTGTTTCTTCATGGGGGGATTTTAAAAAACCATGTGCACCTTGTCAATATATAGAGAATGCAATCCTATTGGACACCTTGTTCCCACTTTTGTATCCTAGTAAGTAATGAACTCATTTAACATATGTGGTGAACCTTTTATTTCACTTGCCCATGTCAAACCAAGAACCAAGAGATCAAAAATCGAACCATAATATTGTACATTGTTGAACATTATCATATCTATTTTTTAAAGGAACTTCCCAAATTTTGTTTGTAGCATCACAACACATTAGTCTGCACTAGTATCTCATATATCTTGTAAAGTATTCATGACACCATTTATAAACCAAGTTAATCATGAACCTTCCACTTGAAATACCAAACCCTTGATCTACCCTATAAAAGCTATCAATTAAAGACATAATCTCATGGCTTGGTCCATCTTTGAGTAAGCAAAATCATCTAGATAATAGATTTGCCCGAAAGATCTAGTTGATGATGGGAAAGAACCCTGTATTTCAGATTCTTTGTTTATAACAACACTTAACAGAAGAAGCCTTAGATTGGGTAGTTATAGTGCATTTTGAGGATAATTGTCTCATAGTCATTACATCTTGGGAGCCTTGAAGCTGATTACTACACATTATACTCTCCTACACATGAGATTAATTTTCAGGGACTATATGAAATCATTGATTGAGTACTTGATGACATTCGTTCAACTATACTTGTATGTAGTATGTATTTTGTTTCTAAAAGTTGAACTAAATAATGAATATCAGGCTCTCAATGCAAGTTGGGTTCACCTTCTAGTAATCTCAAATAATCCTCATATCACTATTATGGCATAACATTCAAGTGCTCCATGACAAATACAAGGTTCTTAAAAAGAAACTTACCCAAAACATACCAAAAGGTCTTAAAGGATTTCGCATAGGACTTACCCCACCTCCATAACATCCTCAAACTTAGACCAAGGCAAAACTATTGCTTTTAAACCATTGCCTAGAAAGAAAGTGCCACAAGGCAAATATTACCATGAAGACCACATTCTTACCTTTTCCCTGATGACATGTTCTTTGTAGATCAAATGAAGGTTAGGCATGCCATTTATAGAACCAAGACCTTTTCTCAAGATACAATCAAATGTGTTTGAAATGAAAGCCCCCCTAAATGAGGTCATGCCATAGTCATCAAAAGACCACATAAACCATGAAATTAGTTTACCCAAGATATGACAAAAAGGAATTGGTGATCATGCAAGCCAAGCCATGACCTCGTAAACCAACAAATATAATCATGCAAGGAAGACCTCCAAGTCTATCAGAATGTTCTCAATCAATCATGACAATACAACTAGAACACCCTAGAGCAATGATAGCTTGTACCAATTGTGTTTATGGGCCCATGAGCTGTCCAATAACCCAAATGCATCATAAATCATGCCAAGCACCTAAAGCCACCCTGTGAACTTCCACCAACAAATTGACCCAATCAAGGCACATCAAAGCTCATAAAAGGTACACATATCAACCAGGACAAGGGATATCAAAATATACTAAAAGTAATGCAATAAGCAATGAACTCCTTAATCAACTCAAGCAGCCCAACCAAAACCTAACAGGCCAAAAAAATGAAGAGAGCTAGGAAACTCACTGAGAACTCATGCAAGAGAGGGGGTCACCTTTTTGCTCATGCAAAATTAGGGTGTGTATGCAGGGCACAACAAGATGGAGAGATAGAGTTAGAGAGGGAATATATATATATATAGAGAGAGAGAGAGATGGGGAGGGAGAGATAGTGAGGGGTGGAAACGATCAACAAGTTTAAGGGGTAGTGCTTCTTATGGGGGTCAAGGGGGGTAGTTCTCCCTCATGGGGTCAAGGGCAACACCCCTCAAAGGAGTTGAGGGGGCAAAGCCTCTTGAATGCCTCTTGAATGCAACACTCAACCTCTTCTTGACTAGGCACTCTCTTTGGGCGTAGAAGCAACAATCATGGTTTATTTCTCTCCATGATTTTATCTAAAGAAGGTGACCTAGTATTCAAGCTTGAAAATCTCCTAAAAAATGCTTAGAGGACCGCCACTTTGTTGAACTTGACTTAGTATTTTGCTTGGATTCCTTGCCATGTCTCTTGCATTTAAGAATAGGTCTTCCTATTTCTAAGGAGAGGCTTGATGATGCTTTTGAATAGTTACAACTACCCTTAGACAACTGCAAGATGATAGGAGCCTGTTGATTACTAAAATTTGACTAAGTCAAAACAATTATAGGATCCTCCAAAACCTAGAATCAACATTATAACTCCTAGAGATCCAAAACCATTCTCAAATATCCTGAAACTATATACATGAAATATAACTTAAAGTATAAGGAAGTAAATGTCCATATGTAAATACCACTTATATGTTTATTTCATGTATATAGCTCTAACCTAACCTAGACATGAGCCAGCTCTAGTGTGAAAGAAGTTGGCGAATTTGCTACACTTATCATACAAAGCATTTTAACTACACTAAAATGTAAGCATGCTATAGTGCACTTGTGTTATATCTTGTTTGGACCAAAAAGTGGTTTTGGCCCCCCATCTTTTTGCACATGCCCCTCATTCACTTATCTTTTAATCACATTAAAATAATAGAGTTCATTTTATAATTTATTAATATTTTACAATTAACTATTTACATCACTTGATAAATGAAATTAATATTTTATAATTACATAAATTAGTAATTAATAATCTTAATATAGATACAATATAATCAATATTCACAAAACATTGCCTAATAATAGGCAAGTTCTTTAAACTGCCAGCTTTTTAAGGCTCTCAAGGAGTCGAGTGTGGGATGTGACAGAGGCCAGGTTGGCTCATCATGTCATAAAATGACATGTGTCAAGAGCGATTTTCTATGTCCCTTGGTTTCCACAAATCAATGCAGGTGAGGTTTTCAAGCTTCTGGTTTCTTCTGGTGCCTACGATAGAATGAAAGGAAGTGAGGTTGAGAGCGGTATGATGAGAGGTGAGGACAGTGCTAAAGGAAAGGAGGTCGTTTTTCACTCCCCCCATCGCAGACAGATCTAGAGAAAGGTGGTTAGCAATTTTGTGGGTGGTTTGAAAAGGAGGCCGTATATCCCTCTTAAGAGGAAGCCCAAAATTACAGGAGATGAAGCTCTGGAGAATTTTGTGGCCATTGTTGATGCAGAGATAAAAAACCCTCTCCTCGGGAAGTGGATGGGCAGGATTCTCTCAATGGCGAAGGTGGTAGATGGGTAGGAAGGAGGCAAAACTCAGGGAGGTGATTTCTAACTTCTTGCTTGATCTGGAGTTGACAAGATGCCGGTGGAACATATTTGGCACTGCGTAGTCACTCACTCTCACAACTATGTCTTCTATTGCGGCCGCTTCCATACTGGTCCACGAGGATTTAGCTGAGGTTTCCAAAGAAGCCGAGACAAACCAAGGTATTCTGATGGGTCACATTCATGACTTGATGATAGGACAGGTGCAGATGAGGAAGACTCTAGAGAGGATGGCTGAGTGGCTCGGTGTCAAGGTGGAAGACAAAGACTGTGTAGATTACAAGTGTGAATGTGATGAGGAAGTGGACTTGGTGGACCTCACAGGCCAGGGAGATGAGTAGGTGGTTTTGTTTAGTTTCAAACAGTTTTTGATAGTTTTTTAAAGACTGTGTTATGGGGGAGGGCCATGTAATTTGCACTCCTCCCCTGGATATATGTATATGTTTGTTATGGTCTTAGACAACTTCTTAGACAATTTTAAAACAATTATGAGGGCTAAGCCCTAATTTTGGATGGGTCCCTGGTCCCTTACCAAGGTATATACAACAAAAAGAAATATTCACAAAACATAAACACATCCAATTGATCAGACATTATTTCTTCTTGAATCTTCAAATTTTTGATCCAAACACAAAAAAATAAAAATTTTGGAATACCTTTTTAAGAACAAGTAATCAAACATAGAAAATGCAATTCATAGATTTACCATCACACCAAACAAAACAGAACAAAATTTACATGGATCAATATCAAGAACAAAATGAATATATCAAACCATTTAACTTGCTATGCTTTTTCTACTCTGACATTGAGTAATTCATCATCAAAAAATATATTTATTATCTATATTTCCACCAAAGTGTCACATTTCTACTTGTAATGGTGAAATTTGCACACCTATGATAACTCCCATTGAATTTTGGGTCTATTTTGAGGAAATATCTTAATGTAATTATAGAGTGACATGTGGCACACTCGTGTGGTAAGCTTAGCTCCCTTCCCAATACCTATATGCCCTCATTTACTCCTCTCCATACATTTCCACACATTTGACCTATCCTTATCCTATCTACACCTATTTCCACACATACACCTCATTATCAGTCCATATTCCTAGGCATTCATTCCCTGCCACAAATTCACCCATTTTATGTCTTGAGTCATATCCATAGCATGCATAAGGGATCTTGCATGGCATAGATCTATCTCAACATTCAAATTTTCTTCACTCTCACCCTTTTCCACTAGCCATTAGGAGTAGAATTGGTACACATTTGTGTAACAATTCATTCTATCTTGGTATTTAAAGACATTCATTTGAGATTTAATTCACATTTAGTAATCACTTGAATTCTTAGAGAATACAAGAAGAATTAGTTAGAAGAACACATCAATTGGTGCATTAAAATGAACAACATTTACTTTAGAATCATCATCTAGGACATTTGCATGCTTGGTTGTTGTTTATCGATCTTTGACAAAATTGAAGATTCGGTCTTTCCAAGGGGTTGACCTAGGAGAACTTGCCTCTAGCAATTTGGTAGCCTTCCCAAGGTATTTTTAAATATGGCAAGCCCTTGATAGTCAGTGTAGAGAAAAGAAGTGAAAACTTAGCAGGATTAGATATGTGGGCTATGAAATTTGATTTGTAGGCATGGGACTAAACCATTGTGATCTATAGGTCTATACAAAATCTCAAACAATGCACATAACTAGATTGTCTATTTTTCTATACCAAGATGACAAAATCCATGGTACATTACGTTACACTCTTCCTTAAAGTTTTACAAACTAAGTGCCCTAAAACCCTACTATTTACTCTTCCTAAACTAACATTAATTGTTCAATTATCCAATATCTAAATAAATTCTAATATAAACATATTTTTTGCTTTACTGTACTATTATACTAATTTTTTAACCCATCTAAAAATATAATATTCTCAAATACTTTATGTTACCTTACACTTTCCCACTTTCTTTAAATTGATTAATGTTTAACCTTACATAAATCATACCTCAACTCTACATATAATTCAAACCAACTGATCTAAAGGACTTAAAATTTATTTGCATATAATTTTTATTGTTCCTTATTTAAAATTTCTTACTTTTACTTAAAATTTTCAAATTTATTTTTAAAAAATCATCAAATTATTTATCTACAATTTTTTTTAAAATAATGTCAATTTATAAAATTTTAATTAATTCTTTTTAAAAAACTATTATTTAATTTTAAAATTTAATTTATTTTTATATATTTTTAATTATCTATTTAATTACTCAACAATAACCAATAATTATCCTCCCCTTAGCTTGACCCAAATAATTTTTTAATATAATTATTTAATTTTTAAACTATTGCCTAATTTTTAAAAAAATATTTGTATTTATTTTTTAATTTTTGGTTTGACAAATATTTTTTTAGTAACAACAAAGTAGAAACTAAAAATAACATAGCCAAATCTACTAAATTTTGTTTTTTCAGTATTTATTATTGAATTATTGAAAATATATTATTGTAGAACTTTATCTCAAATCAATTACAATTATCAGGTGGGCAGGGGGGAGACTGGACCTCATGACCAGACCTCATGACCATCTTTACCGCAACGGAATTACTTAGCCAATCAAGCCAAGGCCCCTGCCCATGAACTCTCTATTTAATATTATATTAAATTTTTATAAATTAATTAAAACTGAACACAAAACCTATCATAAAATGGTGGGTTGTTTTATTGATCCCCATAATTTTTTGATCTTAAATTTTAATTCTGTTTAAATGGGTTGTAATTTTACACCTCACTATACTAAAATATAATAAATATTTATCCTATTTTTATTGACCAAAATTAACATTTAACTATTAACTATTTTTTCACTGTAATATTTTTTCCAATTTTTCTCTTTTGTATCATATGTGAAAGTTTTTCTTGCAACTCTGCAGAGAAGTAGAACTTTTGCAATTGTTATTTGACTTGCTCTGCCCATTGCAGCTTCGAAGCTCGTCTAGTAAAGACGGTGGTGAATGACCTCATTAAGACATTGGACAGAGTGCCCTTAGAAGTTGCCAAGCATCCAGTGGGATTGGACAGCGTCAAGAATGCTCTAATTCAGAAATTAAATCTCAATTCAGTGGAAGAAATTGTTAAAGTTGGAATATGGGGTATTGGTGGTATTGGCAAGACCACAGTTGCCAAGGCTGTGTATAATCAAGTTTATATTGATTTTGAAGCTGCTTCATTTGTTTTCAATGTCCGCGCCACTGCTGCAGACCCCACAGCGCTTACAAATTTGCAGAAACAAATTCTTGAAGATCTAACCAAATATGATGGAAAAGTGCAGAGTGTTGACAAGGGCATATCTTTGTTCAGAGATCGTTTGGGAGGAAAACGTGTGCTGATTATTTTGGATGATGTGGACACTGTTGTACAATTGGATGCTTTGATTGGGGATTGGCTGGCACCTGGCAGCAGGGTTATTATAACTTCCAGAGATAAACACATTCTTAATGTTGCTAGGGTCTCATCCGGATGCGTCCACGAGATGAGTGGATTGGAGATCAATGAAGCTCTCCACTTATTTAGTTGGCACGCTTTTCTCAGAGCATCTCCAAGTCCCAATTACGAAGATATGTCCAAAGGAATAGTGGAAGCTTGTAAGGGGCATCCTCTTTCATTGGAAGTGATTGGATCCTTCTTGTATGATAAGCAGGATGACACAGGTTGCTGGACTGAAGCTTTTCACAACATTACTCTCAACCCAGACATTCACCAAAGACTCAAAATCAGTTATAGTGGTCTTAGTGATGAGGAAAAAGAAATATTTGTGGACATTGCTTGCTTCTTTATTGGAGAACACAAAACATGTCCCATTGTTTTGTGGAAATCCTTGTACAAGATGGTAGACACTGCCGTATCCAATCTTTCAATGAAGTTATTGATAAAGATTGACAACAAAGGAATATTTGATATGCATGACCATTTGCGAGATATGGGGCGAACCATTGCGGAAAATGAAAAAGAGGGCACCCGACTATGGGAGGCTGCCCAGTTAAACACCGTATCCAACATCAGTTTCTCTCCACAAAGGGTTAAAATGATGTGCAGACCTGGTCTTGGCTATCTTCGTTTGAATAATGTGCCCATTGAAGGCATGACAGAAGACACGCTAGCCGTGCTTCCTCCAAGTTTGTCTCGCCTTCGGCTCAATGGAGGCAATCCACAAAGGCTTAAAATGCTGTGCAGACCTGGTCTTCGCTATCTTCATTTGCATAATGTGCCCATTGAAGGCATGACAGAAGACACGCTAGCCGCGCTTCCTCCAAGTTTGATATGGTTAAGGTTGGAACATTGTCCCATTGCAAATGGGAAGAATGGAACAATAAAAAAGATCCTTGCAGCAATAAGGAAGCCTCGTCACTCCAGATTTGTGGATAACACTAGGCAATTGAAGATTATGCAACTACAAGACAGCAACCACCCTTTTATCTCCTCCCTATTTTCACTTCCTAATATACAGCTGGAGCACTTGAGCATGGAAGAGTGGAAAAGCTTAGAAAATCTTCCTGACACTATTGGCAACCTGTCACAGCTACTGCACTTGGACTTGGGAGGGTGTAGAAGATTAAATAACCTCCCTGACACCATTGGCAACCTGTCACAGCTACTGCACTTGGACTTGGGAGGGTGTAGAAGATTAAATAACCTCCCTGACACCATTGGCAACCTGTCACGGCTACTGCACTTGGACTTGAGAGGGTGTAGAAGATTAAATAACATCCCTGATACTATTGGCAACCTGTCACAGCTGCAACACTTGAACTTAGAAGGGTGTTATAAATTAAATAACATCCCTGATACTATTGGCAACCTGTCACAGCTGCAACACTTGAACTTAGAAGGGTGTTATAAATTAAATAACCTCCCTGATACCATTGGCAACCTGTCACAGCTGCAACACTTGAACCTGAAAGAGTGTTATGATTTGAATAACCTCCCTGATACCATTGGCAACCTATCACAGCTGCGTCAATTGAACTTGGGAGGATGTTATAGGTTAAATAACCTACCTAATACCATAGGCAACTTTTCACAGTTGCAGCACTTGGACTTGAGAGGGTGTAGAAGCTTAAATAAGCTCCCTGATACCTTTAACAACCTGTTGCAGCTGAATGACTTTTTATATTGAGATGCTTCCTCAGCTGTAGTGTTGAAGGATTTTAGTGTGGTTTCAGGTGCTGCAGGACAGAAATTGAGACATTTTGTCTTTTTACATGGTAGGTAAATATTATTTATTTATTTATTTTATAAAATTGAGTTCTAGAGCATTATATGAATTGCCGTATTAAATTTTCTCTTATGATTTAATGGCATGCCAATTTAGTTTTTGAATGCTTGCACAAAAATGTATGATGTACAGACGTGGTCTTCGCTATCTTCGTTTGAGTAATGTGCCCATTGAAAGCATGACAGAAGACACGCTAGCCGTGCTTCCTCCAAGTTTGTCTCGCCTTCGGCTCAATGGAGGCAATCCACAAATGCTTAAAATGCTGTGCGTACCTGATCTTCGCTATCTTCATTTGCATAATGTGCCCATTGAAGACGTTACAGAAGACACGCTAGCCGTGCTTCCTCCAAGTTTGATATGGTTGAGGTTGGAACATTGTCACATTGCAATTGGGAAGAATGCAGCAATAAAGAAGATCCTTGCAGCAATAAGGAAGCCACGTCACTCCAGATTTGTAGGTAATATTAGGCAATTGAAGATTATGCAACTAAAAGACATCAACACCATTTTTATCTCCTCCCTATTTTCACTTCCTAATATACAGCTGCAGCTCTCCTCCCTATTTTCACTTCCTAATATACAGCTGCAGCACTTGAACATGGAAAAGTGTAGAAGTTTAAAATATCTCCTTGTCAGAGCTACTGCACTTGAATTTGAGAGGGTGTAGAAGATTAAATAACCTCCCTGATACCATTGGCAACCTGTCACAGCTGCAGCATTTGAATTTGGAATGGTGTTATAGGTTAAATAACCTCCCTGATACCATTGGCAACCTGTCACAGCTTCAGACCTTGAACTTGGGATGGTGTTATAACTTGAATAACCTCCCTGATACCATTGGCAACCTGTCACAGCTGCAGCAGTTGGATTTGGGAGGGTGTGATAGGTTAAATAACCTCCCTGATACTATTGGCAACCTGTCACAGCTGCAGCACTTGAACTTGACAGGTTGTTATAAGTTAAATAACCTCCCTAATACTATTGGTAACTTGTTACAGTTGCAGCACTTGGACTTGAAATGGTGCTATAATTTAAATAACCTCCCTGATACTATTGGCAACTTGTCACAGCTATTGCACTTGGACTTGAGAGGGTGTAGAAGCTTAAATAACCTCCCTGAGACCATTAACAACCTGTCACAGCTGGAATACAAGAGACAGCTGTCAAGATACTGGTATATTTGCCCCTGATGTCTTGAAGGCATCACACTCCATAATAAAGTGTTTTTTATTCCACTGTCCTATTAGTGCAAAAAATACACACCCTTTCTACCCATGCTTTTTTAGGTCTTTTCCACAGCCCCATTTCACATCGGAGTTGATGAGAGTTAATTCTTAATTGAGCAATAAGAATCTTTGCTCTCCACTGAATACTAACTTCTATATATGCTTTTTGTTAATGATCACATGTGGGATTGAATTCCTCAAAATAATATAGAATTTTCTGTACAATTGCCTTATAAGACTCAAATTTCCTGTCAGGCCTATTGAACAGGACTGAAAATGCATTCCAAAACTTCTGGAAAGAAATGAATCTGCACCTTACACGTCTTGTTATTTGAGCTCCTTTTAAGAACGCCGTATTAAATTCTCCTATGATTTAATGGCATGGGAATTTAGTTTTTCTATGTTTGCACGAAAATGAACGATTTACCTGTAATATGTTCTCAATTGAAAGCCTTTTTGTATTTAGTGTGCAGATAACCAGAAGTATCTACAGCAAGGGATGGACTCTCGGAAAAGCCAGTGAGAACTGGGGGCTGGAAATGTGAGTTTGCTACTACGTTAGGGTTGGGAAGGGTTTCTTTTTTATGTATTAAATATAATAATTTAAAAATAAATAAAAATAAAAATAAAAATTAACCAGACTCATTATGTTTAATAGGGGTGAAGTGTAGTGGGAGAACTATGTAAAAGAGCTTCCATATGGAGAAGATTGTTAAACTAAAAACAAGTTTTTTTATTAGGGACATCAAATTTCCACAGTCCATAGTATTAAGATGTGATTGCACTGTTTTCAGGATGAAGAGAGCAAGAGAGGAGAATGAAAATGGTAAATCGCAGACCCAAAGCCAACTAAATAGAGGAAGAGGGAGAGGGGACACAGAAGTTGAGGAGCTAGAAAATTAATTAGAAAAGGGAAAACATAAGAATGTAAGATAATGAAATATCCAAAAACAATCACATCTTAAGTTTTTTTATGTGTATTGTGTTATAAAATGATCAATAGAAGATTTGTACCCGAGTTTTCACAATACATAAAATTAGTGTAAAAGTATTTTTGGATTCAATTATGTATATTTTTACATTTTAATATTAAAAGATTTTCTAAAGATTCTTCTCTTTATTGATTTTAAATAATTTATTGCTTAATCTCCACCAAAGAACTGTATTATTAAAAATCAGCTTATTGTATTCCTTATATTTTACCATGGAAAGCATATGATTTGATATTAAATAAATAAGTTATGGAGTCATTGTAGCTCTCTCAATTCCTAACAGCTATTCTTAAATATCATCCACTTCAACAGGCAAATGTCAATTGTGGCTAACAAAATAGGACAAACATTTACCACTTTTTGTTATGAATGAGGTGTAAAATTACTATTGATTGGTTGAGCATTGAAGTGGATGATATTTAAGTAGAGTGATCACTAACATGTAAGTTCCTTATACATGTTGCTTCTATTGAGTTGGACGAAAATAATTTGCTAGATTCTTTATTTTAATCTTTTCAAAAAGTTCAACGAGTTTAATATATCTTCCTTTTAATTTGTTTTTTTAATCTTTTCAAAAGTTCAATCAATTTAGGATATCATCCTTTTTAATTTGTTTGAAGTGGATCACAAGAAATGAAATGTCTGAGGAATATTAGTTTAAATTGGAAAGAAATATTTATAATTGGATAAAAGTAAATTTGAATGAAAGAAAGATGTATAGGGGATATATCAGAATTAGAATAGAAAAGTATATAATTTATTAATGAAAGAAAAATGTAAAGGAGTGATATTAGAATTAGAATATAAATATAAAATTATGATAAATAATGAAGATCCTATAAGATATGGTGTAAGTGTGTTTTACAAAAAGATCAATTTTGATTTATCAAAATGGTAAGGTTTGAAATTATGAGCTATTATTTTGAAATAGGAGATTTTACCTTTTATTAATTATGTCATACACACAAAAATGTGAAAGAAATACCTAGTTTTCTATTTTGAAGAAAAATAAAGAAGATGTAGAGTGTTTTTATGTGTTTGGCTTCATCAAACAAAACATTGAAATTTGTACTATGCGTTATGCTAGAGTAAATCAAGTACAAATTACTTTCAAAGTGTTATTCTAATTAAGAAATTTGAAATCTATTATGAAAAATAGATAGTAAATTACTCAATGTTAGATTTTTATGCTAAATAAAAATTAACTCTAGGGAATGATACATGTAATTAGAAACAGCTAGAGAAAGGATTACATAACATTCCTATTTGATTGATTGGAGTACAAAAGGTTGGAAAATGTGGAAAGACTAATTCTATAGTTTATTGGATAGTGACATAGAACTTCTAAAAATGTCAAACATTGATGTCTATGTATCAAGCATTGGTGCCTAACTAGTTGGCACTAGTTACCTCCTTCTGATAGTGGTGACCTTGTTAGACACTCATGTCTTAAAGTCCAATACTTTTGTAACTTTATAGAGTTACTTGCCTAAAGTTTAGAAACCCTTATGTGTATGCAAATGTATGTCATTGCTCACTAGAATAGAATAAATACTAATAGAATTTTGAATGAGAAAAAATGGGTAAAATATTTTGGGAAATTACCTCAATTAGCTTACTATTTGGCATATTCTATCATCTACATGTATCTCAAAAATTTAGGGAATATGTGATCCCTATGTTCTTTTACTAAAGTGACGTGCGCAAATATTTGGTGCCTAGAAAAAACCTAGCATAGCTTCTATCTCCAAGTTAGTATGCACAAGTGAGATGGAAAGGAAATGGGGAGATAGAGACGTCACTAAAGATTCAAGGGGTGAGATTTAAGAACTTGATTAGGTAAATTTGAAAATATGAAGAATGTAAGGATGAATTTATTTAATTAGGGTTTTTGAAAGTTAATGGAGGATGCCCTAGCTATGGCAATAATGGAAACAACAATGAGAAGAGTGAGGAAAGTGATAAGGGAGTGAGAGTTATCAAATGACAAGATAGGATGAAGATTGTAGGTTTTATAGAAGGTTTCTAGGAGGAAAAGGAAATCCCTACAACACACTTGTAGAAAAAATATTTATAAAATATCAAAATGATAACATCACCAAGGAGAATATCTAGAACAACAATGAAGAGCAAGAGTAAAACCTTCAAAATGAGGGTAAAACTAGATTTATAGGAAGATCCCAAGCAAACGTCCATTGGTAAATTATACTAAGGGTTTCTAATGGTTAGGAGAACTCCAATTTCAAATTTGAACTTGGACACAAGCATATGACGACATTGGTGTCTTTCAAACTGTTGGTTTTTTCCCAAACTGGATGCTTACTCCCAGATTTCCCTACAAGGTAGCCATCAATGATCAACAGGATCTCTGGGCCAGGGGCCAACAGTGTAGGAGATAGACTCTATATTTTATCTCCTCTTCTTCTTCAGGCTCTGCAAAACCTAGGGGGGTATTCCCTACTCAACACCCATGAGAATATGCATACTAAGGCTTGGGATGCTGACAGAAAGCAGATAAGTCCTCCTGTAAGTAGACCAAAACTGTAAGATAAGAGCAAAGGGGCTAGCTTTGGGCCTATTTGCAGTTGTAGATAGAGGACTTGGATCCTAAAACTAATTCTACTATCCTAATGGTTGTTTTTGAGTTTTGATTTTGATGTTATATTTGGATGCAAAGCTGGACATGGTATATAACACAAACACAAAGCAAGATTGGTGCCTATCCAGGGCCTGGAGTCAGTAGACATACACCTGTGAATGATCAGCATGAACAACTAAACTAGATTTCAGGGGGATACATATGATACCTGCCTTACAGATATCTCCCAATACAAAGTGTTAAGCTATCTATACTTATGGCATCCCTATTGCAGTATACCCTTCCCAATATTCAATCTGAAAATAGTTTAATCTACCCCTTGAGCAGAAGTTAAAAGATTAAACATTCAACACAGGAATTCTATGTTCTAGAATCATAGACATTCCTTGAATACCTAGACTCAGAAGAAAGATACATGCAAGACTGGAGACAAAATTAGCACAACACATGCAAACATAGCATTATTCATATAAGATTGACCATGAAATCAGTGGATTCATGCAAAAACATACAACAGGAGATACATAAACTCACAAGTTTTGCTGCACAGAGCAACCAAATCAGCTTTATTGCATTACAGAGCCAAAATGTTCAACTTTCAACAACCAAAACAATGGTAACACAGTCTGTCTATATCGGCCAGAAAGTGTACCTCAAGCAATTAATTACATGTTTTTCAAAAATTTGCCAGATACAGCCCTTAGAAGGAATGGCGCTCAGAAGTTATTGCTGCATCAAACAGAAGAGTAGACAAGGGTGGCCTCGAGCCCTGCGCCACCATCTGGGAGTCTTCATTCATAATCAGGCAGTTTGATCACTTGTCCCATCGTCCATACCCCTGCACTGTCGCCATTGATGGCTCAACAACCCGCAACCACCAAGAAAACTGTCGCAGCGCTCAAAATGAAGCCTCCCGCCAAAATGCACTTCTCCTCAGGTTCAAATTATACAGGGGAATAATCCCACATGCACGCCATGGGGACCACTTTATTAGTTTAAAAGCATGGCCGCGGGCTCAATAGGTGTCGAGCGTTTTGCCGTGCTCGACACATGACCATTTGCCACATGCCCCCATCGGCCAAAATCCAAGCCATCGGCACACCTACTAATTCTCTAGCCAACCTCCGTTGTCTCGCCGACCTCTACATTACAATCCCTTCCATCAGCCAGAGAAGAACCATCGGGCCAGCTCTCCAGACCTCCACCGATTTACCAAGTCTCTCCGACAGCACCTTCACCATCAGCCAGACCAACACCGTCGGCCTAGCAAGAAACCCCTCTGCCGATATAACAACTCCTATCGATAACACATCGGCTTGCCACCTCTGTCAGTGTGACTTACACCATCAGAGCAACGTTTCAAACCTGCGCCGATACCTATCATCACGCCGATGCCTACCTCCGCATTCCTCTGTCAGTGAGACAACCATCCATCAGAGTGACAAAAAACTTCCCTACCGATAATGCTGATCACTCTGATAAAACCAAAAACATAAAGCTTCAAACTGTTGAACCATGAACTGGTTCAACCGAGAAGTTCAACACCGATACCAACTTCTGTCGGCAACATAAAAGCAACCCCGCGAACCCATTGAACCGATGAACCGGTTCAACCCGAAGGTTCAACGTCGAGGTTCAAACATCAAAACAATACTCCATCGGCAACAAAGCTTCGAACCATTGAACCTTGAACCGTTGAGAAAAGGGTTCAAGCGGGAGGTTCAACGATACAATATTTACGCAAGGTAAATGCATAATATGACCCGTTAGAAGAAAAATGAACCCTGAACCGCTGAACCATTAAACTTAGAGAAAAAGGGTTCAAGTTCAAACTGAAAGTTCGAAGACACAAAAACAAACTCATGCCGATGGAGAAAACATGAAGACCACCTCCTCAAGAACTGTGATGTAGATGCTGAAAAACACTGAGGGGGTGCCAACACGTAGGAATTTTTTGGATTTTTTGGGAAGGTGCCTGCATGAAAATTACTTGAAAAATGACAGTAAATTCAGGCACCAACACAAACAATAGGCATCTAGACTTCAAGGGATGGTAACAAACAAAATTTTGAGGATTTTCACATGTGCATTGTAGTTTGGTGACAATTATAGGTTAAGAAATTAGCAAAATGATATCTAAAACACAGCTGTGTGTGTGGACACCAAACTGTAGAAGCATACATGGGAAGCATTGTAAATTAGGAAAATTTTGACTTTACATATACCTTCCAAGTGATAGCTTTGCTAGCATATTGAACCCTAATGTATAAAATCTACCTGATATAAAGTTACTAATTTCAAATGCACTACCCACCCAGTTTCCAATCAATTTCAAATTAAATGCATCTCTCCTATTCCATTTATTCAAGTATTGAAACCTTGGTCCACTGATCTTGTGATTGCATGAAATGCCCACCTTGTAATTTGATAGGGTTGGTCAAGATAAATCATATCACTATGGGTTTCACCTAACAAAATATTGATTTATTTATTGGCCTAGGTAAATACTAGAAATTATTACCATATGTCAAACCTCATAATTCTAATTATCTTAGAGTTAGGTTTGTATTCCAACACACCTATTTTATAAATTGGCTACATCATCACCAATATTCTTCCTCCATATGATTATGGTTGATTTTGTCAAACTTGGAATCTACATTTCTAAATATCCATGTGTAATAAGCTACTTTGAAAGAAATGCTTGAAAATGCCTTACTAGATATAGGTGATAAGCATTGGTCGATTACTTCTTAAACTTAGGTCTTTGGATGCTCACATCTAGGACCTCAAGGCATCATTGAATAGGAAATATCATAGCCTATTAGTTCATAATGGGGTATTTAATAAATTGGAACAATAATAGATAAATATATCACTAGGTATTAGTGGTAGAGAGGGTAATTATATTAATGTTTTTCCTTAGTATTGGGGGTTAAGATAGTGGAAGGGGTTTGGAGTCAGGTCTAAGTGATAGGAAGTTGGGTAAAAAATATAAATATAAATATAAATCTATCCCTCTATAATTTTGAATTTTATGAAGGCACAAAGAGGAATTGGTTATGCTATTTATTAAGGGATTGCATTCAAATTTATGTAGTCTTAAGTGTGCAAAACCACGAAGGTGTTTGTGTTGGAGCAGCCAAAATCTGAATGCAAAATCTAAGATTACTTTTACAATGAATATGAGCACAACAAAGCCAAAATGTCTATCATGAAAGGTGAACAAAAATTTACAATGAGCTTCTTGTATAAGTAGGAGAAGGAGGAAGAAGGAAGGTAGGAGTAGACAACTAACTAATCCTCCAAGAGAGTGACACATGTTAGAACACTTGAGAAAAGTATGAGGATATGTGTAAAGTCTCTAGATATGAAGTGAGACAAAAAGGTAAAAGTCTCTAAGTGTGGACTTCACTAGTGTGAATAGGACTTTCCTAGATGAGCTAAAGGCTAACTCGTTGTATAATGTCCTTATTTACACTAACACCCCCTCTTAAGTGTAACTTAGGGAGAATAGATAAATAAAGATGGGTCTCATCTATGAGGCCATGCTAGGTACCTATATACAAACAATTTTCTCATAAATGAAGTAAAGGAGAAAACCCAATTATGGGAAATAAAACTCCTCTTCAAAAGAGAAAAGATGCATGAAAATTATTATACAAGTGAAGAAGAAAGAAGGAGAACTTAACACAACCCCCCAAGGACTACTCATAGCATAAATACACAATAAGTGTTCCTTCCCATAGGAGAGAAAAGGAGAGAAGGTCTAAGCAACCCCCCAAAAAGTGAGAAGAAAAGAACTCCATGTAAGGAAATGCTCCTTCCCAAAACTGAGATGAGAAAAGAAACCATGCAACCTCCCCTTAAATTTCCTCCTACATTGTTGGTAGATGCTTGCCACTGCATGTCAAAGATGATCCATGATCCTTGAACAACATTTCTCCCCTTGCAAAGAAATAAAACTACAAATTTGTGCAAAATATATTCCCATTCCACATAGGAATATGTAGGAAGAAGGGTAAATGTCTCTAAATTTTGCACATGATCTAAAGACAATAATGAAGCCCAGGATGATATCTCCAAATGATGCTCAGTTATCTTCAAGCCAATGTCAAACTATGACAAATGTTGATATGATGCATCATGTACCATAAAATATTTAGGTACAATAACCATGGATGTATGGTTCTCACCATAGGCAAGACAACCAAACTGATGAGAATCTAGTACTTCTACAAAGGATGCCAGAATGGATTTTAACTGAGTCTAATATGTGGACTAATGTATGTCTATAAAATCTACAACTATAGAAGCAAATGCAGGTGGAGAAAGAGTAATCATATCCAAAGAAGATGATGGTGTGTAACTCCATTAAAGCTATTATCAAATAGAAGACATGTGTCCTCAATTGTGTCTTCCACAACTACAATGTGAGATTCTACAAACAAGGATGATATATAGATGGTTGAAATGTGTCTCAATGAGGTGGATCTAGAAAATTGATATCAATATCTTGCTACAAAGAATCACTAGAGATCACAAATACATCAGTACTAGATTCAAATATAGCAACAGACCTAATGATGGAGGAGATGAGATCTTAATGTAAGTCATTAAATTATATTGTTTATCCTAAAATGATGTTGTTGTCTCATGTAAGATGTCTAAGTGAGACCATATGTTGATTCTATAGGTGTTGGATTAGAATGATTAGGTAAAGCATTTTTATGATCTAGAATAAGTTGCTTTAATTCATCAATTTTTCTTTGAATATATTTTTTTAGTATACTTTTTCTTCCCACAATAACCACATTTAATTTTCCATTTATTAGGAGGATTACAAAGAATACTCAAATAGAAATAATTTAGTATGAGAGACATGATCTCAAAACCAACAAATAGAAATGCAGAATTAGAAGATTACCCCTCCCCCCGAAAAAAATGATTAGTGTTGTAAAATAGGCCCCCTAGAAAAATAGACAAGTTGATTACAATTTGTGCAAGTTTGGAAGCCTAAATCCTCTATTTATAACACACGACAATTTTTTACAATTTTTAAAAAGGCTATCCAAATCTAAAATTTACATGCATAAATAAAATCCTTGCAATTTTTTGATAAGTTTCAAAAAAAATTTGCAAAATTTTGATATTGGGAGTGAAAGTTATGCTCCGTTGAAATTTAATACAAAAAAATGATTAAAAAAAAAAAAAACACAATTTGGGAATAATAAATTTGCCACTACGTAGTGGACAAAACTAGCTTTTTGACCCCTATTCAAGCTTGAAAAAACGCCTCCTAGATTGCAAAAAAAAAAAAAAAACACCCCCCTTTTAGAAGCACATGGCATGGCTTGGCAGTCAGTTTGGTAGTTAGCATAGACTTTGGTGATTATCTTAAACTAGCAGTCGCACACGTCGAAATTGAAAGAGTATTGGAATAGTTGACTGTAACCTCAAGTCTATCACACAAGGAACACTTTTTGTCACTATGTTTATACAGTTAATATTAGTTTTTTAATCCCATGATGGGTAATGAATTTGTGCTTTAGGAAATGTCTCTTTAATTGTGATGGGTGGTAAAGGTAAAATTTGGAAATAATTATTCATAGGAAGGTTATGCATGTAGCCATGTTCTCTACTTGAAATTAAAAGGTACTCTCTCTCTCTAAGATTTCACACTCTACCTCTCTCTTAGAAAGTCTCTATCTCTTTCTCTCATCCTCTCTTCTCTCTTTGTCTCTCTACCTCTCCCTTTTCCTCTATCTCTTTCTCTCTTCCTCTCTCTTTGATATAATGCAATATTTTTTTCTCATAAACTCGTAGCAATGTTTTGAACTAAAACATTCATCAAGCCTGAATTAGAAAGACAACATAATAGTAGATCTCTCTCTCTCTCTCTCTCTCTCTCTCTCTCTCTCTCTCTCTCTCTCTCTCTCTCTATATATATATATATATATATATATATATATATATATATATCTCGTGTCTATTTTAAATTAGTCTCTAATTCTTTCTCCATTCACTCCTCTCTGTCTCTCTCACTTTAATCTCTTCCTCCCTCTCTCCCTTATCAATCTCTCTCTCATGCACCATATCTCTTTCTCTTTCTATCTTCCTCTCTTTGTATCAACTAATTTCTATCTTCCACTCTTTGTATCAACTAATCTCTCTCTCTAAAGATATTGGGGGATTTTTCTAGCAAGGAGTCTTCTTGGTCAAAACCCTTTAACCAATTTAGAGTGTAAACAAAATTAGAGACATGGTAAAGAATCTTGCAATATATGCTTAGTTGCTGGATAATATTTTGTTGCTTGGATTATCCTCTCGAAATGATGATGCAATGATAGAGTATGAGATGTGGGGGTTTGTTGATGATTCAAATGGATTAGGATTTGTCACATATTTTCACTTTTAAATTGAAAAATAATGATTAATAGGAAAGGAGTTGGTATAAACCCAAGATCATTCATTTTGAATTTAAAAGTTAGGAAGTTGAATCCACATCAACCACACTTTCATATTTGACTTAACATAATAAATGGATAAACTACAAATCAAATCTATATTTTAAAAATGTGTAAAGATTGAGAGTAAACTTAATTATCAATCTAAACTTAACTCTCTCTCTCTCTCTCTCTCTCTCGTTTCTCCCTTTCTCTATTCTTCTCTCTCTCCTCACTTTGTATCCATTTAAATAGTATTAACTTCAAAAAACATATATCATATATATTAATTAAATATTATATTCTATTTATATTTAATAATATATATTATAAAGAATATAATATACAATAATAATTAATATAACTATAATACATATTCTATATATAAAATTAAATTTTAATTTAATAAAAAATACTTATAGATCTTGAATATATAATATATTTAATAAACAATTTTATAATATAATAATATACTTAAAATATATAAATATAATATAGTTTATATTTCTTTTTAATAATTATCTTTTTTACTCTCTAGCTATCAATGAATGGGATGCAAAATGGTCAGGAATATTTCAAGCATCTTACATTTTTTGTGAGCAGTGTTAGCTATTGATTTGGGAACTTAACTCAATCCCACTCATAGAGAGGAATGCCTTTAAAGTGAATACAAAGTGAGATGTGAATATTGTGGTGATGGTTTGTTGTAGAAATTTCCATATTTGTCGTTTCAACTAATTTATATATTCTCTCATATTTTCTATTTTCCCTATCTCTTTTTGTCAATTCTCTCTCTAAATTCTTTCTCCCTCCCTCTCTCTATCTCCTCTTTCTCTCTTTGTTCCCCTCTCTCTTATTATTTATTATAGAATATACAATTATATCTATTTATAGTAAATATATCAGATATTTAATATTGATATGTATTTATTGTTTAATTATAAATCTATTATATATAAAAACTATAGTATTATTATATATTATATTATTTATAATTAAATAATAAATAGATATCAATATTAAATATCTAATATATTTATCATAAATAGATAGAATTGTATATTCTATAATTTTTTTTAATTCTATAATTATTAATATAATATTATATTATAGATTTAATATTTTTATATATTTATTATATAATTATATATTTATTTTATATAATAAAATCTCCATAATAATTCCTCTTTGTGAGTTCTTTTTTTAAGAGTTTAGAGCAAATGTTATTGTGAAGGAGCTTTGACTTTATATTCCTTTTTCCCTTTATTACCCATTACCTAGTTCCTATTTTCTTAATCTCCCCTTCACTTAATAAAATCATTTGATTTTGATTTGTATCATTTTTGCTTATGAGGAATAATTTTAATCCTTGTCTTTTAATCACAATCACAAGAAGTTGCGGGCTTCACCAACACTCAAATAACTTTACTTCTTTAATGATTTTAAAATAGTAAAATCAACGATCTCATAATATTTACGCCGATCCGGTTAATATTTACGCCCTGTCAAACGCATTTCCGTCCTTGGCATTCTAGTTTTAATTAAAAGGCAAACCAAAACACAGACGGCGAAAGAACAGAAAATGATGAAATAAATCGAAAGATGGCAAAGAAAACCAATGGCCCAGATCATTTTCATCGTCTTGCATTCCTTCTGGAGGAGTGTCAGACGTCAATTTACCACAGGCCGGTTCACCTCATAGAGGGAATGCCTTCAACGTAATGATAATAAAACATTAAATGCTAGAGGTTTGGTTTTAAACTACTAGCGATTAACATACAATGTTGGAGTTAATAGGATAACTACAACATAAAATGTTACAATTTACAAATAATGTGTTAGTTTTAGTAATTGTAACATAAAATGTTACACTAACCAAAAGTGATAGTTAAAAACTAATGTGAATGTTAGCTGTCAATAGACAATGTAGGTAAGTAACATATGATATCAAGGTTAACATCGACTGCTGATTTGAGCGCTTGGCGTTTGTTGAGACCGGTGGTCGATGAAGCAACGAACGACGGTTGCAAAGGCTGCGGTTTAATGAAACCACTAGTAGACTTCTGGTCTATGGTCAAAGACTCCCATGAGTTGCAAACCATGTGGCAACTTTGAGACTAGCAGGAAACCTTCAATGGTGGAGCTCTAGTTGCGTAATGGCAGCACAAGCACATCATTGTGCTTCGCCGACTTGAATCCCCTCCACTACTAGTCAGGCCCTGCCAAAATTGCAGGTGATAAACAAAACCCCAATGGCTATGGGCAGAGTGGTGCCTAATGATGGTGGTTATGTGGAATCCAACGACGACATGGTGAACTATGTGGCGGTGATAAAAATCTCCAATGGTTGTGTGCAAGAGACACCAAAATGTTATTGTAGATGTTAAAATATGAAACAAATAGAAACCAAAGTATACAAAGAATAGAAACTATTTCATATCTAACACTACTTCTGATTGAAATAAAGTTACATACAGAAGAGTAAAAACAATGAAAGATCTCAACACAACCTTGATTCACCAACAATGGCAGTTGTGCTCCAAAATATGATTGGATGTAAGGTGCTTACCTCAACAGCATTAGTTTGCATTCAAACATTCTGATTAATTATGGCTTGCAAGAGGCTTAATTTATAGAATTTTTATGGATTGATTTTGTGAAAAAGGCAGGATAAGGATAAGATCCTTGATTTGTTTCCATTTAACTAGTTGCACATGAGTTGGGTAAAGCATCACTAGCATCAATGTCCTTTAGAGATGCATATTCAGAATTTTATTTTTAGCCCGTGCTAAAAATAAATCATCAACATTTTTGAGAAGAAAGCATATTTAGAAATTTTCTATTTTAGCCTCCCGCTATTTTTAGCATTAACCTGCAATTGACTTTTTGTTCGATCGTCATGCAAGAGACGGGAGCTTTCAAGAGATAACTGTAATATTTTGATCATTAGTTAAGCTAGTAGTTGCATGTTTGTATATTAGAATTGGTGAAGCAGATAATTTGTAATAAAGTTTGTACGTCATGCAAACAATCAAAGTTAGGATAGGAGTGCAGTTAATTATTTAGTTATTTTTCATGCAATCTTTGTAAATAGTATAAATAAGTGCTTTTGCAGATATAAGATTAGTGGTAATACTAGAGTTAGTTGTATTCAGGATTATTGATTAGTCAATGAATATAGATGAATGGCAGTTCTCGTGTCTGCATTATGCTAAATTTGCTAGTCATCTGGTATTCAATTGTATTGTGACTTTGTTATTCGCTCAATAGAATCTATTACGCCTATTTTGCTTCTAAATGTCTATGGAGTTGTATCATCATGTGTGCTAAACATTAAGTCATTTCAATGAATCTACAAGCTTTATGTTGCAAGCAAACTTGAAGATGTGGCTTGTGGCTTCGTATTGATTCATACATCCGCCTTAACTATAACGCCTGTGTTTATGTATTAATCTATCCAATTTGTGTGTACTTACCCTAATCAATCTCTATTTTTAATTAAACAGTGTAAGCGTCTAGCTGTAGGATTTAATTCAAGTTTATAAACACAAAACCCTTGCCTCGTGTTGAAAGCGCATTTCAACCTTTTGCATATTGCAAACCCCAAAAAATACATATTTATGTTTTATTCAGCATAAACATGAAAACACCTCTGAAAACATTGTAAAGTTTGTAAATTGCAAGTACATATTGTGTACTTTTAGGTTAAATTTTATTTTGCAAGGAGCTTCCCGTTCTAATTTGGAGAGCGGTTCTCCCACATCTATTTCATTTTGTGTCACACTTAAAGGTGTGAATTAAAATGCTAACAAAACAAATGACAATGCTACCATCAGTAGATCTATCAACACTTCTGCTCAAAAGAGCTTTCATAATATCAATAGAGTAACAAAATGTAAACATAATTTATGATTTCCACTCATTCCTAATTAATGAATAAATCCCATATCCTGCACATACAAGATTAGTCATACCAGGACTTAGTAAGAAACAAAATTACAAGATTTTACCCTACTTAAGTCGTTCCTATGATAGTGACATCATACTTAGTTATGACAGAGTGTCAAATACCATAATAAAAATACTTATTAGGTTAGGACATGATCAATATATCGTTCACTAACATTTCATTGATCTTCTATTTCAGCTCCCTAAGTGTAACACAGATATAACAACCACCTACAACAAAACACTCATTTAACTTTCAATTTAACTTCAAGTATTCACATTTAGATTGATTCTTAATACTTTAAACTAACTCTCTTCTACCCTTAAACTTTGAAACCATTACTACAATTCCACAAAACCTATGATTGTTTATACAAAATCCATAAAATTGCTATAAGAGTTTAAATGGCCAAAGATCAACAAACCTGCCTTGCTACCATCCTTACAGGGATCATGTTCAAAACAACTACATGTATCATCACAATAATATTTCAAAATTAGGATGACATATCTATTTTATTCACGCCATTGATGGTTGGGACAGTTATCCTCCACAAACCCATCCTCCCCCAATCCTAGAACATAATGAAATACTCGCAGCAAAAGAAACCCACTAATGTTATCCAAACTTAATCGAATCATTTAAATTTATAACCAAGATGGAATTCTATACATTTTGATTAGTGTAGACACCTAAAATTGTCTCATCACCATAACTCAATCATTCATCTATAATTAATTGAATGAATCTCATTTATTTGATTAATTACTCTAATTTCTTTCCAATATTAATTAAATAATATCTTATTATTAAATTAATAAAATCACTATTCACCTGCAATTAATTGAATAAATTAAGATTATTTATTAAATTAATTAAGGCTCATGTCATCCCATCCTAAAAATTAAATAAATTCAAAATTTTATTTAATTCCCTATTTTATCCACTTTTCATTAAGGTAGCTAAAATCAATTAGTCAACTAATCTTCCACATCCTAAACATGATCAATTCATTCCAAACTTGTACAAGATTCAAAAGTGTACTTGGATCCTTTTGATTTGTACATAGACATGGGTCTTTGTACATAGGCATGGATCAAAGATTTGCCCATACCTTTAAAGTACCCCTAAGATACCCTTTTGATCCTCACCCTCTACTTCTTCCAAGGGAATCCTCAACCATTGATTTCCCTTGAACCTAGAACCCCTCCATGTGCACCTATCACATGATGTCACTTGGAGGCTCCTCATTAATCCAATCCTCTCAACCAATCTCAACCCTTGATCCTTCAAATCAATCCTAGCCCTCCATCCCCTCATCAAAAATCTATAAATTGGCCTTCACCCAAGCCAAAATCATAACATCTTGGAATACAAATTCATGTTGCTAGTAGGAGCATCCACATTCCTCATGAACAATCCTTGAGCACATCCACCATGGCTTGGTGCAACGAGGATTAGTGTTGGTGAGAACTTCAATGTTTTCATTAGCTTTACTGATCCTTAACTTAATCATGACGTTGCATGTAGATGTAAATGAATAGGGTAAATTAGTTTAGCTTGTTCTTGCATGTTTGCATTTACTTGTACACAATTAGAACCTAGTTTGTTTCTAGCTTGCATCAAACATAGATCTTTGAAATAGGTATAAACATTTATCAATACTCCAAGGGCAAAAGAAATTCAATTGACATATGCAATTGTAGCTGCCCTCTTAGGTATGTATGTAAGAAATAAAAATATACTTAAGACACATTAACTCTTTGAAAAAATGGTTCATGGAAATATTTATGCATGCAAAAGGCAAGTAAGCAATTTGACAATTGCCTAATTACAAAATATATTCAAAATGGGTTTGACAAAGGGACTTTAGCAATTCATAAACAAGTGTAGCTAGTAGATTTCTAGGTCATTAGTGTTCATCTAAGACAATACCTATATGTACATGTGTGTGTGTGTGCGTGTTTGTGTGTATTTATATATAATTCTCACACACATACATATACTCCTATAGATACTTACAAATGTACTGACAAACATCTCCTACATCAACCACAAATTTCTAATAGAAATTCATCTCATTCAACCAAAAACACGGCTAATATTTCATTAACCCCCTCTATGATTGAAGTTCTTCTAGGGTTTATGTCAAGTTGAAATATATAATTCTAGAAACCCTAATTGGAAATCTTATGAAGTTCTTGTAATGAGCAATAATGCCTTTAGAACAAGTGTAGGCAGAATGGCTGATGCATTCCCCATTAACACTAGGGTTATTACTTACCTTGACCGCAATGACTATGGATAGGCCACTTAAAGCTTCAAAGAATTCTAGTGTCCAATTGGCAGCCACAATGAACAAGATGCCCCATTTCTCCTTTGCATTTTCACAAGGAACCCTCCGATTATCCCACAGTTACAATCTCAACTGCCTAAGGTTCCAGAATGCTAATGCACAAATTAATATATTTATTTTTCTTTATTGATTTCTCTTAGGTCCTTAAACATTAAACATTCATTTCCTTATGACTTTAAGGTTGACAATTTAATTATTTAACGAATTTATTGAGTAGCTCATCCTTAATTAAAATATTTATTTTAATTTTAACACAATCAATGGTTAAAGATGAGTGTGGTACTTAGACTCATGCATTTTGGCTTTCCTTAATGTGTAATATTTGGATAATTAAGACTTAATTATAATCATCAAGGTCTACAAGACAACAAGGCTTCCTAGCCCTATCAACTAAACACAGTCATTGCTAACAAACACCAATACATGGGGGGGTAAATATAGTTCGATCGAACCTCAAACCTAATCATGAAAGTCACTTAAAAATAGCACAGGCTTAATTTGGTATTAGGACACTTGGTTAGATGTGCATCAACATCACGATATCACAAGGCAAATTACAATGACATGGTTAACAACTTCCAATTCCATCATGTTTACTTCAGAACTATGATTAGGAACTACCTCATTTTGCACCTTGGGCAATGACAAATCAATCAATGCAGCCATCCATGATAGGTTAAAAATAGGTTCCTTTGAGTGTTGGTTCCCAAAATTACTACAACATGAAACCCTAAAATATTTCACAATCACCTAGGCTAGAGGTGACATCAACGTGATTGAAGGAGGTTTATCAATAGGTTAAGAGCAATTTTGGCCAACTTATAGGAGTGGGTAAAATCCTCTTCACTTCAAGATCAACTAGGCTTAGGAGGGTAATCATGCGGTATCCCTTAATAGGGTTTTAAAACTATGCACTATTTATATTCAGATTGTAACTTTGCAGCAATACTTAGATAGTTGTTTTAATCCCAAGAACTATCACTAAATTAAAACATATTGTACATTTGAACCTCATTCTAAGATGATGGAAACATTCTTGCATGACTGCAAGTTGCTGATATCCACAAGGGATTTGTTAAGATGGTTTGAAAATAGTTTACTATTTATATTCCCTGGTTATAATGCAAATCACACAAGACATACAGATCTGATTACTTCTACCTCACACTAGGTTGATTTGTTTGATTTATAAAATGTTTAGGTGATCAAAACACCATTCAGACTAGTGCCTTCAATGGGTTATAGATTTTACAGATCAAAATGGTGAACAACAATGAAATGATAGTGAGTTGCCTAATTGGAACACCCAGATACATGAAATTTGAAAATAGAACCAGACATGCTTATTGATCCCATCTCACACAACATTCATTTATATGCAATCTTAAACTGACTATTACAACATCTAATATATTATGGACCTGTCAAATCCTTCAAATGAAGATTACAATTATGCCATAAATCGCGGCAAGAGGAATCTTGTAACAAATTAGAAATTCCTTAAATGAACATCTGCAACAATGGAGACAAATGATTCTACTCACAAATTTTGCATCAATTCATCCATATGATTTATAAAATTTGCCCTTGAAGATCTAGAACTTTCACAATGATAGAAATCCTAGTCGCACTGCACCAGTTGTCTAAAAAAATGTCAAAAATAACCAACCCATGAAAAGAGCTTTTTTCTTTTATTTATAGCCTTCACCACTCGGATTTGATGGAAAAATAGGAGGGAAAACCCCAAAAACTCCACCAACTACAATAGAAACATCAAATTCAACCACCCACTTTGCATTAATGACAATCTAGAGAGTTGGCGACGTGTTTTCCTACGTTTCTAGGTGTTTCTAGGCCATCCTGCAAGCTAACCAGGAGCGATCAAGCAACAAGACATGGTACAAGGCATCCAAATGGAAAAATGTCCAATTGGGGATAAGCAATGCAACTGGATATGGATATGCAACAAGATATCCGGTTTGAAATGTCCTCTTGAGAGATGTCCAATTGGAATGTCTTCTTGGAAGATGTCCGGTCGAAATGTCCGGTTGGAATGTCCACTTGAGAGATGTCTGGGCAACCAGAATTGGATATGTCAATAGGACATCCAAATAGAAAAATGTTTGGTTAGAAATGAAGGATTGCAACCGGATGTGAATAATGTAACTGGATTCGGATAATGAAATGCAACAAGATATCTGGTTAGGAAATGCCCAGTTAAAAACAAGTAATGTAACCGGATGTGTAATATGATATCTAGATGAGATATCCAGATGGATGATAAAGCATCATATCCAGATCCGGATATGAATAGCAATAGGATCCAGATATAACAAATCAATGGGATATCTGGTTAGAATACAAAGAAGTGCAATTGGATGTTTGGATGTCTAGACGGAGCGATAAACATAACTTAGCCAAAATTCATCAGATCTTCGCCAAATTTGAACTGTACGTACCCATTTGGCTCCTTAACAAGATGCACTCCTTACTTGGGCATGATTCCAATTGGATCTATCAAATTTTTGAACATATACTCCATCAGGGACCCCTTAGGAAAATTTTGAGGAATTTGACAAGATTTTACAAATACGAGGCTTGAAAATTTGGGTGTCAACATCGGGGATGTGATAAAAGTCTGCATATGGCTACAAAATGGTCACAATATTGTTGAAGTATGCGATCTAAACATACAATTTTGTCTTTGGGTGATCAATGACTTAGATGAGGCCAATTTGTTAGCTTATCCACATGGCAGTGACCTGGAAAGAACATTAGACATGCGAGCAGTTGGGAAATAACAATCATTTCCATTAGATTCCAAATGGAAGAAGTCATGCATAGCGGGAAATTTGTGGCAATTATATGAGGTGGCATTACCTTCATTGGAGTTGTTTTTAGCTAGAAGGGGGATGAGATTTGTAACAGGTAAATTGCAAAACAGTCACAAGCCTGACTTTTGCAAGCATTGGAGAAGTGAGAGTGACAGTTAGATGGGCAATCGTTGCTTGAAGGCAACAATCCACTCTCAAAACCATTAAGTCTTTTTGCAAGCACAAAGAGGTAGAAGGGAGGAATTCTGAAGTACAAGATTTGGTTCATCTATTTGGTTGATCGCAAAGGGGAGCCATGTCACTACAAGTGCAAGATTGGGTTTCATGATAGCCTAGGAATCACATGGATTCGAAAGAGCATAGATCAAGTAGAGGGCCGATGAAGAGCTTACATGCATGACCTAAGGGAGCGGTAGCCCTTAGAGGTCATTAGAGGGCCCTTAGATCAGGGAGCCCCTCAATTGTTCCATTCGTTAGCTGAGTACAAAGATGAACCAAGCTACTACAAACACAATATCAGTTCATGTATCAATTGTTTGACTTGGCAAGTTAATGCATCATGGCAATGCAAGTGTCAATTACATGCAGATTGATGGAGTTGAGTTGGTGCATGCTATTTGCTAGAGGTTTTCAAAGCTAGTTGCTAGAGGTTGTCAAAGCTAGTAGATGCAGAAAGGCTATGGAAGCCATAGATGACCTAACTAATCGAGGAGTTAATCTAGTTGATGGAGGTACAAGATGCTATAGGCATCCAAATTCAATAAAGGGTGTTTGTTTGTCTTGGGAAGCATGCATCATGCTGTGTTGACTAGTTATTGTTGTTCTTGGTGGGAGTTGTGATCCCCCTAGTGGACCCTCTTGTTGGTGAGGTTGTTCTTTGTGATTGGTGTTAGTGTAGAATTATTATTTAATTAGTTTAATAATTCACACTTTGTATTAAACCACCTTGGGTGGCGATGTGTCACTTGGAGAGTTTGTTGAACTAGTCAAAGCTATGTGGGACTTCACTTTCTCCACTTGGAGAAACCTTCTTGCCACCACTTCTTGAGTGCATGAGTCAACTCCTACAGTGAATCGAATTCTTCATGTATATGTACAAACTCTTGTTCGTAATTTATTATTGCAATTTGCATTGCTTTCATTCTTAACTCCAATTTGATGCTTGTCAATTTAATGCTTGCATTCTCTTAATTGATTATGCAAACTATAACATGGTATTAGAGCAGGTTTTAAGCTAGTTTGTTGGCTCATTTTGTGTCAAATTACTCTATTTTGCATTTTATTTCCATTGCTCTGCCTGTGGTTTGGCGTGAAGGCTTGAATTTCTGGGCGAATGTGGTGATTTTCCAGAGTTTTCTATGAGTAAAGTTTGTTTTTATGCCTATGCCTGTTTTTTAGATGCTGCAGGACTGAAGAAGTAGGTTGCGGGCCCCAAAGAAGGTCGAGGGCCTCCAAAGAGGTCGCAAACCCGTCACATAGATCGTGGGCCTCCAAAGAAGGCTGCAAGCCTAGAGATAGCATCACCCTCCTTTCAAACATGACTTCTTCTCATACATCGACCCTCCAGTCACACATTCTCATGTAGGTCTGCAGGCGTCAACCTTCCCAGAATTGCCTCTGTTTGGATCTAATTTTCCCCTACTCAGCTCTTGAAAATTGATGCATGCAGGTTTGGAGGTGCATAAAAGCCGTCAAATGTAGGGCTCAAATTACTTTTTGAAATTTGGGCTTAAAAAGTCGTAGTTTTATCAAATTTTTTTGTTTTCCTCACCTCAATTTTTTGTGGGAAACTTTAAACAAAATATATTGCATGTGCAAATTTGTGAAACTGAAAAATCAAAAGCATTGTAAATGTGCTTAATTTTTTTACCTTAATGCATTGGTGAGGATTTCGCACTCATATTATAAAGTGTCATTTTTCCGCCAAACTGTATCAAATATATGTACTGAAAATAAAAAGTGCCACAAAGCAAGGGGGGTCTTTAAAATTTGGTATTCTTGAAGTGTTGTGGCTATGCTATTTTCTAGTTGCTTGGACTCGCTGGTCTTGTGTTGTGAAATGTTCTTCTCTACCTTATCCAATGTTGGATGTGGGTAGAATGTTATGAGGGAGTTGAGATGGAAACTATATGATAGAAAGTAGATGTGGGTCATTTCAGGACTATCATTATCCATCTATTTCTCTATGTGGGTGTGTGTGTTGGGGTGTAGTTATGCATTGGTTGCATCTCCTTTTGAGTGGTGATGTAATGTCCCCGTTTAGGATATCCTTGATCTTTTAACTTGCACACAAGAAGAACTACTAGAAGAAGACATTAGCACTATTAAAGATCAATTTAGTAATGAAATCAATGCATCATAATCATAATCAATAATAATGAACAAGAATATAACATTATTGAAGAGAGCATATATTCAATTGTATTTCTTCATACTTTAATATACTTATACATGATATGTCTTTTGCCACATGATATACTTTGGGAATGGTGATTGTCGTGCCCGGTTGTTAATCTAACGTAATCATCAACCCTAGCGGAGGAGGGGAAAACATTACGTTAAGGCACTGAATAACTAATCCCCACTGCCATGGGCCCAAGGGTTTCATGCTCACCTGACAATTCTTCACCACTTGGCCCAAAGGTGTCACGAACGCCTATCGATACCACCATTTGGGAGTCACCCACTGCGTGAGACATTAATAACTAATCTCCACTGCCATAGGCCCAAGGGTCTCATTGCACGCCCGGCAATACTTCACCACTTGAGAGTCACCTACCGTGTAAGACTTATTAATAATAATAATAAATCACCCTTCCTTAACGACCCAAACGTCCTCATAGGCATTAGACAAGATTAATGACGTGGCAAGACACACAACCTCCCTCGTATATCATGGGCAAGACTAAGTATATGTGTGTGTATATATATATATATTTATATCATACCTATTCATAGATTTGCTCTCCTTAAGGATGTACAAGTGATCCTATGGATCACAATTGATGATGATTGCCTTAATTTCTCACAAAGTTGCCACAATAATCAAAATTCTTTTATGCAAGGATCTAAATCAATTTGATAGGATTTCCACCTCTTATGGATGGATCCTCATATGGCAATCTCTGCCTAGATGGATTAGATCAGAAATATATATTATTTTGCCTTGCTGATATAAAGGCTGCTATAATCCTTGATTGCAGATTGTATGAATAAATGATGTTTGTGAATTGTTGTTTGAATGATGTTTTATTGATGAATTGAATGATTGATGATATGAGATGTCCCTTGGATTGATTGATGGAATCTGAATTTATATTGTTTGCTTGATCTTGAAGGGAAGCATCCCTTTAGAAAAGAGATGACCATCTAATTAGACATGACCTTTTGTTAAGAACCCTTTTATGTTTAATCGTTGTCTTTCTTAATCACTTATTTATTTCTTTTGTTAGTGAACTTGATCATTGTCTTTATTAACAATCTTTGCATATAGTCCTTGTATATGGAGCATGCTTCATAAGCACTACCTTATGGAATGGTCTTCTAATTGCAACGTTATAATATAGCTGGTATAATCTAAGGTTATGGTATTAGTTTGTTTGTTGTCCTTAACAATAATTACCTCCTATTATAATTTTTGTCCCTTCAAATATTATCCGTTGCATAAGTCTTCCTTTGTTCATGGCATTTTGATTAGTATATTCATTATTTCCTTTTAATCCTCTGTGGCACATACTAGTCATTGTCTTCACCAATAACCTTGTCTTATAATCACTGCCAGTTACATGATCGTAGCCTTAGTAAACGCATATAAAGAATTAATACACATCTTTAGTGATTCGACGCCTTACCTTAGACTTGATTCATTTGGAATCTTTAATAAGATTCGTTTGTCTTTATAATTTATTTTTATATCTATATTTTAGATATTGTATTTATATATAAATATTATTATATTATAATTACTATTATATTATAATTATTATAGTTATAATAAAATCATTAATATTATATATATATTGATACTTAAATTATTATATTATAATAATAATATATTATATTTATATTTAAATAATATTTGGTATATAATATAATATTTAACGTATTATTTTAATATGTTTAATCTTTATTATTTAATGTAATAATATTTGACTTATTATATGAATAATTGATTCAATTGTAAATATAGGGACATGACAGCCCTCTCCACTCAAGATTGCTTGTCCTCAAGCAATCACAACGAGTTCTTTCATTACCTTGCACTTTTTAACGGCTGCCTTTCGATGTGTTGAAACGAAATCGTGGTTTTGATCTAGAATGAATATTGCTTTAGTGAATATTGTGATTCCATGAAAGAGAATTTGTGACCAAAGAATACTTGAAAAGTTTAATGAAAGATAAATGTATAGGTAAGCATTTGTGTGATGTTTTGAATAACAACGATGTGATGCAAGTATCATAGATGAAGATGTGGTTTTTAAGGCAATGAAAATATTTTCAATGTTAAAGAAGATTTTGAGAATATCGAGATTCCAATATTCCAATGAATGATGAAGATATCTTGAAAATTTGGAGAGATGAATCTAATGATGTTGTAGAGAAGGTAGATTCAAGTAAGACTTTGATTATTTCACAAATCGTAGAAGTGTTTAATAAATGATGATAAGATAGGCGGGAGACAATCAATAATGGATAAGATTATTAGGAGAGAGAAGATCCATGTTGAGAGTATACGCAAGACACGAAGTACACATGAATACACGTAAGTCAACTATCATTCACAAGATGGCAAGATGACTGCTCTGATACCACTTGTAATGTCCCATTTTAGGATATGCTCTGATACAAGAATAACTACTAGAAAGGGACATTAGTACTATTAAAGATCAATTTAGTAATGAAATGAATGCATCATAATCATAATCAATAATAATGAACAAGAATATAACATTATTGTTGTAAGATTTGTAAGCCAAAGATTAATGCAGACATGAAGAAAAAACTGGAAGCAAAGATCTCAAAAGAAGAAATTAAGAAGGCCATCTCTTCGATGAGTAATGGAAAATCTTCAAGGGTTGATGGGCTCCCTATCGAGTTTTACAAGGCCAATCTAGAGTGGATAGTGGATGACCTGTTTGATCTTTATGATGAAGCTATTGAAAAAGGCACTTTAGGGGCAAATATAAACAAAGGAATTATAAAATTATTACCAAAGGAAGGAGACAAATCAGACATGAAGAGCTGGAGGCCAATCACTCTTCTGAATGTCTCATACAAGATAATTGCTAAGATACTAGCCCTCAGGTTAAGAGATATTTTGCCTGAGATCATTAGCCATACCCAGACAGGTTTCATAAAGGGCAGATTTATCCTTGAAAATTTATTGCCAAGTTGGGAGGGTCTGCACTGGGCCAATCAGACTAATCAACAAGCAGGCATCCTCCTATTGGATTTTGAGAAAGCCTATGATAGAATTGAATGGTCCTTCTTGTTCAAAATGCTCAGAGCTATGGGTTTTCTTGACTTTTTCTACAAAATGGTTGAAATGTTATTTGCGGATGCCTCTGCACAAGTGGAAGTAAATGGTGATTTGTCTCCTCCATTTAGGATGGAGAGGTCCATATGACAGGGTTGTCCTCTGGCCCCATCCCTCTTTGTCATTGCTTCAGATGCCCTTTATTATATTTTAAGAACTGAACTTATAGGAAGAAAAATGGAAGGTATAATGTTGCCTAACCAAGATAGATTATTGAATATTCAATTTGCTGATGATACAGCTCTCTTCCCAAAGGCTAATGAGCAAGAGTTCAGAGCAATGGAAAAAAGACTAGACTTTTTCTGCCTAGCTTCGGGAGCAAAAATCTCTACTTCTAAGTCAATTCTTTTAACATGGGATGAAAATAGACCCAATTGGCTCTCATCAAATAAATGGCAATGGGCTGGGCATCCTAAACAAGTTAGATTTTTAGGCATCCCTTTTGCAATCAGTCCTAATTTGAAGAAAATGTGGATCTGGTTGTTTTCTAAATTAGAGAAAAAATTTAAAAATTTGGAATAAGATGTATCTTTCACTAGCTAGCAGAACGCAAGTATGCCAAAAGATTCTAGCTGCATATTTTATGTTCTACTCTTCTATGTGGCTATTTGCAAATTATCAGTTTGAGACAATTCATAAACTAATAAGAGGTTTCCTCTAGTCTGATGGAAAAGGGGTGTCTAAAAAGCATCTTGTATGCTCGGATTGGTGTTGTGTCTCTAAGGGATTGGGGGGTTTGGGACTGAAGAACCTAAGATTTTAGGGCCTTGGCCTCATAGCTAAGTGGACAATTAATTCCTTGTCTAGTAATGAGCCATGGAAAGTCTTGGTGAGGAATAACATTGTGAATTCTGTGCCAGCTAGGAAGAAAGGTTGGGGCTCTTTTAACTTCTATGATGCCTTGTTGGGAGGGTTTCAAGTCAAGCCAAGGGGTTCTATGGTCTTTAGTAGTATCTAGAAGGCATGGGAAGAGGTCGGAGAGCTTATTGTGGACAAAGATGTTTTTTTCTTAGAACAAAAGAGTTATCTAGGGTCAAAGATCCATTTGGTGGAACACTATATACAAAGGCAGGCCTCTAGCCATCCTCCAAGGGTGCTCTGCTAGGAGATGTAATAACAGAGGCCTTTCTAATCTTGAGGACCTGTTTGAAAATGGTGCCCCCAAGAACTGGCTATCTATTAAGGAGCAGTACAAATTGGAAGACAGTTTTTACATGACCTTTTCTACTTTAAGCAAAGCCTTGCTATGCAATGTTAGTTCAGATGTTACTAATGTGGGGGAAGAGTGGGTTACAGAGTTGAAATGGAAGGATGGTAATGCTCTCTGCTATCACTCCAAAAATGATTTACAAGATGCTTGTTGACTCTAATGCTATCCTCCTCCACATTAGCAATGCTTGGGCTGACACCCCAGACATTAAAAAAATTCCTAAAATGCTTAAACTACTTTGGTCTAAGACACTAGAACCCAAAAAAGTAGCCTTTAAATGGTTATTACAGTTAAATAAGTTATCTTTAGGCCCTGATAATGTGGTTTGTCCAATGTGCAATGTTATTGAGTCTGTCTCTCTTTTGTTTTTTACTGTGTTTATGCTAAATTTGTGTGGTCTATTTTTATGGGGAACATCAAACTGTGGAATACCAATGTAGTTGAAATTAGGCATGAGATTCTATATATCTTTGTTAAAGGTCTAAATTCCAAGTCTAATTATTTTTGGTTTATATTGTCTAATGAAATTTTATGATTCCTATAGAAGAAAAGAAACGATGAGAGGTTTCAGGGCAAGGAGAGGGATCTCACTAAGAGTCCTTAGAATCTCAAAAAATTCAAATTTTATGAACAGGGCACAGTCACATTGGAGCTATGACTAAGTAGATTTAAAGAGTTGGTTGAAACAGGGACCATATGTTATATAGAAGATAACAGTGTTACAGACTTTGGAGCAAGAACTCAGAGAAGATTCAATGAGAGCTTCTTCAAGCATTACTTGAGCTTTTAGGAGGTATACAGCAGGATGAAACAAAAGGCAAAGGAAGAGAGCCTTCTTTACAAACACTAGGAAATGTCAGGGCAAAATTATAGTTTAGATACAGAATAGCTAAAGCTTTCCCCAAGAATTGGTGCCTTTCCAGGAATTGATGAACATAATAGTAACAATAATAGAGATCATATTTGGGATAAGGAACCAGAATGGTTTGATGATCCAAGAATGGAGGTTAGGAAGGTTTCTTCAGAAGAATCAAAACATGGGACATAATTGGATGATAGCCAAGGGATGTTCTATCTTTACCAGAAAGCTGCAGATGAGCTAGACACATGGAAGAATAGAGAGGTTGTTGAAGAGCAGGTGAGAGCTGAGGAGAATGCAAAGGTACAAGAATCAAAACATGAGCAAGAGCACAGTGAAGGCAATGCTAGTATTCAAGGCCCTACGAGTTCTGTTGCAGGAAATTAATTATTGATAGCTAAATGGTTCTTAGTAAGCAGACTAAGCGATTCAAATGAAGTGTTTTGTCCTTAATATATGCTGCAGTTTTAAGATGTATAAAACTTTTAGTATGTATTAGGAACCTTTAGTGTTTTTTGGATTGGCAAAGCAACAACTAAAATTTTGAGTTGTTTTCTTAACCACATAGTTGTAACTTCTGATTTACTTTGAATCTATTGGTGCTAGATTTACAATCCAAAAAAATTATTGGAGAGAGTGCATATATTTAATTATATTTCTTCATATTTAATATACTTATACTTGATACGTCTTTTGCCACATGATATACTTTGGGAATAGCTATAGTCATGCCCAGTCGTTAATCTAACCTAATCGTCAACCCTAGTGGAGGAGGGGAAAACATTACGTTAAGGCACTGGATAACTAATCCCCACTGCCATAGGCCCAAGGGCTTCATTGCACGCCTGACAATACTTCACCACTTGGCTCAAGGGCTTCACTGCATGCCTGGCAATACTTCACCACTTGAGAGTCACCTACCGCGTAAGACTTAATAATAATAATAAATCGTCCTTTCTTAACGGCCCAAATGTCCTCATAGGCATTAGACAAGATTAATGATGCGGCAAGACACACAACATCCCTCATATATCATGGGCAAGACTAAGTATCATTATATATGTGTGTGTGTGTGTTAGAAATATCATACCGATTCATAGATTTGCTCTCCTTAAGGATATACAAGTGATCCTATGGATCACAATTGATGATGATTGCCTTGATTTCTCACAAGACTGCCACAATAATCAAAATTCCTTTATGCAAGGATCTAAATTAGTTTGATAGGATTTCCACCTCTTATGGAAGGATCCTCATATGGCAATCTCTGCCTAGATGGATTAGATTAGAAATATATATTATTTTGCCTTGCTGATATAAAGGCTGCTATAATCCTTGATTGCAGATTGTATGAATAAATGATGTTTGTGAATTATTGTTTGAATGATGTTTTATTGATGAATTGAATGATTGATGATATGAGATGTCCCTTGGATTGATTGATGGAATTTGAATTTATATTGTTTGCTTGATCTTGAAGGGAAGCATCCCTTTAGAAAAGAGATGACCATCTAATTAGACATGACCTTTTGTTAAGAACCCTTTTATGCTTAATCGTTGTCTTTCTTAATCACTTATTTATTTCTGTCGTTAGTGAACTTGATCGTTGTCTTTATTAACAATCTCTGCATATAGTCGTTATATATGGAGCATGCTTCATAAGCATTGCCTTATGGAATGGTCTTCTAATCGCAACATTATAATATAGCTAGTATAATCTAAGGTTACGGTATTAGTTTGTTCGTTGTCCTTAACAATAATTACCTCTTATTATAATTGTTGTCCCTTCAAATATTATCCATTACATAAGTCTTCCTTTGTTCATGGCATTTTGATTAGTATATTCGTTGTTTCCTTTTAATCCTCTGTGGCACATACTAGTCGTTGTCTTCACCAATAACCTTGTCTTATAATCGCTGCCAGTTACATGATCGTAGCCTTATAAGTAAAGGCATATAAAGGATTAATACACATCTTTAGTGATTCACTGCCTTACCTTAGACTTAATTCATTTGGAATCTTCAATAAGATTCGTTTGTCTTTAAAATTTATTTTTTATCTATATTTTAGATATTATATTTATATATAAATATTATTATATTATAATTATTATTTTTTTGATCCGTAATAGCATTTTTATATTTATAGATTCAAAAAGGAGCTACATATCATCAGCCTTTCATGGCTGGCCAGAGATTAACTATCTATCTACAATAACGGAGCTCGCTTAGGAGAAAGACCACACAGGGTCACCAAACTTATTTATAGAGGATGAGCACTAAAACCTAGACTTACAATGCAAAGCTCCAACTATACAAAATGGAGCAGAAGGAGTAGATAAACACTAGATATTTGCATAAGGAAGGAGTTTCCTGAAATCGTCCAACCAGTCCAGCCCATCCACCATCTCCAAACCTAAAGCCTTCTTGATGAATCCAACTGCCAATGCCGCTTGGTCTTTGAGCAGAATCAAATCGAAGCCTCTAACATCCAAGATAAAAGGATAAATCTTAATAACAGCACCAGGGTCTTTGAACTAGTTCCAATCCTTCAGCCGCGGAATACCAGACCCCAAACTGGCCATTTGCAATGAAACCTCAAGATCCCCCAGGTGCTCTGCATTGAAGACACCCTGCATGATAGACTTCACCAATTTTTTGTCCAAGCCTAGTTCGAGCAACATCGCCAGAGTCCTAGAGGTAATGTCGGTATCCACCCTATAATGTTCTCCATTTTCCATAAACAACCTACCCAAGATCATTTTCACCGCCCCCAGCATTAGAGCATTGGGCCGCCGCAGCATTCTCTGTAGCCGAAGGTCCGTAATGGCTCCGAGGAAAGCCATTTGTCGCTTCCAGCTGGTAAGACGTACTGGCGTATCCATACCGCCACACCTGATAGCATCTGCCAAAATGATAACAACAAAGTATGTAGGCATTTGTCTTGAACCGGGAAGAATAAATAAGTTACCTCCACCGTCTGCTTAAGAAGAAGCCTACCAAAACTTCTTGAAATCCAGGTGGGCTCCCAACTCATGCCTAAACTGTCATTTGCCTTAATCAATGAAACGGAACGAAACATCCCTTCCACTCATGCCTTCCCGCTACAGCTGCGAACCATCATTGGCGCCTTTGCTGTCTCGGCCTTGCCACCCATCATGGGGTGGCAAGGCTCCCTCCCAACCACCCATACATACCTGTCTTAAGATGGACCAAGATCTTGAGTATGAAGGATCTCTCCGATGAATAACCCATCTGTCCCGAGATTAGACAACCTATCTGCATCTTGATTACCCTCTCTCAATATATGATTGAACATGACTTTCTCAAATCATTCCAATAGGGTGAGGGCCTGATCCAACTGAGCTTGAAGTTTCCAGTTTACTAGTTTCTTGGTTCTAAGACCGTTGATAATAATCAAAGAGTCTCCTTCGATTTCCAGATTTCTAATCTCCATCTCCCTACCCAACCGAAGACCAAGTATTAAAGCCTGCATTTCGGCCTCATTGTTGGTTCTAATTCTAAGAGGAGCAGCTAGTGTACCCACTGTTGTCCCAACTGAGTTCCTGATAATGCAACCTGCTCCAGACTGTCCTGGATTACCCCACGAAGCTCCATCAAAGTTAAGCTTCAGCCAACCTGCCTCCGGAGGAGACCAACTAACCAATTTCCTTTCTTCCTTAGTTCTTCGACCACCTACTCCCACCTGGGGGATAAGTAAGAGGCCCTTCCAACATTTCATCATCTTTGTATCCCATCCTATATGAGTAAGATGGACTGGGTCTCTGTCTGATAATCTTGAGTTTACTACTTCAACTATGCTTGATTCAATTTTGCTTCAAAGCGAAAACCAAGGCATCTCTTTCTCCTAGAAGATTCTTCTATTGCACTCTTTCCAAATCTCCCGCACCAAAATAGAAGGAGCTGCACTCCACAAGCCACCAAACATTGCTTTCTGGAGCAAGATGGGCAAGGCGATCAACCAGTCCCTTAGATTTCTCGAAATAGCTGAACTCCAATGAAACTTATTACATAGCCACTGCCACCCCCTAACTGCAAAGGGACAATGCAGGAATAGATGATCTTCATCTTCTTCTGCTTCTCTACAGAGCACACACCTTGAAGGACCCTCAAAGCCTAACCTTCTAAGCCTATCAATTATTAATGCCTTACCTTGGGATGCCACCCACATGAAGACTCCTGCCTTAGGTAAGCATTGTTTATTCCAACAAAGCTTTGTTGGGATCAAACCTGGAGGATCATTTAATTCAGCAAGAACTTTGTAACCTTCCTTAACTAAATACTCCCCTGATTTTGACGCATTCCACCTCAATCTATCCATGCAGATGCTTCTTCTAGCCAACTCCTCTTCATACTTGTCTATCAGACCCGGATCCAACCCCAATCGCCTCACACTTTTCCAAATCGGAGGATCAAGAGTTGTACAGGGAAAGGAGAGATAACTGGAAAATTTATCTCCCCATTCCTGTTTTGTGATGTTCATTAAAGGAGACAGATCTGCAATTCTCTCCAAGGCCAGATATCCTTCCCAAGAATCCTCCCAGAACCTTGCATTCTTACCTTCCTTGACCTCCCAGGTAAGGTGCTTGGAGATTAAGTCCCTGCTCTTGCTAATGAAGTTTCAGATCTTGGATCCAGCTGGGAGAAATCTAGTAGTAAAAATTCTATCTTCTCTCTTGTCCAGGTATTTGTTTTTTAGTAATCTAAACCATTTGAGATTTGGCCTATCATGCATCATCCAAACCAACTTCGCGCCAAGAGCCTGATTTTGCCAAAGAAGATCCTTAACCCCAACCCTATCCTTTTCCTTCTGCTCACAAATTGTCTTCCACTTTACAAGCGAGAATTTGAACTGCTCTGTCAAGCCTTTCCAGAAGAAATTCCTCATCTGCTGGGTTAAATCCTTATATATTTTACTGGCCAAAGGCCTGCAGGACATCATATAGATAGGCATGGCTGCTAGGACTGCCTTGATAAGTGTCAATCTCCCTACCCATGACAACCATTTGCTTTTCCATGATTCTAATCTGGACTTGACCTTTCCTAGTAGGGAATCCCAGGAATTACCAGGATGAATCCCTTTTACTAGGGGTAGCCCGAGATATTTACAGGGTAGTGAACCTCTCCCAAAAGACAAAATCCTTAAAATCTTTTCTTCCCTCCCCGGGGGGGTATTGAAAAAGAAAATCTCTAATTTAGCTTTACTGACCTCTTGTCCTGAGGCTCTCGAATACAAATATAAAATTCTTTTAAACCTTATAGCTTCTCCTTCCTGAGCCGTCCCAAAAAGCAAGGTGTCATCCACAAATTGTTGGTGAGAAAATCAAGGCATATTTCTTGTAATTTGGATACCTGTAAGATGCCCTTCCTAACACTCCTTTGCAATAAATCTACCCAAGGCATCGGCCATGATAATAAAGAGGAAGGGGGAAATGGGATCTCCCTGCCTTAGTCCTCTTGAGATATTAAAGAATCCCTCTGGGGAACTATTAAGAAGGATAGAAACTCTGGGACTCGAGATCCATTCAAACATCCAATTTAGCCACTCTTGCTGGAACCCAAAGGCCTCTAAGATTTTAAAAAGGAATCTCCAATTCACTTTGTCATAGGCCTTCTGAATATCCAATTTGACCAACATGGAGGGAAACTTATTTTTAAGAACCGAGTGAATTGCCTCCTGAGCTATTATCACTCCATCCAAAATGGATCTTTCTGGGACGAAACCAGTTTGTTCCTCTGCTATGATATCTGGAAGGATCCTTTTTAGTCTATTTTCCACTGCTTTGGCCAAAATTTTATAAATTACGTTACACAAGGAGATTGGTCTAAAATCTTCAAAAGATTCAGGCTTAGCTTCCTTAGGTATTAATGCTAGAAAGGTATTACCAATTTCCTTCAAAACATTACCCTCTCTCCTAGATTCCTCATAGGCCTCTGTTAAATCCTTGCCCACAATGCTCCAACATTTCTGAAAGAAAGCTGCTGGGAACCTGTCAGGTCCCAGGGCCTTATCTAGACCTAACTGAAAGAGGGCTTCTTTGATCTCCTCTTCTGAAAAATTACTTGTCAACATTAGGTACTGCTCCTCTGAAACCAATCTAGGGATGACTCTTAGGAATTCCTATTGAGCATGAAGGTCTGAACTCGTCCCTTCATTTAAGAGGTCCTGAAAATAATCAATCGCTGCCTGACCAATCTCCGCTGGAGTCTCAATGATCCTTCCCTCTCTATTCTTTATTACCGAGATTCTATTGGCCTCTCTTCGGATTTTAGTAGAATTGTGGAAGAACTTGGTGTTTGCATCCCCAGCTTTCAGCCAAACCTCTCGAGATTTTTGCCTCCAATATACTTCTTCTTTAGCCAAAGTATCCTCTAACTTTCCCAGTAAATCATTTTCCTTATTAAAAGACTCATTATCCATCCCTTCTCTTGAAACCTTTTCATTAAGAAGCTATATCTCAGACTCTATTTGCTTCTTGGTTTCAAAATATTCTTGAAATGGTCCTTATTCCACTGTCTTAAATTAACTTTAATGAGTTTTAGTTTGGTAACAATATTGAATAATCCAACTCCCCCAGGATTACAACTTTTCCACCAATCTTCTATCAATGCCAAAAAAGAAGGATCTTTGAACCACATATTTTCAAATTTGAACGGGCATCTTACAGGTTTCCTTTCACCCTGAATCTTAAGACTAATTGGGAAATGGTCTGAACCTGGTTCCAGGATAATCTTGCTATCAAGAGTGAAAGGGAATTTACTCAGATCCCCTTTCACAAAAAACCTGTCCAATTTTTCTACTATATTGCAATAACCCAACCTTCTATTATTCCAAGTGAAGTTTTCGTTGCCCATCTGGATCTCAATCAGAGCATTCCTGTCCACAAAGTCCTCAAAATCCTTCTGCGATTGAAGTTTCCTGCCAACCCTTCCCAATTTGTCTTCTGATCTCAAAATGGCATTGAAATCTCCCCCCAAGATAATGAACTCCCAAGCTCTAATGTCACATACTGCATCTAATTCCGCCCATAATTCTTTTTTCTGAATTTGGGAATTAGGACCATAGACATTTACCAGGAGAAAGCTCAAGCTTGAGGCCAGACTCCTAACCTTATTGGCTATCCATCCCTTGCTAAAGCCTACTTCTTCCAAAAGAATAGACTAGGGTCGCCAGAGGGTCATTAATCCTCTAGAAGGACCTCTTGAATTAACTTTACTTATCTTCCATTGACTGAAATTTTTTCCAAAGACATGATTATCACTTTCATCTAGTTTAGTTTCCTGAACCATACAAATATCAGGTTGAAGAGTCTTCAGCATGTGCCTTAGAAGACACTTCTTGTTAGGGGCATTCAAGAACCTAACATTCCAGGACAAAATTCTCATTGTTGTTTAGGAAGGGGACCCCCGTTCCCTACTTTCAACAGATCCATCAATTTTAGTTAGCTGCTAGCCTCCCCATCCCACTTCAGCTTCTCCTTGTTAGGGATCCAGCCTCTTGACTTATGATCTCCACAATCTGGAGAGGTTTTTTCAGAATCCATCAGCCCAATCCCTAAGGTTTCCAACGATCTAAATCCTTGATCTCTTCCAGTGGTTTAAGGGCCATTGAATTGGTTTCATTTTCAAACCCAAAGATTTCCAATCCTTTCTCATTATTCATCACCCAGTCGTCTTCCAAGGCATCTTCCACCGATCTCAAGGAGCTCTCTTTGGCAGTTTTAGCAAGTTGAACTAACTCACTGCCTACCTCGATCAGAGAGTCAAAATCTTCCTGTTGCATGCTGGGCTTAATCACCTCTAAAGTCTTTGTGATCTTGTTATTGATATTATGAGAAAATTTTGCTAGTTCTTCCATCTCCAGAATTAACTCGCCCCCTTTTTCCAAAACCCCGTCGCCTTTTTCAATACTCTATTTTTCATAAACTATTTTCCTAGCCCCCTCATCAAGCAACTCTCCCTCCTTCTGACTCAAAAGTTGCTCTGACTGGAAAAAGACCTCCTCAACCCATTCGTCTTTCTACTTCGTTGCTTCCTGACCTAAATCTTTCCCCAGATCCACTCCTTGTCCCAAACTTTTGCCTGAGAGCGTAGCTTGATCCAGCTCCCGATCTCTCCATCCTATCATGTTTACCCATACTCCTGCTGGCTTAGATTCAAAGATCAGGGGTTGACTCAAAATGCCCCAATCTATGAAAATCTTGATATTTCTCCACCGCCACTCCAGAAAATGGTTTTCAATACAGATTCTGACATATGATCCTTCTTCCATGGGATCCTTCCATTCCTCAGCGCAAATGAATTTTCCCAAATAGTTACCAATTTCTTCTAAAATCCTTTGGTTCCAAAATTCTAAGGGTAGGTTAGGCATTTTATACCAATCTTGAGATCGAGTCAATTTATGTTTGATCGGATCAAAGCCCACGAACCAATCTCTTAAATAGAAGCCAATACCGTTCAATAACCAAATCCCATCCAAGATTTCTAGTTTAATCTTCTCCGAAGGGCATAAAACAAAGAAAAAGCCATTCATTAGGGTTCTAATAGATAACTCTTTTCCCCATCTTTCCTGCCACCAATTTCTTAACTCTTCTGGATCTATTTTAAAGCCATACCATTTCCCTATCACTCCAAACTTTTTCATGTTAACTATAGAAGGATTTAATAGGTTCGGTCCTAATACCATGGTTTTTTTGTCATACCTGTATTTGATTGGTTTCTTACCATTGCTTCCCTCTCCATCAAGGGTTTGTCTCCAGCGCTCCCCACCCTGACCTCCAAAGGATCGTCTTTGATTGTTTTGATGTCCCTTGTTTCCCCTCTTACTCCAATGTTGATTCCAAGGAAAATTTTTGATCTGAGATCTCCAAAAATGCCAAACTTCCTTTGCTCTCCAAGGTTCTCGAACTGCTCAATCCTGAACTTTGCTAATAGGGATTTCAATTTTTGTTTCTTCGGCCCAAGTTCGAGAGTGCCTGGACTCTTGGCCTTCCAAGGATTTTTGTCACCCTTTGCGACTATCTTCAGCCCTGCATGCATCCAAACACCCTTCATCCTCCTGCTTCTTTTCGCTAATTCACTCCATCCTTGATTTTGTTGTTTATTACACTCTTTATATTATAATTATTATAGTTATAATAAAATCATTAATATTATATATATATATATTGATACGCATATCATTATATTATAATAATATATTATTATATTTATATTTAAATACTATTTGGTATATAATATAATATTTAATTTATTATTTTAATATGTTTAATCTTTATTATTTAATGTAAGAATATTCAATTTATTATATGAATAATTGATTCAATTATAAATGTAGGGACATGACAGGTGATTGCGGGTTGATATTCTCTTGATGAGAAAATGCTTGTGTGCATGACTGACCTAATTGTTGTTTGAGAAAATATGGAGTTATTTTTTTATGATGCCTTGTGATGGTGTGGAGAAATATGTTGTATTTCCCTTGTCTTTCTCTTTTGATATTGTGTGATTAGTGTGGCCAACCTTGACTAGTTGGAGGTGTATGTTGTTCGGGTGTGCTTAGCAGTGTCGTGATCCTACCTCGGATGACTTCCAAGAGGAAGTCCATTCTAAGGGGGTGAGGATGCAATGCACACCTATGTTGACCCTTCTCATCTTGTGTGATAGAAGAGTTTTGGTGCGTTGATCTTGATATTGGATCATTATGAAATACACTATTCATTATTTCTATAATGTTTTGTGTGTTCTTGTGATTTGGAATTGTTGCATCGATCTTGCCGATGAGGTTGTTTCAATCGAGGTGTTCTGACTGTGTAGTCTGGATGCTTTATGAGATGTTTTGTATGACCATTGAGGAGTTTTTGATGAGGTCATGTTATGTATTGTTATATTATTGGAGCTTTAGCTTCACCATTTTCATTTAAATAACATGCTAGGTGGGTGGATATGATTTCCTTCAGTATGATTATGTTAGATGTTTAATTGCATATTGATCGTATTTTGAGAATAGTTGATTTAATTGGAATGTGCATTTTAAATGATTAATATTTATTTATGTAATTTCTATCATCACTTTGGCTATTGTTACTTGTTGGCCAGATGTGCATAACATTTGCATTGAGTGTGCAAGAAATTACAGGTATTGACCAATGAGTGAAATGTGGAGTAGATGATATGGGACGCTTGGTAATCTCACCTCATGATCCTTGTGTTGTCAAAACCAATGAAAACCTCTTCTGAATCGATTGTGATTCTAGATTCCCCTTGTGATAGACTTGTGAATGTCTTCTTGGGTGTGTTTGATTTATCACGTGTGCGATTTTGCATGTGCATGGTATGTGCAAAATATCTTATGGTATTTTCGAAATCATTAATTGTGCTTTTATTTCCTAGCATAGAGGAAAGCCCATTTAATTGATTTAATTGAGTTGTGAAGTGTTTAATTTTGAAAAGGCATTGTATTTTATTTAAATGCGCTTGAGAAATAATGTGTGTGGTGAAATGCATTTTAATTGCGAAGTTACAATTATTCTGTAGGGAAAGGAGTTATTTATTTATTTGTGTCGAAATATTTAAATTTGGAAAGGCATTTTATTTTATGCTTGGTGATTGAAATAGATTTAATTCTATTTGGAAAAAGAAATATTTAAATTCTATATTGTATGTTAGTGAAAATTAGCTTTGGAGTAATGAGGGGTTAGTTAAACCTAATCCTTATTAGAAGCATATAAGGGAAAAAGTGATTTGTATTATTTTCATTATGAATGGTTTGAAAATGGAGAGCAAATATTGAGTTTGAAAACTATTTTTGGAAGAAAAATTGATTTGCTCATATTAGGAGATCCCTTGATTGGATAAGATCATGTCAACAACAGAAAAGATTCCCCTCCTCCATACCTTCAGTTTGAGTCAGGTATTTCTCCTATTTGTTGTGTACTTAATTTTATTTAGTAATTTTTATTTCATAGGAAATTTCATTTTTGGAAAATTGAATTTCCTACCCAAACCCCATCAAGATTTTCTAAAAATGAAATGTTTTGTGAAAAGTGTGTAGTTGGGTAGAATTGGAACAAGAGGATGTGTTTGCATTTTTAGTTTTTGGATTTCTTGGAAAGCATGAAAAGTGCACGAATTTCCTTGTTTTGACCTATCAAAAACTATTAAAAAAATTATGTGAGTGGAAAAGATTGATGTTGGGTTAATTTGGAACAAGAGGGTGTTTTCAAAATGTTGTATTTCTTTGTAATTCAAAAGTTGACTTTTTTGGGTAAAGGGTTTTGGGAAGGATGTTTCAAGCTCCATCAATGGTGAACCCTAGATATTCCTGGAATTTATTTTATGAATTTTGGGGAAATTCTGAATGTTTCATGTTATGTGGAATGATGTACTTTCCCATAGATTTAATTTTATAGTTGCATTGGGAAGTGTGCCTTTAGGTTTAAAATATTCTTTTCCTATTTTTTGGTTCATTGAAGGAGGAAGCCCTTGTTTGTGTGGGTTGGATAGTTCCCAACTTGTTGGACAAGGTTGGATGCAAGGAGTGTGTTGAAGAAGTACCCCTTGAGCCTGTTTTGAGTGAATAGAGTGGTTGTTGTACACTTTGTGTCTCTCATGTGTGAGTGGTGGATTACATCTTGAGGCTCTTATGTGTGAGTGGCGGACGTGTACCTTGAGGCTCTTATGTGTGAGTGGTGGATGGCAGCTTGAGTGTTACATCCCTCTTTTTGGAAACAATTATGCTATTTACTTTCTTGCAAATTTTAGTGATATATTATGTTGTGGATGACATGGAAACTGATGATTTATTTTACAAAGTTAGTTCTATGAAATTATAGAAGTCTATTGATTATGATCAATGTGATATTGTAGACTAAATGTCTTTTTGATAAATGCAATGATGTTTTGGATATATTATGCTTTGATTTGGAACATAGGTGCTTTGACCACAAAATTGTATGTGAGACTGTCGTTGCAGGAACAGGTGGACCGAGTTCGACGAGAAGAGAAAGTATCTTCGAGAGAGAGTATAGACTCTGGAAATTAACCATGGGTGTATGTTACTGAGATTGCCAAACAGGTAGATAAACCTTGGAACCATCAAGTTAGTCTTGTTTGTCGGTTGGGTTAGTTAACTAGATGTCGACGTCTAAGGATAAAGTGTAACATCCTAGTCGAAAGTTGTCATATAGAATCTTGGAGTCGTCGATGTCGTCGTAAGTCCACCATAGCAAGTCGACTTACTTAGACGTTTATTATTTTTGTTTATAGGTATTTAATGAACAATCTTGTAGTGGAATTGTAAATCTTGTCTCGTAGTCGAAAGATGCGAGAAGTCGGCTTTGTGCGACTAATGTTGTGAGAAACACGTTTGCATTACGAACAATTCGTCGAGATTGTCGTAAAACGCATCGAACTTGTGTTGTGACTTTATTCTTTTCTTGTAGATCAATGAATGTCGATTTGAATCCATAGCGTGAAATAATTTATTTTGGTCATCGTTTAACGTGAGTCTTTTCTTCTAGCTTTGACCGCGAGTTGTTGCCAATCTGACCTTGAGTTTTCTTAACAAGATGGTCTTTGTCTCTTTTTCGATTTCGACCAAAATGATGCTCTAATCATTTCCTAACCATCGCCGTGTCGAGCTTTAACTCTTCAATTCAATCTTTAACTTGGTCTTGGTAGGTTGATGCCTTTTTGTTCTAGTAAGTATCGAAGTCGGTTTAACTTCTTGTGGTCGTGTTATGTGAAGTCAGGTAAAAGATTGTAATGTCGACTCAAGTATTTATGAGTGTGATGGCTGTGAGTTTGTAGAAAGATTCCTCTTCATCGTAGAGTAAAGGTAAGTGAAGTGTTGGCGGTTAAGTTAGGTGTAACTGCAATATATTGGGAATGCCATCATCAAGATAGCGAAGGCATCAGTTTTGTGATGGTGGGGAAACATTAACCAAACCGCAGAAAGATCGGAGGTTTTCCTACACAGGATGATAGTATGCGGAGTGGTAGTTTCTTTTGAGAAGGAAACTTTAATGTAAGATTCTTTCGCGAGGTGAAGAGAGGGGAGTTCTAGTTAGAGGCCGTCGTGGCTTTGTGGAAGGGAGATATCGATGGAGGGACGACAGAAAGGAAACGGCGAAGTAGAAGAGATTGGCGGACAGTTTGGGAAGCTGGGAAGTAAGGAAGAGATGGGTGAGTAAAGGCGGAGTCGGAGGTAGTTAGAAAAGTGTGGGAGCATAACGCGAGAGGGAGCATAATGGTAGGGAGTTTAGGAGGTGGAGTCGCGGTGTGAAGGATAGAGAGGAGAGTCTGTCGTAGTGTGGGGAGAAAAAGGAAGAACTGCAGAGTTTAGGATTAGTAGGTGAGTTAACTGAGGAGAAACAGAGAGAGAGATACGGGAGAAGCTTTTGTGTCGTCATCAGACAGTGAGAGAACGATGGAAGTTTCGGTGTAGTGATTGGCAAAGAAGATAACTGTGAAGCCTGCCTCTGTCTGGAGTAGTGTCCGGCAGAGAGGAGGATAGATTGAAGTGGTCGGTCATTGTGTTAGAAGGAGATAGGGAGAGCTTTGTAAACCGGAGGAGGACGACCAGCCAAAGGAGAAGTGAAGCTTGCCGCAGTAATCTCCCTCTCTGTCAACAGGTTCTTTCCATTTTCTCTTCTGTTTCTCGGTATAGACCAGTAAATGTGTTTCATTTGTGCAAGAATAATTATGTTACAATGAATGAAATGTGAAGACAATGTCTTCTACTGCGAATCTGTGTGAGGTTAATTGTTATAAACGCTTCATTGTTGTCTTATGGTAATAGAAACCTCAGAAACAATAAATGCTGCCATCTGTTAGTGTCCAAGAACTTAGAAATAGATCCTTACCTCTCTTGGTTGACGATGTATTATGATAAAACTTAGTTCTCGATGTGCAGTCACCTAAGAATGATCACTGCATGATGCAATTGTGAGCTGCAAACTTCAAACCGTCGGTAAAGACGTGAAATATTAAGAGTTTCCTTTAAGACTGAGATATCAACGTAAAACTACTCTAGAGTACTTAAAACAATAGCTGCATTGTGAGAAATTGCGTTGCTCCACGTGCATACTGTGTGGGAGATTAAAAACCACAGATTTAAAACTTATTTGACGTAAACTTTAATGTGTTTGATAGCCAAAGTTATAGTTGCAACCAGCTTGAGACGTTTTCGTTTATTATCTTTAGTTAAAGGTCGACCATGCGTTGGTCATCTCTATTGACATAAGAAAGATTCCAAAAACCATTTATATTTTATTTACGACTCTCATCTTGATGAATCATGTGAATCTAATGACACGGAAAGAGGAGTAGGAAACTAAAGTATTAGTAATGATTAGGAAACCGTCATGGTTCTGTAATGAACAATTAGAGTTAAAAACCTGCATGTGAGTCAAGATTACGTTGCATGCGATGGTACTAGTATCATTTTACCTTGTAGACCGTATGAGTCTAGAATCCTCGAATTTCGGGATAACGGGAAATGGTTTTAGATATTTGAGTATGTTGTGCAATTTTGGAAACTGTGTAAACAAATATGAAACCACTTAGGAGTGGACGTTTATAAACAATGTTTTTACATGAAAATGGGTTTTGAAACTATGAACTTGGGATTAGAGTAAATGTTGTGCCATGCACTATTACAGGAGGAAATCCTAAACCCTTGAGGTCATCAAGGTCGTCAAATAGTTCAAACTATACAAAAAGGAAACTGTAGGATTTCGACCAGTTCAAGTCAAGTAGGGTGGGTGAACCAAGTTCATGCGTTTTTAGAACGCTAATTAAATACAAATCCTTTGGCCAAGGTGATGTACTAACCTCAAGTGCATCGAACGTTCACCGTAACTAGATGGCGTTTCTTGTGGAGTGTCGTGCATGACTAGAGGGTATCTAGGGATCTGCATGATAACAAGACATGTAGGTTACAACACCAGAGCTCAGATGGCAAACACTGATGGTTATCCTAAGTCTATCCTCTTGAGTAGGGTAGGGCCACTTCTGGTTAGGAAGGAGTGCGGGAGACTGACGGTCTGTGGTTAGAGGTTAAGCTCCTTGAAGATACTTTCTCTTCCAAATACTGAGGAATGCCGAGTCATGAATGTGATGGGGTCGACAATCAAGATGCATGTTAATGGTATGTTTCCAATATTTGTTGTTTCAAGAAAATTTCATTTGTTAGAAAACAAAGAGTTTAATGTATATCATTTCTTTCAGTTTTATGAAAATGCGATCATGTTTATGATAAAATGAAAAATGTTGTATTGGATTATAGATAAGTTTATTTTGTATTTGATTATCTTGTAAAAAAAAAATTACCGTTGTGAAAACTTAGTTACTTCTTGTCTTTTCAGATTTGGTTGTTACATTGAGGCTCTATGCATGAGTGGTGACATCCTTACCTTGATGTTCATATGAGAGTGGAACATGCTTTCCTTGAGGCTCCTATGAGAGTGGTGGCATACTTACCTTGAGGATCCTATGAGATTAGTGATACCATTATTGATATGCTTGTCGTTGAGTGTTATCCTTTCTTGTGCATTGATTGGCGTGTGTGCCATATGTTGCCTTTATGCTCTTTGTGGTGTGAGTTGTTGCATGTGCTTTGTGAGCACTAGTGATGTGATTTCTACCTTATTGTACTTATGTGTGATTCCATCTTGTGACTCTTGTGTGAGTGATGTGTTTGAGACATTTGTACTTGATTGAGTGTTCTATGCATTCCTTGGATTGGTGTGAGATGACCATGATAGTGAGTTTGCCATGATCGTCTTCTCTGTAGCTCAGGGGTTGCCTAAAGTGGCATAGTCATCTATTGTGCTCAATGATGGTAATATGGTTTGGAGGCATGTAACATTTCCCCATTGGTCCTTGAACATACCTTTCCAGAGCTGGATGATTTCTATGTTCATTTAGGACTTTTGACTATTTGTTCTATGTGCATGTTGGGGCATTTTTGTAGCAACGTATTATGATGTATATTCATGCTTTGTATATTTTATTCATGGGAGTGTGAGCCTTCCATGTTTGGGAAGTAGCCTCCATCATGTTGTATTTTTGTGATGTCGTTTGGTTAGAAAATGAATCATGTTTTGGATGGAAATTATCATTTTGTCAGTTTTTCACGTGTTGGAAATGGCTATTTGAGGATGTTGGAGTCCTCTATTTTATATGCTAGACTTACATTATGCTATGTTTATGGATTGGGATGTATTTTCCTCACATTATGATTGGCATGTTTGGTTTTGATCCGATTCTACGTTTGTGTGGAACGAGCGTGGCATTCCATATGGGATTTATCATATATGGCATGTATGTTAGCATTTTGGAAAATGGCTATAATTCTATATTTGAGTTATTTCATGCTTTTAATGTTAGATAGCATGTTGTTTGCAGTTGTTGAGTGGATGCCTCGTGTTTTGAATCCTTGTGGTTGTATCATTTTGATGAGGTGTCGTGGTTGACCCTCCTTTTGGCTTGTAGGTTGAATGTCGACATGGCTTGGTGGGTTGGCCACATGACATTGGTTGTCTCTTTTGGAGAAGCATGTGTCTTGCTCCACCTTCTCTCTATTGCCTTTGTGTGGCACCTGGGTGATTTTTTGTGCTTAGTGTGCAATTGTGACATGTGGGTGTCACACTTGGATCGCGAAAAAATAGTTCATCTTGTGTTTGTCCACTAATGTCCCAGTGTAAAAGCTAAGGCATTACATGTAGTGGTTACCAAAGAGATCATATGGCTACAAGATTGTTATAATGCTACAGAAGTCAAGTAGATGTTGTTGAAGTGTGTGATTTATGGTGGAGCACATGATTTTGGTTTTTGGGCGATCATTGACTTGGACGAGGCCGATTTGTTAGCCTATCCATGTGGCAATAAAGAGGTGGCAAGAACATCTAACATGTAGGTGTTGGATAGTTACAATCATTTCCATTGGATGCCAAATGGAATGTCGAAGACGTCGTGTATGGTGAGTAGTTTCGGGACAATTATCTAAGTGGCTTTTCCTTTATTGGAGCCATTTTTGGCTAGAAGGTGAAGAGATGTGTGACAGATAGAAAAACAATCACAAGCCTGGCTATTACTATTCTAGGATTGCCCTATCTTACACCATAGGGGCATTAGAGAAGTGAAAGCAATTGTTAGATGGACGGTTGTTGCCTAAAAGCAATTGTTCATTCTCTTAAGATTGTCAAGTCTTTTTGCAAGTGGAGAGAGGCAGAAGGAAGCAGTTCGGGAGTTTGAGATTTGGTGTGTCTAGTTGGCCGATCACAAAGGAAAGCCATGTCACCGCAAAGACTAAACTAGTTTCCATGATAGCTTGGGAGAACCACACAAACAAAAAAGAGTATTGTAATGTCCCTTTTCTAATCCATTCCAAGATTCTTGAAGAATTTCATCATCCTTAGAGAGTGCTAGCTTTCTACGGGTGAAAGACCTATGCACTTAAGGTGTTGGTGGAGTTATCAAGAAAATACAATTGGTCCATTTTAGTATTTTCTGTAAACTTTGGGTATGATATGCAGAAAATAATTAAATAATTAACTTTAGTTGTCTTAAGGTAACTTTATATTATTTTCTTAAAAGCAACTTATGTTTAGTTATTTATTTAAGAAAAGGGTGGCCAATGTCATAAAGTGTTTCTAAAAGAGGGCCAAAAGTGATAACACTAGGCATGGGGTATAAAGTGATGACTTAAAAAGGTGTTTTATAAGTGGGTTATAAAAGTGACGTTGAAAATGGAAATTTAAAGATTGAAAAGTCACTTTATTATTATCAAAGGCAAAAGTGAAAATAAAAGAGACAATATTTGGTTGGCCTAAAAGTGCCCATAAAAGAAGGAAATTAGAACAAAAAGAGGCTATTGAAGAATTTGAGAAAACCCTTGTTTCAAATATTGAACTTTGTCCATCTTCTCTTGCCTAGGACGAAAACCCTTTGCCAAAGAATGGTTTCAGGGATGAAAACCCTCCTAGCCATTAGAGTGATTTCATTCAAAAATCACCAATGAGCTGAATGTTTGCAGTTATCAGTTTCAATTTTATTGTGGAGTAATTTTTAGAATACTTGTGTGGGTTTTTTGGTGTGTTTCAGATATTCTAACTTTGTGATCCAAATAAGTTGGCATGAAGAATCTTTAGGGTTGAATGTGAATTTGTGATAGAAATCATAGTTTGCCACTACTGGGCCATACTCTTCCCAACACCTAGCAATACCATTTTGCAGATAATCTTGGATAATAATGGCCATATAGTCTGTTGCTCTATCTGCTACCCTATTTAGGGCAATTGCATTAATTCCTTGTTGGCCACCCCTTTTCCTTGGCTAGGCATAGCTGTAACTGAGGTCTTTTGATATCATTTGAGGCCATACAAGTCACTATCTTAGGTCATACATCATCTGTGGAGAGAGCGATTGAAGTTTGAAAGTTTCTATAGTTGTTTGACAACATATAATAGCCTCTAAACCTATTGTACAATTTATCCAGTAGTTGTTCATTTTTGAAATTGAATCGCTAAAATTTGGTAAGTCCTTTGGTGTCGTATAGTTACTTTGGGGCCATATAATTCAGTGTCAAGGGTACAACAATGAGGAAAGGACCCTACAAATTGAGTTTTAGCCATTTTTGCAGCCTTCTAAATCGACATTATTTCAATTCCTTGGACTGCCATACAATATGGGGTTGAAAGCACTATTTGTTGATGTTTTTAAACTAACCCTATTGTTGCAGATTGTTTATACTGTTGAAACTAAATATATTTCAGTAATGATGATGTTGGAGTTTTCATAATTAAATTTCTAGTAGCTTCATTTCATGCTTTTGTAAAATCTGGATGGTAGTACCACCAGATACCATTGTATTTCATAATTGTAAGGTCTTGGTTTGTTCACAAGTAGACCCACTGTGTTTGTATATTTCGCATCCCATTTTAGCATTGATCAAGCTTGCTTATTATCAACCAATTTGGCTTGATCAAACCTGTTGGAATCTACCTATGGCTTTCTACATATCAGCATACTTGTTCACCAAAGAGGTGTTGAATTGGGTTGGCCTTGCCGCTTATATGCTCTGGTCGGCTATGTCACCTCTTACTTTTCCAACAGTGCATCCATACAATTAATGTGTTGTCCAAACATTGTATGCTCTCACCTTGCCCATATTGAGATCTAAGTGATCAGAAAGTGCGAGGATTTGCATTTGCATCTTCAAATATTTGGAAAAATTCAAAAAAAATAGTTGGTGTTATTACAAGTGTGGATCAAGCAAAAAGGGCCAATGAGGAACTTGTGTGTGTAGCCTAAGGGAGCAATAGCCCTCAGTGGTCACCAAAGGCCCATTGGATCGAGGAGTCCTTCAGTGTCAACATTCTCTGGCTAAGTGTAGGGATGAACAACGATACTATAGGAAAAGGACTAGTTCATGTATCAATTGTTTGGCTTGGTGAGTTAGTGCATCCTAGTGATGTGAGCATTAGTTTCTAGTTGGTAGAGGTTGTCAGAGCTAGCAAATGCAGAATGGTTGTGGAAGCCATAGATGACCTAATTGATCAAGAAGTTGAGTTGGTTGGTGGAGGTACAAGATGCTACAAGCATCCAAATTCAACAGAGGGTTGCATGCTGAGCTAGCAGGGCTGATGCAATGAATGTCTCAAACTATTACAGTGTGGATAGTAGACCCTATGTCTAAGGTATTGTCCTATGTTCCACACAATCATAAGAGGAGATGCAAGTCATGATTGTCTTCAAATCAGTTTCATGAATGTGGAAGCTTGGTACGAGACATAGAGCTTTTGTAAGCCCCTGAGGTGATGTAAACACATGTAAGACTAAGGATTAGTGACATGAGGAGCATAACTCACTCTTCCAAAAAAAATTACCCATTTGAGGGTTTCTCTCAAGTATACTTATGTTGCATGTATGTTTTGTGCCATGCAAATTTTTATGTTCCGCATTTAAAACATTCTATTTTATTCCTTCAATGCATGTGTCATAAAGATTGGAAGCCATTAGAAGTGTTTAAATGCACATAGAGGAAGCTTGAAGCATCTCAATTAAAATCCATAAATTGATGTACCGGAGTGTGGCATAACTGCCCTAAGTTTATGGATCAATACTAATGTCATGTAATGATACCATTCAATTTATGACCATTGGTCAATGTAATGATATGCCATGATCCAACACAATGATATCACTTAGTGACACCACTTCTGATGCAGAGTGGCACAAGGGAAGCAACAATGAACACCATTCTCTACCCACTCACCCACTTCACTACTTCAATCCAACCAAAGTCACATCCAAGGGCATATTAGGTATTTGTTGTCCAAGTTGTTATCCAACCTTCAAGGCTCCTTCCACACCTTAAGACAAGTCTGCAAACACCTTTCCCACAGTTGGTTTGATCCCCAACTTCTCACAACTCTCCAACCCTTACTTGGCCTAGTGAGGCTACTAGCCCTCCTAAACCAGTTTTCACTACACAACTTGACAAAACCCTAAATGACTAGGCCAAAAAATGGTGGATTTGAATACCCTTTAGGGGACTCTAACAAACCTCCAAGCCTCCAGTTCTAACTCTACTCCAGCAACTCAAAACACCCACTAGGTCTCTAGGCCTAATTAATCAATTTAGGTCTAGGTTACAAAGCAAGTGGTCTAATTTGGGGTCATAAACTTGGGATAGGAACTTGGATCACTTCCCCTACATGCCAACATCTCAGAAACCATCATCCATTTCCTCCACCTATCAGATTTTGTCATCTATATTACCAAATTGCACATTTCATGGTCAAATACATAGGGATATTTGCCCTAGGGCATCACTCCAAAAATTGAGGACTGTCTTTCCCAACTAAAATCTTTTGGAATCATAGAATATACATCCCTAGCCTGCATTTCACTGAGTGGCATGAAGTTTCACCGATTAGAATGCATTCTAGGGCCAAATTTGTATGACAAACCCTAGGAATGAGGGTTTTAGACCAGTTTGAATTAAAAATGCAATAACTTCCCACTGCGACCACTTCAAGACTTCAAACTTGATGCATTGGAACCTTGACTCAATGTAGTTTCAGAAAAATCACATTGATCCACTTGACCAATCCGTACAGGCAGTACAACAGCAGGAGATCTTGAAAAAATAGTCAGTTTTCTTGATTTTTGTGCCCAAAACACCGTACAGAATCTTCTCTTTTTTCTTGGAGTAAGAGAACAGCAATATGAACCGATCCAAGTTGGTAGGCAACGTCCAAAAACAATTTGAACTGTCCATAGTGAGTTGCAACCGCTCAAATGTGTTATGACACATTGACAACCTTGGCATTTTGCACTAACACAAGGATCTCGATTGGTTTTACTTGCCCAATGGAGTCCAAACAACTACCACACTCTCTAAAATATGCCAAAACACTAAAACTAGCAAATAGACTCAAACATCCATCATTAGACCTACTAGGCCTAATTGACTCAATTAGGGTCCCAAATGGATTAAGAAGGATTTGAGGTTTATATGGTCACCCCAAACCTCTTGACCATACAAAATGGACCTTACAACCATGGCTAAAAAGCCTTATTACAAACATACTGAACAAAAACCACAACTTAACAAAATTGCTATCAAAATGCTTTTAGGTGCCCTACACCAACTTCCCCCCCTGCCTAGGCCCAGCATGCAGGGCTATCATGCTTATATCATAGTCACATAGGGGTATTTCAACCTTATGCAACTTAATGAACTAACTAGAAAATAAAGGCATCACAACTTTTACAACCTTTCATGAAAAAGACGTCTTTAAATTGCACAGCCCAATATCACAAAGATGCATGCCTATTGTTACCCTTAGTTGTTGATATGACCCAGCCCCAGCATTCAGAAATCATTGTATCCCTGTCCTGCCTAAGAAATCTCATTCCAACACATACAACCCTTTCATAGGTCAATGGCCAGTACAGTGATCATCACCAAAATATGGTATAAAGTATGTCCTTCCCATGAAATCCCAACTATAAACACTATTATCATGGCCCAATATCACATACACAGTCATATCTTCTATATCAATATTCCAAAACAAGAGAAACATAGACATTCATGCACAGGATATTGTGATAATACATTTATTCCTTTCCACTCACAATTTTTGCAAGAGATCGCGTATAATGGAATTATAGGAATTACATTTTAGCCTGCAGAGATAGCCTGTAATGAAAATAGTTATCTTTAACCCTTATATTGTAGTTAACTCTACCTTACCACAGTCCATTAAATACCACATTCCATACCTAAAGATCTATACATGTTACCAAACTGCGATTCCATGTTACCCTGAGTATATTGTCCAATGTACCTTGGTATCATAGGTACCACAGTATACTAAATAGTGATACCCCTTCATCACAACCCAAAGAACACATTCTCCAATGTACAAAGCATAATGCTCATAGTCTTAATCCAAATCCTGACCATGATAGTCATTACTCACTATTACCAAGTATACCATAGTTTTGCATGCATTCATATAATGCACAGCTTGCCATACCAAGAAAACAAGTAGATCTTCCACTACCCCCTTTTGCTCAGCCAAATCTTAAGCCTTGGAGAAAATATTCCAAGAAACAAGGAAAAGCATTTAGTATCCCAATAATTTTTCATAAATAAGGGTGCCATCCTCCTAAAATTTGGTGGTATTGTTTTGTATTTAAAACTCCCAGCTAAGCTTTTTAAATAGCTTAGGGTTTTATTTTAGGTTTGATTTCTAAATACACAATTTAATTTAATAGTTGCTGAAGAATTTTATAATTTAGGTGGTATAGTTTTAGGCCCTTAACTCCGACACCCACTGTAGTCAATAGGGCTTGAGCCAGAATCCTCTAGTCCATGTCCTAACCTCAACATTTTAGGATTTGTCACACATAGACCCTTTGCAACCAAAATCGTGCATTCAGTCAATCTCGAAATCAACATATCACAATCCGGTGAATATTTCAGATTACAGTTACGTACCTGCACAACCCCCAAAGTGGAATCAGCAGCGTTCATCCTTGCTCACTGAATGCATAACATAGAGAATCATATCATGAACATAGTTATCATTGGTCCACCATACATGTTTCAAGCAATAATATCCAAGGTCATACTTACCAAAAATCATTAATGTTTGGAATAATCAATTGTCCCAATTTCAAATTGTCGATTATTTACTAATAATCAACAATTTAAACCATTTTCTTTCCCTTTTCTTACACAGAAAGTAGTGCCATAGGGAGAGTCATGACATCTTCCCTCCCGTAAAGAAACATCAGCGTAATGTTTGTAAGCAGTTAACCTCATGATTGATGCCATAGTTTCCATCTTAGGATTTCCCAATGATCAAGGCATCAACCAAGTTAACAATTTCGTTACAAGATCTTTTAGAGCCTCCTTGTCTCATGTCATGTTGTCTTGCCTTAACTTTGGACCAACAAGGCAACCCATTTCAGTTTCATTTTCAAATGCTACCCTTGGCTATGCATGGGTAAAAGTAGGCACCCTATCCAAGAATAGTCCACATGAGGGATCTTCGAAGAATTTTCACAAATTCCTTCCAAAAATTCCTTCAATTTATATAGTAAAGCCTAAATTATTCTTTATTTCTACATGTCGAACAGAAATTTCCAAGCATATACTTCATGTCAATACCTTTCCCAAGGCCACTTTTTGGGAAGTATCATGCAGGCAAGATATTTCTATATGTCTTGCCCACCTTGAAGCACATAATACCCTCACTTCCTCTTTTTTCCTCTTCTCTGAAAGGAACATGTGTCACATGGTAATCATATAGAAACATTCAAATTCATAGAAATTCATCAATACTAAGTAAAAAAAAAGCCTCAATTCTAGCCAGATAATAAAAATAACTAGAGGTAAAATAAATTTCTTAACCAACCAAAAGTTAATTCAGAAAAATAAAAATAAAAATCTTCGAGGCAAGTAAGCAATAAAGTTTAAAATCGACAACCTTCAAAATTGAAACAATAATAGTCCTCTAAATTCATGGTTAAATTCAAGGCAATAAATCAATTTAATAATTAAGATTCAACCTTCCAATCACTGAGGTAATCATTGCAACAATAACTGTTAATATTTCAACAATAAATACTCAACCAAAATAAAAAAAATCAACGGTATATCTGAAGTTGATGATCATTCAACATCCAACATGGATCTTACGATCCTCAGATCTTCTTGATCTAAATAAAATCCTTGCTATCTTAGTAACCATTTCCTTTCTAGAAGAAAATATTTCATTCACAATGTTTCCAACCATCCATGTGACAACATTTGAATTCTTTATTTCTCTAGACGCTTATGGTCTTTATGGAATTCAACTACTCTTGCCAAGAGAATTTGAACAAACAGAATTCTCATATTTATTTATGCATTATATATGCAAGGACTCACACAATCTGACCAAGCATCACATAATATGACTCAATCTTTCATAAGAGTTGATAGGATTAAGTTTAACAACCCCATAAACACTCATCATGTTTGTTTATGCATTGTGTATAAAAGGATTTACACAATCCTACCAGCATGACACATGCATTATGTATGCAAGGATTCACACGATCCGAACAGCATCACATAATATGCCTCAATTTTAGAGTCCATAAAATCTCTTATCTTTCATACAAGTTGATAGGATTAAGAACCTGTAATGTCCTCTTTTTGGATATTTCTGATTTCTTTACCTACATACAATAATAATCACTCGAAAGGGACATTAGAAATATTAAAGATCAATAGATTAGATAATTATTAATGAGATCAATACTTCATAACATAAATAATGAGATCAAATCATCATAGCATAATTAATAACGAGTTCAATACATATATCAACAAGCACAAAGTATACACATCATACACGAAGCAGACATATAACCATTTCAAGGTTATTCCGAATGCTCAACCACATAATGAAATTATATGAGAAAGCCAATAGGGCGCTACGAGTCTATCCTCCTCAACCAAGCCCAAGGGCAGGTACGTCCATCCTGGATAATTACCCCCTTGGCCCACAAGTGGTGGGAACTCACATCCATCCAACTTGGGGTGGCCTACTTGATGAAGGGACCAATGTTCTTGCTTGTCCCCTAATATGCATTTCTCTGTCCTCCTCAATCAAGCCCAAGGGCGGGTACGTCCATCCCAGATAATTCCCCCCTTGGCCCACAAGTGGCAAGAACTCACATCCATCCAACTTGGGGTGGTCTACTTGATGAAGGGACCAGTGTTGCTTTTCACATTCATTTCAAATGTGATGACTCATTGGATTAAATAAGTAATATAAAGTACCTCTTGATAAGTTCAGTTGCAATGTCAATATATATTCTTACTATTACTGTATATGGTAGTGTTGCTGTGATAATAAAAATATTTGTTGTAACTGCTAATGCTGCTTGCTCTTCTTATTTATTTATTTATGCCTTTTATACTCCAAATAATTATTCCTTGATTGATTTCTTCAAATGTTCCCACCGTTGGCTTCTTCTATCTTTACATGGGATGTGACTTGGATGAATAGATACAACCTTTCTTAATTACACTACTTCATAGAACAAATCGCATCCTTTCATAATCGTAGCTTTTCATAATAATAGTTGTTTTCCCTTGTATATTTGGAAACGCATCTTTTACCACCTTTTAATCGCTGCTCATTGCAAATCGTGGTAAGGATCTTGGTTATAGATTGAGACGATTTTCTTATATGTATATTTGGTGCTCCATTATATAGGGAGGTCGGCCAATCTTTAGATTTTAAATCTTTAGTTGACATTTTCATTAATACTTGGGAGTCGGCCTTGTTAGAACTTCAATTTGTAATTTCTCCGTTGCATGAAGCTCGCATGAGGAGAAACGAAATAAAACTCTAAGTCTTTTGCATGATTAATATTATTAGTTAAACTGCATGATTTTAGCAGCTTCGATTAGTTAGTTTATTTTTAGATTGCATAAGTTTAGGCATTAAACTTTACTTTACTCATCCTTCCATGTTTAAGAAACCTCTATTAATAGAGAGGCAGATTGTAACTGAAATAACATGAGGAGAAATATCAATAATATTTTTTATTGTTGTAGCTATTCCTTTTTGTTGTGCATTCTTTTGTTGTTCTGTCTTATTTTTTATTGTGCTCCTTCAAATTGGTATTAGAGCAAAAGGATCCTCATAGCCAAGTCTAAGCAGTGGATTGAAGAAGGAAGAGGCAAATTATCTACAGTCTATAGATTGTTGCTAGTCCAGATCTGATGCATTTTGTTTTAAAGGAAGAGTTGTATCATTTAGGAGTTGTTGCTACACTCAGTGTCTACAAAGGTATTTCTCTCAAAATACGGAGATTTTCTATTTTGCTTCCAAGAAAGTTTAGTCACATAATTTTTTGGAAATGGAAGAACCACCAGATATTGAGAGTGATGATGCCTTCATTGAAGATGAGGCACTTGTCCTATTTTGAAGAAGCCAACACTTTGAAGGCAGGGAAGGATGCAGTAGAAGATAGATAGATGTTCAATAGTCCGAGGTGCTTATGGATCGAAGAAACTATACCTCATTGGGGTTATGAGACATGCATGTGAGGATTGATGTCCAATAGTTCAAGGGAGATCCAAAAATTTGGAAGTTCAGTATCATACCTTTAAGAGGGTAATGAGACACTTCATGTGCAAATGGTGTCTAATGATGTTGGGAACTTGGATTACAGCTAGGAGGCTACTGGAGCAGCTTGAATAAGTTTTACTGGTCCCAAGTAGAAATTAAGAGGAAGTGTTAGAACTTTAGTTTGTAATTTCTCCGTTGCATGAAGCTCACATGAGGAGAAACGAAATAAAACTCTTAAGTCTTTTGCATGATTAATATTATTAGTTAAACTGCATGATTTTAGCAGCTTCGATTAGTTAGTTTATTTTTAGATTGCATAAGTTTAGGCATTAAAGTTTAGTTTACTCATCCTTCTATGTTTAAGAAACCTCTATTAATAGAGAGGCAGATTGTAACCGAAATAACATGAAGAGAAATATCAATAAGATTTTTTTATTGCTGTAGCTATTCCTTTTTGCTATGCGTTCTTTTATTGTTATGTCTTATTTTTTATTGTGCTCCTTCAGGCCTTCATTTGAGGAGTCAGCTACTATTTGTTCACTAAATTAAATCTTTAATTTAATTTAATCATTACTCTTATTCGATTTTATTCATCGATCTGATGGGGAATATTATAGAACCCAAAAGCATTCTTTTGTCACAAGGCCACGTCATGACAACCTTATCTTGCATAATTCAGTCACATTTTGCACATGTTCCTAATGAGTCCCAACAAGGAAGTACAAGCACCTAGAACACTTACCATGCAGCTGAATTCCTTTAACTTTGTATGATGGTCTAAGGGTGCCCATATCTTTATTTTTAAGAGCATTCACATGCCCATGACAACCAGCACATTAGTTACATGCCATTACGCATAATATCATGTCCTTACTAGAACATTTCAATATATTTCTATCCCTTTTCTCCTTAACTCCTCGAGGGTTATAATTTTTCAGCTCTTTTAATTTTACATGACCTTGGTTCAAGATTATTTCCAATGCCAAATCTGGTAATTCATTCGAACCTTACACCTATATTTTGCAAATAACGAGCAATTTCTAGGCTCATCTATAAGGTATACATTTTATGTGCTCTTATTGGCCTCTTTAAGCCATGTTAAGACATTTTAGTCTTCTTATAATAGCATATAACTTGATCTAGATTCATGAGATCAACATATCCACATAGTATATAGATTACCACAACATTATCATATGGTCTTTTTTTTGGGGGGTGGGGGGGGGACAGCCTCCAATGGTAAACCCATCCTTTTTGTATTCAGGAGCAATCCTATGATCCTGTAGTCCATATGTCCACAAGTCATTTATTCCTGTTGATCTCCCATATTTGCCCTGGCTAACATATCAGAATTCTCAGTTATGTTTTCCTCTTCAGGGGATCAACCAGATTACAATTCTAGTCTTACATTAAAAGCTATTCAAGAACGACCTTGTTCTTTATCTATTTCTACTCTTCTTTGGGCTACTTGCAGTGTGGTACCCTTGCTTGGTATTAGTTAAGAGTAGTCGTGTTTACCATAACAGCATGTCCTATTGTCACATCTTCAAGACATTTTTGAAACATTTTAGTCTCCAAATAGAGATTATCTTGATAATCTTTCAGATGCATGCAATAGTCAGAATGTCTCATTTCATGTATTCATTAGGCAAAGTGTCTCACTCCCTCACGCATTTAATTGACAATGTCTCACTCCATCAAGCTTTCTTAGGCAGAGTGTCTCTCTATCATGCCAACCCAAATACATGGGTCACATGTACATTGGATACATTCAATGATGTCACGTCATTGTGCTATACAATCATGTGTCACATGTAACTCAGCATTGATTTCCTTACCCAACAGGATGGATCGTATGCTTTAACTCAGATGCATGAGTTTCCTTATCATCCCAGAGGCTTTAGTGTTCAAACCTGGCTCTGATACCAGAATGTTATGTCCTCAAATTTTCAACACTTTTTATTTTATTTTATTCATTTATCCCATATATGACCACAAGTATACAAAAAAAATTGTAATGTCCCCATTTCCGGAGTGATCGCTAGTGTTGACCTAATGTTCTATGTTCCACACTTTGGGATTTTTGGAGGGCATTTCGAGTGTCAGAGATGACTTGTCATATTTTTCTGATGCCTTTGATACATTTATTTTGAATAAAATAATTTGTTACACATGGAGCAAACCATCTTGGGTTTGGTAGGAGTGTGGAAACTGGTCCTTTGAAGGATATTTTAGAGAAGGTGAATTTGATGTCTTTTCCTATGCTTGATGTTCGCCTCAGAGATGATAAAGTGGTAATTGAACAATGAGGTATGAGTTTCATGTTGAAAGGATTGACCAATGAGGAAAAGAGATACCAATCCAAATATTTCCTAATGGGCGCTTAGGACGGACGACTTGAGGAGAAGAAGATAAATGGAATGATAAAACATTGTCATTTGAGAGATGGTGGTTGGCCTAAGAGGAAAGTTAAGTACCTAGGTCGGCCTAGGAAAGTTTGGGCGCCAAGTGCCTAAGGGATGTCGGCCTTCCTTGAAGGAAATAACAAAAAAATAAGGAAAATTACCTTAGGTCAACCAGATTTGAGAAGGGCAAGAAAACATGTATAAATAGAAGGTATTTTGTGATCATTTACACATCATTCTATTTGTCATTTTTAGTCCTTTTGGACTGCACTTTCGAGTAGCATATTCCACGGACAAAAACCCTTGAGGATACATGGTGAATTAGACAAAAACCTAGTTCATCTTGGGAAGACTTCATAACGGAGGTCTACTTGCACTTCATTGGAGGATTACGAAATTGGAGCAGCACTTTCATTATCTTTTGGAGCAGAAATTGAATACATTTGGAGCAAAATTCTAATATTATTTGGAAACAGAAAACTAATTATTTAATAGCAAAAATTTGTCTTCACATTGGAGCAGCATAGAAGATCTCATTGGGTAGATTGGAATAGAAAGTTGTTATCCTTTTTTAGCAAAGATAAATCATCTTTTGAAGGAGTAATTGAGCGCCACTTTGGAGAATCATAGTTGTGGGTTGTTGGAGGTAATTTTTCTAGTTAGGGTTTGAAGACATTGAAGATTTGGAGCAGCAGAAGTGCATGCATGTTTCGTCCATGTTGGAGGAGATTTCTTTGGTGGTTTTGGCATCACTTGGCTTAGGGTTTAACCCTACTTTGGAGCGGCATCCTTGGAGAGGTCATTGAGCATCATTCATATTCATTTGTATGTGTTTGGACATCTATGCATAGCTATTGTAATTCGCCAAGCTAGGGTTTATCACTTGGCTTCCTATTTTGGCATAACATCGGTATGTACTTTCATATGTTATAGGACTAATTTGTGGCTTCCTATTTTGGCATAACATTGGTATGTACTTTCATATGTTATAGGATTGATTTGTAAGGCAGAAATTATGGGCAATGTTTGGTTTGTTTATGCCCTAAGGTCCATTGAAAATTTAGATCAAAACTTTTAGTTGTAGCAGCAGAGTTTAATCAGACTTGGATGTTGGTTTTGATTGCCCTAAAAATGTGTATTTCATGGTGTAATTCATGGGAGATGTGAATTGTAATGTTTAGTATCATTTGCCATCATTATGTGCTATGTTTGGATGCATATTTGTGCGTTATGATTGCATGTTTAAGAGCAAAAAATAAAATCAGAAATTAGGGTTTTGGGCAGAAATCTAAAGTACAGAAATTAGGGCAGATTTCAAAGTTAGAAAAATCAGTCATTCCAAATAAGATTCATTTGGAAAGCCTGCGAATCCAAAATAAGAGAAAATATCCCCATTTGGGATAGTACAGTGGTATCAGAGCTATGATCTTGCCAGTCTGGAGGGTTTGATCATACATGGAAGATTGAAGGGTTACAAAGGTCTTTTCATGTAAGACAAAGAGATGGAATCATTTGAATCTATTAGACAAAGCCAAGTTGAATTGAAGAAGGAGCTTGATCGATGGTTGTATGAACAAGAGGGCACACAAATCATTGAAGAATACAATGTTTCATCACTTGATTTTAGGTTAGCAACTCCTTTTGAATTTTTTTTGAAGATACATGAAGATAGGAATCTAGGAAAGGAAGATCTATATGCCTACATCAGAAAATTGAGAGAAGAGAATGAAAAATCATAAGGCAGAAATCAGTCAACATGCCTCGAAGATTGGACTCCAAGCCCTAGAGAAGATGAAGCCAAAAGTTCACTTCAGCTCTATGAGGAAAGGGACAAAGGAGAATCACTTATTGAGGCCACAAGTGAAGAGGACATGGAACTTCATGATGAGTACACGGTTGAAGAAGTTGCCGCCATGGAGATGGCCAAACCAACCATGTTGGATCAGCTACAAGAAGGTATGAGTTTTTTTTACGATCCTTTCATTGAGCCTATCATTGCTTTATCACCTTTAGATTATGTTGGAAAGGAATTCATTTGTACTTTGGGAGATCTTGAGGAAGAGGTTGTTCATATATATGATGGCAATTTAGAAATTTTAGTATGTAGTGAACAAAGAGGTTTGGATAAGACTGATTTGACATTGCAAGATGTGAAGGATCACTTGGTGATTAAGGAGGTTATAGTTGTACATACACTCTCTAGACCAGCCATTGTAGAAGATCATGATGTAGAAGATTCTACCCACTACTTTGATGGAGATCCTTTGATCGAGCATGATGGTGACTTAGCTTTCACACATGGATGTAATGGAGAAGGTGTCAAGGAAGAAGTTGATTTGGAGAGGCATGATCATGATATGTTGCATGAAAACCTTGGGTCCCATAAATCACATCCTTGGGAAGGTCAACTAAGGGTAATTAAAGGTATGATTGTGGCAGCCCTAACTCTTTTTTACCATGTTCATAAGATGGCAAGTTTGTGTTGGAAGGCTCTATGGAATCATGAAGGTTTTGAAGGGAGTCTATTTCTTGCTGACTTGCATGAACTCAAGGAGGCTTTGGTTGTGCTGAAGTCAAACTACCTACACCTACTTGCGGATAGAGATCATCTCCTCAAACTTGGTGAGATATACTTGGATGTTTTGAGAAGAAAAGAAGATGAGGTGGATAAGCTCACCTTTGAGCTTAAGAATACGGTGGATTCTTTGAGGAGCACTCAAAGAGTGTAATGTCCCCTTGTCACCAATCAGAATTCTTTTTTCCTTATTCACAAATTTCAACTTGCAACAAAAGAACATTAGTCTATTTTCATTTAAAGCCAATATATATAATTTACACATAGAACATTGCTTTATCATTTCTATGATTAATTTTCAATCCATAACTTAGTTCATCATTGATTACTATCAATACATTAATATGCAAATCACTATTATTCATCTATGATCATTTTCCATTAATATCACTATTATGAATCCATAGTTACTTTCGATGCATATCATTATTGTTAATCTTATGATTGCATTCAATCCTCATTATCTTTCATTCACATTTCACAAGTTAATCTTATGATCATCATTCATATGCCTTGCATATCATTAACATTTCAAATGTCACTTTCATGATCATCACCAATATGCCTTGCATATTCTCTATCATGACATTTCACATGATCTATGATTTTCATCAATATACATTGCAATCTATTCATATGCCATTTGTTAACAACCTATGGGAGATTAGAGGAGAGTTACCATTATCCACTAGGGGGCTCTAATGTCTCTATCCTTAGACTCAATATGGTATCCTTAGAGTCAAGGCCTCTATGAGACTCCTTGGTACTCTTATGATGCCTTACATCAAGGTAACCAAGGCCATTACATCACTATCCTTACACTATGGGTACCTTATACCTCATGTGACAAAGCCTCTATGTGATAAACATCCTTTGCATCATAGGTACCTTATACCTCATGTGACAAAGGCCTCTAAATACCCATGTGGCCTCTTGATACTTTTCCTTCATATCTCTCATATGAGGTTAGCAAATCACATAGCATTATACAAAATATATCATTCGAGTTATTGCATACTAGATATATTATAAATGATCATTCTAAATGACTGTCTATATTTCATTATTCATGATGATTATATCATCATGGCTAATGAAATGTATACATTGCATTACTAAGAATGGTTGTGCATAAATCAAAGTTATCATGATGAGTACATTTATGAGAACAAGCATATGATCGCTATTCATGAATTAGAGTTATCATAATCGATACATTTATGAGAGCAAGCATATGACTGTTCATTACTTAGAGTTATCATAATCGATGCAAATACATTGTCATGAGCAAATGCATATGACTGTTGAATGCTATCAAGAATGAAACAGGAATGTCATTTCCTTCATACCAGTGCTAGTACAGCAGCCGATCAGGCAAAGAGAATAAGAATAATTTGAAGATGCTTACTTGCTAATGTAAAATGGATTGCAGCCTTGGAAGATGTTCTTATATGAATTAATGATAATATCTAATGTTTGGATTGATGCTTTGAAGAGATCAGAATTTCTTGTTGCTGCTACGTCTGTACCTTATTATTCAGATATGTCTTCCTTGTTATGATCAATGATGCTCTCTTTGGTTTCGTTTTCTTCTTTTTATGGTGTGGAGAAGTCATCTTTGGAGACTCTTAGGCCTTCGTGCCTCTTCATTAAATCATTTATAATTGTATTTATTTCTTAATGAGGATCGATTCCTTAGTGCCCTCATTCAATCCTTTGGTAATTGTTATCTTAAATATCATATGATATATATTGAGCATGACCCGTCATTCTCTCCCAGCTCTACATTGTTTCCTTGACTATTGACGTGGGTAGGAATATTACCAGGATATATATTAGTTGAGACTTTTCCTTTTGACCGTCTACTACCTTTATTACTATTTACTATCTCATATACTATTCTTGTAATAATCGTTGACTCTGAGTTTTGTCTTATAATAAGTCATAGGTGTATTTATATAATAATAATAATAAGATTTGTATCTATTATTATCTTATACATATTATGATAATAGTTAATATTTATAATCCTTAATAATTATATTAATAATTATATCATCACTTATATTTATATTATTATTATTTCTATTTCATGCATAGTATAATTATATTATTTATAAATACCATTAAATAGAATAATATTATTCAGTATTATTATATATTAAATATTATTATATGCGTGATTATCTTCAAACACAACTTCTTTGTCTTATCATGATGTTTAAATCTTTAATTTAAACATTGCCCTAATATCGGGACATGACCAAGAGCCCTTGAAAAATCGGAAGATCATATGGAGAAGCTTTGTTGGGAGTTGAGCATGGCACACTCTCCATCATATAACTAACTTCCTTCAATGAAATTCAAATATTAAGGTAGAAAGAGAGATTAAGAAAAGTACAACTTGAATAGCTTCCTGCTGATTTGTTTCCAGATCCTCCTCTGGATTTTGGAAAAAATGAATATCAACAAGGGTTCTATCCACCCAACCAAGACCAACTGGGCTCCCATGCTTCTTCAACTGAAGAAACCTGACCCTTCACGAGGGTGATAACGAAGAATCTAACAACATCAATATGCCTCTGAGCCTGGTGTCAAGAACCTATACCTCCTGGTCGATCATTCCCTATAGGTACCTTCTAACTAGAAAGATCACTCTAACCAGTGGTATATCTGGTACTCGGTAGCTAACAGATGCCTATATTACATCGTAACCTTGGCCAAGGATTTCTAATAATTATCTGACACTACTATGTCCTCAGCATTCACCCTTGCTCAGCATTGACATTATTTCTTATGTTTCTTTTTGGTTACAGGTTTGGATGAAAAACACATATAGTCCACTTGACATGCTTACAAATTTATAAGAGATACAGCAAAAGAATGTTTAGAAAGAAAGGTATCCTTTAACTCAGTGACTGAAATCTGATTTCTAAATGATAGTATTATATATACATGTAGATGTAAATATATAGGTATGAGACAATGCTTCTGCAGATTAAAAAGATTTGGAATTGAAAGACACATACGGATTCAGGAGATTCAAGCATGAATCACAGAATAGAAAATAGAGTAACAGAATGAATTGTGATCAGGATCAACTACGGCTATCCAAAATAATGCATTTCTATCCAACGCATGATGAACTATAATATATGGAAAAGAACCATTATCTTTCTTGAATAAGCTCTTGCAAGTCAAAGCTGAGAAATATGCGACTGCTTAAGACAAATCCTGATTGCCGAACTGGTTCTGGTTGCCTCTCCTATGATAATGATTTGACAGAGTAAGAATAGTATGAAGCTCATGCACAAGAATGATATGATTTGGATTTCTGAGTTGCGAGGACAGGCCACTCAAGAATGCGATCAATAGCTTACTAATCCTGCGAATACTCTTCGGGAAAAGGTGCGAATGCTCTTTGGAAAAAGGTGTGAATGCTTTGTTTCAAGATTGAGTAAAGAATGCGAATGAAAAGGATGAACGCCAACAATTAAAAGCATCCTCCCCTTCCCCCCGTCCGCATGCAAGAAGGAACGTTTCCTTCTTGCGTGCGGACAGAGTGGAGGAGTTACAAACAAGACTCCAGCTCGCACACCACTAAGCGCTCCTCATGAGGTAAGTGGAAAATATATCTTATTTAATATACAAAGGAAATAATTCTTATTAACTTGAAATATATATAAATATGTATGTGCCTTGGCCAAGGCTACAATGATATAGTCATCTAGACTTAGACTTAAACAATATTGATATTTTTCAATTCTCGTAACCACCCTCTCCCTACTGATATCCCTTTTTCCTTGTCACTGATTTGTCCTGCAACACTTCGACAATTAATGAAGGTTAAATCATTTCCTTGATACGAACATTTATATATATTATATCCATACATCCATTCTCACATATAATTGAAAAATATTCGCATATAAAAGAAAATCATTCTCACATAATTATACACCTTATTCAACGAATAAATTCATATTCACATGAAAGCAGTTATACACAACTAACAACATAACCAACATTTCATTGTTCAATAGAAGGGGATGTAACAGGTAGGATCCACATATTTTGCGGTGGAATGCTGTGAGAATGGCTTAGCATAGATTTGAAGGTTTTGGGCAGTGTTTCCCCCATCATTAATGCCCATGACCTGGATGATGTTAGAGTCAATTAGATCTTGGATAAGGTGTCGCAAGCACATACACCTCTTGATGTAATGACCTAGGACATGGTGATATTGGCAAAAGGCTTTTGGATCATATGTTTTGGGAAGGGGGAGTGATGAAACCATAAACGGTCTCATCTTTAGCCAAATAAAAGCAACTCTTTTGCACAATCAGTGTTGTTACATGTCTTAATAGTATTGCATGTTTTACTTTATATCAACAATTAGTAGACTAAAGAATAAGTCCTTTTTTTGTCAAGTTAGAGCACCAAAGATTTCCTAGAAAGAAGAATGAAGTCAAAAACACCATGTTAGTAAAATAGCCATATCTCCCTCGTTTCTCCATGAAATTTGGAGTTTCGAAATGATCTGGAAAGTTGGGAACAAGAGGAACAAAACCCAGAAATCGTTCGAGGAAATTCATTAAAATGAATGAGCAATTCATGATAGAAAATGGCTGATGTAAATGTGGCAAGATGGAAGGTAGCCGAGATTGGAGGAAGAAGTTGTAGTCTGTCTCCCCAAGAATAGGATTTCAAATCCACATTCTTGGCAGATTGACTTCATAGATTAGGAATAATATAGGGTAGACAATCTATAAAAGGGAGAAAGAGTTTTCTTTATAATTGGCCAAAATTGTTTTAATGAAATAATATAGTTCAGCATTTTGGCAGCAACTATGTAACTTGTTTTACCTTATTCCAAAGGGGAGTAAAGGCCTGCTTAGCCTGAGGAAGAAGGTTAATTGTTTGTAGTTTTATTGCTTAGTTTATTTTTCAGCTATTTTTCCATTTCCCTGTTTTTAGTTGTATTTCCAGAATTTCCATTTGCAAGCTATTCTTAGGATAAATTTGATTGCAGCAGAGTTAAACCTTAATTTGTTTCATGCATTTGTTATCAATTCTATTTGTAGAAAGGATTGTCATGCAAATTATTCCTCCTCCCTCTTGCATATAGCCATGGACACTGTCTTGGATTGACATTCATTAAATTAAATGATGAGGACTACAACGAGCCTCGTCAAGGAGATTTGTGTCAAGGGGCCGAATGGGTGGTAACTAGACAAGGTTGTTGGAAAGGAGTTGTTGAAGAATAGTGTGAAAAGGATCAACAAGCTTCGTGAAGCAGCCATTGCACTATGAATGCAAGGACATTGCCAATGTCAACGAAGAAGGTGACACAGCCATATCAACTCAGTTCACAGTCGATGGGTTTTGAGCTTTTTGAGAGAAGAAATTGTTCTTTTTATAATAGGAAGAGTAGATGAAGATGGTGCAGATGGAGCAAGCGAAGGTGGGGTGGTCGAAGGAAGCACCTCAAAATGACTCACTGTTTGTTGATAATCACAATGTTGTGCATAAATGCCGGAAGGAGGAATAACACATAAGAAGAATGTAATCCCAAATGTGGTGTTAAAGATTGCCGATGAAAACTCGTTGCACATCAAACTCAAGAAGGGGGTAAGGAATCTGAGAAAAGAGTGATTAATAATGAAAAATGAAATATGTAAATTTCTCATTAGGACGTTTATAATGAACAAGGTCAGTAAAAGCGAGTTGTTGGCCAAAGTTTACCTAGAAATGTTAGAAGAAAAGAGGAATGAGTTGATCGAAAGAATGGACAGAATCCAAAAGAGAGCAAAACCAATTTAAAGCGATCTCTTTAAGAGAGTGGGAAAAATTTTGCCAATAACTTATCATCAAAGATGAAATCACTACAAGTGGCAGTGAAAGCAAAAACGTGGGTTTGAGGGTCCCATTTACCATTATATTTATCAAAACAGAGGAGCTCAAACTAAGGCAGAAAAGGTTTCACAAAAATCTCCAGCACAATAGGGCTATGGCAGAAATATGTGGTGGTCATAGGTTGAGATGTAGAGGAAAGACAGGTGAGCTTCTTTTGTATGCTCCCCATGTGTTGCATTAATTGATTTATGACTAGATCAATAGCGTGGAGAGGGATGCTAGTAGCAACAATGGTGGGGAGTGGCTGAGAAGGCAATGACTAGGATGGTCTAGATGATCTAGGGGCATAGGTGAAAGGAAGGGGCTAAGAAGGTGAAATGAACCCATAGCTAGAAGTTGGGTTCCAATCAGCATGAGAGGAAGCACTTGTGTGAGCAAGAAAGACAAAAGATGTAACACCCTAAGTAGGGTTAGATATATGGGTGTTTGGTGTAGTTAGACATGGGAATTTGGGTATGTAACAGCTTTAAATGTGTATCAACAGACTAGTCAACAAAGGCCTAAGGGGGACATGTTTGTGCAAAATATGCCCCACAACCTATAAGAAGTTAAGGCCCTTAGGGTGGGTTACAAGCATGTTTCACATAGTGTCTATAAAGGGGTTAGTAGTGTGCCAAGTGTTGTCATCAATAGCAAGATGTTCTTGAAGGATAGACAAATGTTGGTCTATTCGATGGATTTTCTCATGCTCTACTACATTAAGGGCCTCCTCATGTTCGAACTCCTCCGCCCCACAATGAAGATCATTTTTTAGAGTGGGGGGTAAGGGAGGAAGAGTGTAAGGAGGAGGCATGCCCTACAAATAGTTAGAAAGGTCCATGATGGAAGAGGTGCAAGTAGATGAAGAAGACATGTTTGGATGTAAGCGTAAACTACAATGCACTGCTTGAGAAAAAAATAAAGATTGTGTGGTGAAACTCATAAAAGAAACAAAAGAGAGGTTTCAGCACACTACACGAAAATAGAAAGTTGTGGAGAGAGAGGTGAATGTAGTGAACAAGTACATTGAGTTCACCAGAATGTACGAGGGAAAAATTGATCTCTCATTAATTTAAGGTTTCAACTAATCCCTACACTAGATAAGACTAAGAAATAAAAAAATATTATTGTTTATGATAGTTACCCAGCAAGACACTTGAACTTATCTAAATGTACTTTGGCCTAATTAAACTATGTTTATTCTTTAGGCAAATATACTAAGCTGGGAATAGAAAACAAGAAATACTGGAAACAGAGAAAAAAGAAATAGAAATGAACTGCAAAAATGTGAACCAGGAGGTGCAGAGAATCTTGTATACAAATCTGGAAAGGAAATAGTACAGATGCTAGTATGCCTACTTCGTTGTCTGAGAGTAACAGAAATTTAAAGTGCCTGTATGGAATCTATAATACATGCACATAGGATAAATGGAAACACAGAACACAGAACACTAGAAACACACAAGAAAATATCAAATGACAGTGATGTAATCTAAAACAATTTAAATTAAATAAAATGGCAAAATGATAAGGAAGATCGAGGAAATGCAAACCTCTATGTGAATGGAACCTTTGAAACACCTATGTTTGGGACAAAAAGAAATGGGGTGACCGCTTGAGAGCTTGCCAAAATGGTCAAGCCCTATTTTGGTCTTTCAAGCTCTACAAGTAGTCAAATAGAAAAATATCATACTTCATATTTGCTCTTAAATCCTAAGTGTATCTAGAATATAAGAACATCAATAATACAAGATCTATCATGCTACAACCTCAGGTCTACAAAGATTCTAACACCCTAGTTTGTATGGAATGTAATATGGGAGGAGTCCAAAAGTGCCAACAAGAAAACACAATATTCAAACCAATAACAAAGTAGAAGCTTGCAAATCTCTCTCAAGAAGAGGGAGAGGGTGAATGATAGCAAGAACAATAAGAATGTCGTTAAGAGATTCAAACAAACTACAAAATATCAAAACCCTTGGAGTGAAAACAGAGGGTCAGAGACTATGAGAGGCAACAAATACAAGTGTTACCTCACCTAGGAAGGTGTCGTGTCCCAATATTAAAGCATTGTTTAAATTAAAAATTTAAACATTATGGGAAAAAATGAAGAAGTCATTTGGTGTCAAATACAGTATTTGTCATCATGAACAATAAACATATATATAATAATATTTAATAAACATATATGATATTATTAATATAATATTATATAAATAAAATATATTTATTGTATTTATAAATAATAAATATAAATACAAATATAATATTATCGATTTAAATATTATTATAATTATGATGGTTATAATATATTATATTAAATATAATATATATAATTCTAAATATAAATTCATTTAAATATTATTAAATAAGTATAAATAAATATTATGAATTAAATAAAAGTAACCATATTACATTTTAAAAGGGGGCCGATTGCCATTTTGGTTTAAGGACAATATAAGGAAACACATTAATATGAGTAGCGAGTGGTTATGAAGAAAGACCAAGGTCAGCGAATCAATAAGGAACAATACTAATATTTTGCTTTAGATAATCCTTATAATATTTAGTGCCTTTAATGATGAGCGATGACAATCAATCGTTAAATTATAGACGGCGATTATAGGCTGGGGACCTAGAATATAAAACGACGGATATTATATGTAATATAAACTAAGGACATCAGTAAGAATCATAGGCATGAGATCATAATGTCTTTATTAACTATTCTAAGGTCCAAGTCATCGCTTAAACAAACTTAATCCAACGAAATTGATAATTGTTTTGACTATCGGCAATTAATATATGAACATCAGCGAAAGAGGTAAACCTGAAGAGAGTTAACGAATAAGGAAAGGCACTTCTTTCAAAGATATATTTATAGGGAAAATAATTCACTAAAATACATCAGCGATCACATAAGGAAAGATACATCCGAGAAGCAGCAGCAAGTAATCCTTAACTCTTCCAAGCATCGATCCAAGCATTGGATATCATCATTAATTCATACAAGAATATCTTTCAAGGCTGCAGTCCAGTTTACAGCAGCAAGTAAGCATCTTCATATTATTCTTATCCTCTTGTCTGATCGGCTGTTATACTAGCACAGGTATGAAGGAACTTGTATTTCTGTTTCATTCACAAATGTACCATTATGATAGCATTTATTTTATACAGTCAATCACTAATAATGTGTAGACAGACATATTCAATTGCTCATGATAATGTATCTTGTATGATTTGAATTCACAAGTGATTTATTAACACCATATGTAGGAAAGAGTAGAAAGTGTCAAGAGGCCATTCATGGATATTTATCACATAGAGGCCTTGTCACATGAGGTATGAGGTACCAATAGTGCAAGGATTGTGAATTAATGGCCTTGGCTACCTAGAGTACCAAGGAGTCTCACAGAGGCCTTAGCTCCAAGAGTACAAGGGTATTTCTTGAGTAAGGATGGGAGACATTAGAGCCCCCTGGTGGATAACGGCAACTCTCATCTCATCTCACATAAGTTATTAATAAATGACATATAAGAGATAGCAAGTATGTAATATGTATAGATAACGATAATAGATCATGTGAAATATTATGATAGAGAATATGCAAGGCACATGAATAGTGATCATAAGAATAGCATGTGAAATATGAAAGATAGATAAGGGCAATAGTGTTAATCCACTCACCACTATGAGGAGTAAGGAAGATTAAGGGCGAGCAATCAACCAAGGATAGGTATGGGTTCATTGGTCTAGAGCACCCCTTTGAGCCCTTGTCTCAAGATGGTACCTTAGGGAGCAAGAGGTAGTCTTTTGACTTGAGTGGTCCAGAGAACCCCGAGTCAAAGGAAGGTCCTAGAGTGGCCTGGGTCTAGAGTACCCCTCGAAGAAAGAACGACCTATACCATTGGCATTGCACCCTAACAGATTCACTCTCATAAGATGGAGGTTTTGATTAACAAGGCCCAAGTATATCTCTTCTAGGGAATCATGAAATGAATACAATCAATCTATGATAACAAATGGCTTATGTTTATAAATAATGACATGATTTTAAAAGAAGAATTGAATACTGATGTTCTCTTTGTAAGTTGAAATTGTGCAAGGTTAAAGAAAAATTTTGGCTTGCTGGAAGGGGACATTATAGAAGGTTGTGAAGATGTATGCCTTACTGGCTAGTAAAATAAGTTGTACTTGCAACTCGTAAGTTGTCCTCAAATGTAGAAACTCCAACAACAAGCAAGGCAGCCTTTATCACGAAAATGGAGGAAAGGAATGCTCAACTCTCAATGCCAATAGCTCCAAGAACAAAGAGCTCACATAGTACTACATAATGCCACTACCAAGCACACAAAGATGTTCGCAGAGTTTTACTCAAAAAGCCAAGGAGAATGATGCAAATTGCATGTAAATTCAAAATTGCATGGAAATTCAAAATTGCATGATAGAGATGAGTGAATGTGTGGGAGGGAAGCTTAGGAGTCACCAGAAGGCCAAGGTGACTGTTGGGATTCCATCCAATGGGTCATGCAATGGTTACTCAAAGATCTTGGCAATTGAAAGGTCACTATTTTGGCAGGAAACAAATGTTGTACAACTGTATTGTTGCAAGGCAACAACGCACAGGCAAATGTCTGCATGCCCGCACTAACGTTTTGTCAGAAACTTCACAGAGTGGAAATATAACCTTATATGGACACATAAAAAAGACGTGGACTCACAAGACACAAAAACAAAGTTCACACTAGGAGTAGGGTAGAAGCCAACGCTGGGCTAGACGAATCCTAAAAACATGCTAAGGGAGATGTATGCTAAAATGAGGACAATTTGTAGTGTCAAAATTATAGGATATGCGATTTTCAACCTTACAAGTGGAATCAAGACAATCAACCATTTAGTGAATTCATTATTGTTTCACAGAACAGGAGTAATGATATCATGAAATGATAACATTCAATTTATGACCATCGGTTAATGTAATGATATGACATGATCCAAGACAATGATATCACTCAATGACACCACTCCTCCCTCCCCCCTCCCACCTAGGCCCAGCATTTAGGGCTATCATTCTTATATCACAGTCAACTAGGGGTTTTTCAAACTTATACAACTTGATGTACTGGCTATATATAAAGACACCACAGCTTAAACAGCCTTTCATGAACAAAACATCTTACATAGCACAAGCCCAATATCATAGAGATACATACTTGTTGTTACCCTTAGTGGCTGATTTAACCCAGCCTCAACATTCAAAGATCGTTGCATCCCTGTCCTGCCTAACAAATCTCATACCAACAGACATACAATGCTTTCATAGGTTAATGGCTAGTATAGTGATCACAACCAAAATATGGTATACAAGTATATCCTTCCATGAAATCCAAACCATAAACAGTATTATCATGGCCCAATATCACATACACAGTGATATCTTATGTATCAATATTCCAAAACAAGAGAAACATAGGCATTAATGCACAGGATACTGTGATAATACATTTATTCCTTTCTACACAATGTTTGCAAGAGATCATGTATAATGGAATTATACTAATTGCATTTTAGCCTGCATAGACGGCCCGTATCTTTAACCCTTATACTGTAGTTAACTATGCCTTACCACATTCCATTAAATACCACTTTCCATACCTAAAGATCTATACATATTACCAAAATTGAGACTCCATATTAACTTGGGTATCATTGTCCAATGTACCTTGGTATCATAGGTACTACAGTCTACTGAACAATGACAACCCTATTCATCACAATCCAAAGAACAGATTCTCCAATGTACAAAGCATAATGCTAATAGTCTTAATCCAAATCCTTATCATGATAGTCATTGTTCACTATTACCAAGTATACCACAGATTTGCACGTGTGCATACCATGCACAGCTTGCCATACCAAGAAAACTAGTAGCTCTTCCACTACCCCGCCTTTTTAGCCAGAACTTAAGCCTTCAAGAAAAACTGCCAATAAACAAAGAAAAGCATTTAGTTTCCCAGTACTTTTTCTTAAATAAGGGCACCATTCTCCTGAATTTGGCAGTATTTTGTTGTATTTAAAACTCTCAGTTAAGATTTTTAAATAGCGTAGGTTATTATTTTAGGCTTGATTTCTAACTACGCAATTTAGTTTAATAGTTCCCTGAAGAATTTCATAATTCAGGTTGCATAATCTTAGGCTCTTTAACTCCAACACCTTATACTGTCAATAGGGCTTGGGCTAGAATCCTCTAGTCCAAGTCCTAACCTCAACATTTTAGGACTTGTCACACATTAACCCTCTGCAACCAAAATTGTGCATTCGGTCACTCTAGAAACAATGCAGTGAATGTTTCAGAATCCAGTTAGGTATCTGCACTGTAAATTCAAATCGAACTTATAATCTCTGATTTCGATATTTTCTGAAAGTTGGATATTTGTATTGCAGAGTTTAATTTATTACTGTCTTTTGTTTTCCCAGATGCAATTTCTACTTCTCATACACTTCTGATTTTTGTGTCGATGCATAGTATTGCTGGGCAAAGACATTGATATACATATTTTAGTGACTGTAGGAGTCACATCTGTGATAGACGTGACTCCTCAAGGAGTCACGCCTATCACAGGTGTGACTTCGTCACCGTGTCTAATGAAGTCGATTTCACCGATGTTAACAATTACTAATCGTTGTTTAGAATGCAGACTATGTTTATACTTTGGTAATGTATCATTCGATCATGCTATTGATATTTATTTTAACACACCTTGTCTATTAAGTATGAATATATAAGTAATATTTAATATTACTTATATATTCATACTTAATATGATCATAATAAATACGTTATCTGATCGAAGCTACAAACAACTCAACACTTCCACTTAGCTCGGGAAGATAACAATATCACAATAATCTTTGTGAATATCAATTATCTGATCCGTAATGAATTACTCAAAGTAATTTAATATCACATAACTCATGATATATAGTATCACCTATCTCGTGATACGTAGCATCACCTACCTCGTGATACTAAAGGATATACTATACTCGAGAACATTACATTCTCCTTATATATCCCAGTTATGGTATGTGTACTGACATTAAGTCGCATAATGTCTACCATAACTAAATCATGATAAGTCCATGATTCATACCAATATCAAGTCACATGATATCAGTCTAATGAACATTATAAGATCGTCACCTTATAATGTTAGGTACAAGTGTAGATTATCCAAAAGATCGTCAACTTTTAGAAATAAACACAGAATGGGTAGGCCCATAATGTCATAGAGTCACACATATGACACAAGATGTTTACACATTAAACGTCTTTAATATATTAGTACAAATCAATTAGAATTTTCCATTTCAATCATACCAAGATTTTTCTTAAAGTATTCAACTTTCACCTTGAGGAGTGGTTTGGTAAGAATATCTGCAGTTTGATCTCCTGTACTGATATACTCCAACTGAATCACATTCCTTTCCACCATATCACGCACATAGTGATGAGGAATCTCAATATGTTTAAATCTATCATGGAATACTGGATTCACGGATAGCTTAATACAGCTTTGATTGTCGCAGTGGATAATAGTTGGTTTCAGAGGTTTACCAAATAATCCCACAAGCAAGTTTTCTAAGCCATACTGCCTCTCTAGCAGCCATAGAAGCTGCAATATATTCGGCTTCTGTAGAACTCTGAGCAACTAACGACTGTTTTTTGCTGATCCACGATATCATTGCTGACCTTAAACTGAAACAACATCCGGAGGTGCTCTTCCGGTCAGTTACACTTCCAGCCCAATCTGAATCTGTGAATCCATGTAGATCTAAGTCAACCTTTTCATATTTTAAGCCATAATTTAGAGTAGCTTGAAGGTATCTCATTATATGATTCACAGCCACAAGATGTATCTCCTTGGGCTCACACATAAACTGACTTAAGGCATTTACAGCATAGCAGATATCAGGTCTGGTATTGACCAAATACATCAAAGATCCAATTATCTGTCTGTAAAGAGTGGGATCTGCCAATGGAGAATCTGTTGCTGCTTCCTTCAATTTATGAAGATTTGTTTCCATGGGGGAAGACATAGGTCTACATTCCATCATACCAAACCTTTTTAATATATCAATTGTGTACTTCCCTTGGTTTAGAATAATACAGTCTGATTTCTGTCATACTTCCAGTCCAAGGAAGTAGTGTAATAGACCTAAGTCCTTCATGTCAAATTCTGAAGCTAGATCTTTCCTACACTGATCAATAAGGTGATCTTCTCCTGTAATCAATTGATCATCAACATATAATATCAATATTAACATATCACCTTTGCTTTGTTTGAAGTAGAGATTTGGATCTGCATCATTCTTTGAGAAGCCTAATCTCAAGAGGTAGCTGTCAATTCTTTCATACCAAGCTCTAGGGGCCTGTTTAAGTCAATATAGAGCTTTCTTTAATTTACATACATGGGATCCTGCATTGTGAATCTCAAATCCTTCGAGTTGCTCTAAGTAAACCTCTTCTTCAATGGTTCTATTTAAGAAAGCAATTTTTACGTCCATTTGATGGACTTTCCACCCTTTGGCTGCTGTAATAGCTAGAACTGCCCTGACTGATGTATATCGAACAACTAGAACGTAGGTTTCGTCGTAATCGATTCCTTCCTTTTGTGAAAATCCTCTGGCCACAAATCTTGCTTTGTATTTCCCTATACTACCATCTGCAGCATGTTTGATTTTAAATAGCCGTTTTGAAGAAACAACAGATTTCCCTTTTGGTCTAGGTACTATATCCTATACATCATTTTTCAGGATGGATTGATACTCCTCTGTCATGGCATCCTTCCATACTTGGTGCTTAAGAGCTTCTATAGCACTAGAAGGTTCTGATTTAATGGATTCACTCATTAAAGCTACATAACTAGAGAATCTCTTAGGTCTTGTGTTTTCCCTAAAAGTCCTTGATGGAGCAGCATAATTTTTAGCTTCTTCCATTGTTTTGATGGCCCAGAGTGGTCTTTTCTTGGGATTTTCTAGTGATGTGATTTGTTCATGGTTTTCATCTTCCTCAGGATACTCCCTCTGAAACTCAGGTGTAGAATCCTCTTCTATGCCTGAGTTGGAAGTTTGCATTTCTGACTCTATAATTTTTGGCTCTTTTGAAAGCTATGTCTTCCTCAAAAATCACATCTCTGCTTAGTTCAATCTGTCTTTGACCAGGTATATATATTCTATAAGCTTTTGATGTTTCACTATAGCCTACAAAGATGCCTTTTCTCCCAGAAGGTTTTAACTTAGTTCTTTTCTCTTTGGGCACATGAATGTAAACAGGGCAACCAAATATCCTTAAATGACTAATGTCTGGTTTTGTACCAGTGAAAGCTTCTTCAGGAGTTTTGTTATCAATATGAGAGTGAGGATATTTGTTCTGTATATAGACAGCAGTACTAGAGGCTTCTGCCCAAAGAGAAGTGTCTATATTCTGATCAAGTAGCATAGCCCTAGCACCTTCTACAATGGTTCTATTTTTTCTTTCTACAACTCCATTTTGTTGAGGATTATAAGGTACCGTGAACTCCCTCTTAATCCCAATGTTTTTACAAAAGTCTTTAAAAATGTCTAAAGTGTATTCACTCCCATTATCTGTTGAACTCCCTCTTAATCCCAGTGTTTTTACAAAAGTCTTTAAAAATGTCTAAAGTGTATTCACTCCCATTATCTGTTCTTAAGGTTTTGCTTTTTCTCCCGGAAGAGTTTTCAGTAATGGATTTGAATTCCTTAAATCTTTTAAGGATTTCCTGTGATTCTTTACATTTAAGAAAATAGATCCATGTCTTTCTGGAGAAGTCATCAACGAAAATTACATAGTATAGAAACCCACCTAAGGAGGGTACAGACATGGGTCCACATAAATCTGAGTGGACTAGTTCTAATACTTTATTTGTTTTGCTAGAACTATTTTGAAAAGACCCCTTTGTATTTTTCCCTAAGAAACACCCCTTACATACCCCTGAATTACATTGTGTGAGTTTGGGTAACCCTGTAACTAGTCTTTCCATGGAAGATAGGGCACGGAAATTTAGGTGTCCTAGTCTTCTATGCCATATTTCATTAGAGTCTACAATATCATGAATTAGGGCTAGATTTGGTTCCGTACGTAACTCGTACAAGTACCCTTGTCTATGACCTATGGTTTTGGCTTTCTTAATAGTAAAATTCTTTGGCCATGCCAATACTTTGCTATCCATAAAGGTCACCCTATATCCATTATCTTCAAGTGCAGATATGGAGACTAGGTTTATTTTGATGCCTGGGACAAACAATACCCAAGTAAGTTGGATGGAGATACTAGTCTTTAATTTGAGGGTGCATGTGCCAACACCCTTGACTGGATGCACAGAGTTATCTCCAATTGTTACTTCTTCGTCAGTCTCTTCTACCATGGTGTCTAGTAGTTCCCTGAACCCTGTGATGTTTCTTGAAGAACCACTACCTATAACCCAGGTGTTGGATTTATTTGATACTTGGTTTGAAAGTGCAAAGTAGAATACATATTTCTCGGATTCATGCTCCTTTATTTTGGCATAGAATACATAGTTATCATTGGTCCACCATACATGTTTCGATCAATAATATCCAAGGTCATACTTACTAAGAATCGTTGCTGTTTGGAATAATCAATTATCCCAATTTCATATTGCCAATTATTTACCAATAATCAACAACTTTAAACTATTTTTTTTTCCCTTTTCTTACATAGAAAACAGTGCCACAGGGAAGTTCGTGACATGCTGCAGCTGTACATTAGGAAGTGAAAATAGAGAGGATATAGAGAGGCTGTCTAAGTCATGGCAGGCTTTTAGTTGCATAATCTTCAATTGCCAAATGTTACCCACAAATCTGGAGTGGTGTGGCTTCCTTTTCACTCTATCCATCCTACTTACAACGTTCCAACCTTAAACCATATCAAACTTGGAGGAAACATGGGAAGTATGTGTAACGAACTGTCTGTTCAGTAACTTAAACAACAATAACTTAACCATAATCACAATTTTTTTTTAATTTATAACAAAAGAATTCATTTCATTCAGTAAAGAAAAATACATGAATTATTTTTCTTTAATTCAATTTCAAATCAATACGATAATGTATAATCTTACATCCATATACTTTATTTACAATAATGCATCCTCATCTGATGCTTTTACGATATCAATAAGATTGTTATACAATCAAATAAAATAATGATGTTTCTGAATAACCAAGTCTTCGGCAATCTTCAACTGCAAGAGGGAGAGCATCACCCGAGTGCTTTTCCTCCAACCACAGACCAGCGGTCCCCCACACACCTTCCTACTGGAAGTGGCCCTACCCTTCACGAGAGTAGTGGATTATGGGAATCAACAAGATCCAGTATGCCATCTGAGAACTAGTGTTGTGTCTATATTACAAACAATTAGTCATACAACTCTAGAATCCTTCTAAGTGTGACCTTTCCAACTGAATTGCAAATTAAAGGCACTGTGAACCGACAAATGCAAGCAGTAATTTTGCATTACTTTAGCCAAAGATTTATAAATCAAAAGTACATTCCAAAACGGTGATGTATGTTGTTAGTTCACACACCTCTTTATCTAACTGGTATTCAATACTCATTTCATATCATAATGTAAAATAAAAATTCAGATATAATAAATAATTTTAAGTCTTCAGTTCATCTATTCAAAACTTGGCTAACTGAACTAGATTCATCTATGGTTTCGAGGATCAAGTTCAGGGTAGTAAAAACTAAACCCTTCATACAACTCTAGAATCCTTCTAAGTGTGACCTTTCCAACTGAATTGCAGATTAAAGGCACTGTGAACCAACAAATGCAAGCAGTAATTTTGCATTACTTTAGCCAAAGATTTATAAATCAAAAGTACATTCCAAAACGGTAATGTATGTTGTTAGTTCACACACCTCTTTATCTAACTGGTATTCAACACTCATTTCATATCATAATGTAAAATAAAAATTCAGATATAATAAATAATTTTAAGTCTTCAGTTCATCTATTCAAAACTTGGCTAACTGAACTAGATTCATCTATGGTTTTGAGGGTCAAGTTCAGGGTAGTAAAAACTAAACCCTTCAAACATAAAGTATTAACTGTTGTGCAATTCTGCAATCCCAGTTTGCTGTCATTCTAACAGGCTTGTCTCAATTTCAATAGATTTTGTTATCAAAAGTCTTTACTATTGATTCCAGTTTAACCTCATTCTCTATCAAACTTGAAATAAAACCAGAATATGATTTATGCTAATATTCTTCAAGCAATTATAAGATAAATAATTTATCTTCAACATAAGAACTCTTTCCAACAGTCCACGGAAACCATGATTATATATTTTTATGATCAGACAAATATATGTCTCAGAAAGATAACCAACTTTCACTTTTAATATCAAAAACGCAGTCCTGTTCAAAATTTACTTCTCGTTGAGATATGTCTCTGAGCTATCAAGCTCTGTTTAAAAACAAAAGTTTTCTAGTACATAAATATCGACTGAGAAGTCTCCATGCACTTATTTTAAGCCTCTGTTCAAAGTCTCAAGGTATAAAGCTCTGTTTGGATATTACATTTTGAAAACAGTTCTCATTCGACTCTTCACATAAAGAGCTTATGCGCTCTATTCATATCGGGCATATTGAGCAATTTGTGCTCATAATATAATGACTTTTAATCATACAATATTCGAAATCTATGAGCTCTAATAACTTAATACCCATCCTTATGCACAGTCGGTATTAATAATACCAATTCACATTTCATAGATCATAAACTCAAAAGTCATACTTAACATTTCATCATTCTGTAAATGATAATTGACTCTGACAGAGTCACCGAGTTTTCTACATAAATAATAATGTATTTTGCCACCAGGGAAAACCAAAATAAAGTTTGCACAATAGATGTGCTCTATTATATGTATGCACAAGATAGTTGATAACCCTATAAGTCGACAAGGCACAGAGTTTACAAACATTAATTTTATTAAGTAAACTGTTTGATATGAAATGATTCCTACTATCATTTCGTTATCAGTAAAACAACTGAAGACTCTCCATAATGTCTAACAACACTGTTCCATTAAGAATCTTTCAAGTAAAACGAATTCTACCTGAAACCTACAATGTTTGCCTTCTAAGTATCATATTCACACCCAGTAGGGTTTCTATCTCAACATACTTCCTTGAATGTAATATTCTAAGTAAAATGAAAACCTATATTTCTACCCTATCCCAACTGGGAAAATCTAATAGATTTGTTCAACAATCAATCATACACCAAAAGAGTCTTTTAACAAGTCGACAAAGTATAATGTCTTGTTCTACAGGGTTCCTGATTGACTCAGTTTATATACTACAAAACCCTCTTGGTTTAAACAAATTATCTATGGAGAACCCATAGCTAAAATAATATAAAAACAGAGATCTTAAAATCTTTGGAAAACTAATCAATTTATATTGTTCGTGATTTATATTCTAAACAAGAATAATATCAACAATATACCAATACACAGAGCTGAATTCTCACTTGATCTGCAAGGTCCGTCTTCTCTCCCACCTCTGGTAACCCAATCTCTTTCTCTAAATTCTCTTTTCATCCCTTTCCCGTTCCTCATTTCCTTCCTATCTTTTCTCCACCAAACCCAAAATCTCTCCAATCTCTTTGCACTACGCCCCATTCACTTAACTGAAGTGATGGAATGTTAAATTCCTCTCAGATCGATGAGGCTCCACTCTCAACGCAGTTCCTGGCACTTTTAATGCAATTTAATGATTTGTACTGCTCAATAACTCCACTACGTGGAGATTACTTTGAGCTCCAAGATTTAAATTTAAATCTTATCAAAATGTAAGAATATGCATACGAATATATATATATATATATACACACACGAATAACTACTAAATAATGGAAGATGAAATCACGAATCAATTAAGAAAAGCAGACATATGAATCACTCAGATGAAGAATGTTATCGAAATCTTAAACAATTTAGCATACCGCTAAAGGAAATAAAACAATAAGACAATGTCAACCATGTCAACATATGAACAAAAATCACTATCCATTCGCCAATTGTAAATAACAAACACCTAGTTAAGTTAGTCACACAAAGATCTAACATGGCGTATCATTGATTCCAAACACAAGAATAGTATGCAACCATCAAGAAACTCATTATTATTCTAATGTGTATGTGTGTGTCCTAAGGCATACTGTTCCATTCATTCCACATAATCCACTTCTCTCTCTCCAGTGATACTCTCCCTCTTTCGGTGAGGGTAGGAATTATTTATCCTGCATCCACCTCATTTAAAAACAAAGTAGTTAGTCCATAACCACAGTAATATAATCATTAAACATTTTAATAAGACAAACCTTTTTAACCTTATTAAAAATCTTGTTCTTTTCTATATAAGTAATTAAAACAGATTCATCCATCCATTTCAATTCTAATCACAATTTAATTAATCAGAGTTTTCCAATGCTCACAAAAGCATCTATACTGATAACTAATTCAAATTAAAGTGTTTAGCATGGTTCAAAATTTGGGGTGTGACAGTATGTCTTCTCGCACACCTTCAATGGACAATTTCTGCAAATGAAGATAGCAAAGAGCAGGTCTATACAGCATTTGAAGCCTTTGTGGATTGCCTCCATTGAGTGGAAGATGAAAGAAATTGATGTTGTTGGGAACAATGCTTAAATGGGTAGCCCCCCATAGTCGGGTACCCTCTTTTTATTTTTCAGCAATGGTTCATCACATATCTCTCAAATGGTCATGCATATCAAATACTCCTTTGTCATCAGTCTTTATCAGTGACTTCATCGAAAGATTAGATACAGCAGTGTGTACCATCTTGTAGAAGGATTTCCAGAAAACAATGGGACATATTTTGTCGTCTTCAATGAAGAAACAAGCAATGTCGACAAATATGTATTTTTCCTCATCACTAAGAGCACCATAACTCATGTAGTCTTTTTTGAATTTTTGGGTTGAGAGTAACGTTGAGAAGAGCTGCTGTCCGGCAACCTATATCATTCTTCTTATCATACAAGAAGAATTCAATCACTTCCAAAGAAAGTGGATGCTCCTTACAAACATCCCCTATTCATTTGGACAAATCTTCATAACTGGGGTTTGGAGATGCTCGGAGAAAAGCAGCCCATTAAATAAGGCTATTCTTAAACATCATCCACTTCAACAGTCAAAAGCCAATTTTGGCCAATAAAAATAGGGCAAATATTTACCACTTTTTGTAGTGGATGAGGTGTAAAATTGCTATTGACTGTTTAAGTAGAGTGACTAAATAACTAGAGACATTCATTTATCTCCAATTCACTCATCTCCTCAATGTGTTTGGATGAGACCCGAGCAATGTTAAGAATGTGTTTGTCTCTAGAAATTATAATAACTCTGTTGCCAGGGGCCAGCCAATCCCCAGCAAAATCATCCAATTGTTCAACAGCATCCACACTATCCAAAATAAGCAGCACACGTTTTCCTTCCAAAGGATCTTTGAACAAAGATATGCCCTAATCAACACACACTTTTTCATCATATTTGGTTAAATCTTTAAGAATTTGTTTCTTCAAATTCGTAGGCCTGTGGCATCTGCATCGGTGGCTTGAACATTAAATACAAAGGAAGCAGCATCAAAATCAACTTGATCGTACATGGCCTCGGCAGTTGTGGTCTTGCCAATACCACCAATACCCCATATTCCAGCTTTAAGCACCTCTTCCACTGAATTGAGATTTAACTTTTGAATGAGAGCATTCTTAACGCTGTCCATTCCCACTGGATATTTGGCAACTTCTAACAGACTATGTCTAATGTCTTACTCCAAAGTTGCATGGAAACAGATATGGTGTTGGATACAGATACAATATCAGATACGGATACAGCAAATTTTCAGAATCCCGTGACACAAATACAGTTGGATATGACAATTATAGAAATATACATATATTCAATTACTTATATATCTAAAAGGGTATAGTGATTTATATACATACATACATACAGACACATACATACATATATGTACATGTACATACACATAATGTGTATGTACATGTATGTATGTGTACGTATATACATTATTTATATACATAATGTGTATGTACATGTATGTATGAGTATGTGTATGTGCATATATATGTATAATCTGTATGTATATATGTATGTATGTATATGATGTATGTATATATATGTGTGTAATATACATACATATATATGTATACATATGCACATACACACATACATATACGTATATATGTGTATACATATACATACATGTACATATATACATAAGTTGTACGTATGTACGTACATGTATGTATGTACGTACATACATATATACATATATATGTATATGTATGTATATATACATATATACATACCATAGTTACAAGACTGCCAGGACTTGCCAAGACTCAGTGAGTCCAAAGGCGAGCAGGGCAAAACGGGTCCTAGGGACTCATGACCCAGGTACCTATCAAGTCTGGTCAATCTGCGAAACTTGTCAAATCCGGCAAGTCCCATTGGGAAGACTCAGCAAAAGTCAATGAAAATTAGGGGGAAAAAAACTAGAAAACAGAAAACAGTTAGACATAAAAGCATGAAAGTAGAGCGTTTTTTTAAGAGTTTGGAGGGATTTTGATGGCTGCCTCTAGACCCCCACAAGGGGCACTGCCCCCATACCCCCTCTCTAGTTTTGAAAAGCAAACAATAAAAATTATTTTGGGTCATGTTGGATGGAAAAGCAACATTTTTTATTCTCTTGACTTTTTTCCAATTAAATCCCAAGTAATTGAATTATATTTATGCTTCTAGTTTGCTAAGTCAATCCCTATCTTAAGTAATGCTCCTATGGTTGTAGCAACATTTGTAGACTTGTTCGAGATACAAACATGACTCCACATAGAGCTAGCAATGCTGGGTTGAGCAATACAAGCTCCTTTCTACCATAGTTCATGACTCCGTATCATAATCCATGAGTTTTGTACACCTAAAGTACTTGACAATATTTATATATCTAAAAATGTTGTTTCCTTCAACTAAAATCCGCTTTTATACTCATGTGAGCGATGTATACTTGTGTATGTGATCAAAGTAGCTTCTATTTCATTAGTTTATTGTGTCTTTAAAGTTTATTTATTGAAGGGTGCATGAAACAAGTTTTAAATCCTTAAAAATCTCTATATTTCATGGTTTTTTCAATTTGCCAAGTCTTGGCCGAGTCTAAGCACCGAGTCCGAGTTTTGGTCAAAAATCAACTTGTCGAGTCTTAGCCAAGTCTGAGTCTTGTAACACTAATAGATACATACATGTATGCATGTATATATATGCACACGTATGTACATATATGTACATACATACATATATATACATACATGTACATATATATGTGTATGTATACTATACATACATACATGTATGTACGTATATGTATATGTATATGTATGCATATATACATGTATGCATGTATGTAGTAGAGATCTTGCTCAGTTAGACTTTTGCCAGACATTGCTACAATATCTTCTTGCAATCAAATTAGCCTGAATAGGAAATAGGGAACTACATCCTATTGGCCATTAACGATACCCCCCTCCCAAATCCAGCCCTGGCCCCTCGCAGTCATTAGCTAACCAGCGATTCACTAGGGGTGAGGGGCCCTACTATTCTATGGCAATGAGAAGTGGCCTCCCACTCTATAACCCTGATGAAGGCAAGTAGGTTGAATTGTTCATTTCTCTAGAAGCATTTAGTGTTTTGGAGTTTAGTATAAATTAGAATCATTTCGCCACCACCTCGATCCAACCCGAATCGGGGACAGGAGAGAAGCGACACATCATTACATGAATGATTCCCGCCTAGTATTGGTACGACCCACACCTTTTTGAACCACCCCACCTTAAATATATAACTATGATGCACGCCGACCCGCCTTAATAATAATTGGGGGCGCTAGTCATCAGTCACTATGTCGCAACTTCTGGTAGGCTAGGTGTCTAGTGCATGGATGCAAAACTGCCACTCTAGGCAACCTTTCAACCGCCCAACGACCTATAACGCTAGTCACTACTCCCATTAAGGCTAGTAAGTTAGCCCCACAACTTATTTCCTGACTAATGCCGACCCTTCATATCTTCAGCATTCTCATTCCTCCTACCACCCAAAATAAGGAGGCATTCTGGCTTGGAAGCCGAGCCTATTCAAAAGAGATCCAAACACGGCACTGTTGATGTGGACCGATCATATATGATCAAAAAACATCATGTTGACGCAAATCACATGCACCAAACAAACTAGCTTCCCCATTACCATGACCAGTTCCAAAACATACTTAGAAATAGAAAAGAGAAGAGTCGTTCAACCGTTGTTGGGTATGGTCCTACCTATTTGGTAGGAATTTCCCAAGTAGTGTTTGTCGAGAGGGTGCTATTAGTGGTGTTAGTGGTGGGGCTGTTGGACTCGGTGAGTGGTGCAGGAGCACCTTAGCTTTGATTAAATTGTAATTTTACAACATTGTATAAGGTTTATTAAGTCATTTGTATGTGTTAGGAAGGTTAAAGTTTAAGTCCATTTGCTGCAAAATGCAAAAGTTGTCACAACATTGTAAAGTTGCAAAGAAGTGCAAATGGTGGGAAGATGAAAGGTCATGAAGGTTTGATTCGCTGTAGGAAGTTAGAAATCAATTGGAAATTGAAAAGTCTTGATGAGATGCCTTTAAAAAAAAAGGCCTTGTAACCTTTAGAAATTCGTGGGTGATTAAAGTTAGGAGTTTTGAATAAAGAAATCCACTGTTTTTCTGCATTTTTCATCAAAAAACGCTGTTTCCAGGCCTTGTACGCATGCATGACTGTGTAATTGGTTGTAAGTAATAGTCCTATCAATCACCCTCCATTTCCTTTTGGTTGCATGCATTTTGGTTTTGTCTAGAGCAAGATATTGCATTTTTTGTCTAGACTGTCAAAACCCTGATTTAGAGTAACCTGTTTTGGGAAAAACGCCATAACTTTTGTTTCCACCGTTGGATCTTTATGTAACTTGGGGAAAATGTCTGTAACTATGTTATCTACAATCTGACCGAAGCGATCGACCTCAGTTTGTGTTGTGTGGAAGTTATGTATGACTGTTCGTGGCATTTCACAGTGACATTTCTGAGTTTGAACCCTTGTAGCAGAATTACCAGTCCGTTTTTAGAGCACATTTTCCAAAACAACCCAAACCCATTTTGGAGTATGTTGTGGGGAGGCATAATGGGTATCTAATACATGTCTAAGATTTGCATTTGGATGTTTATACAGAAAGTTATTGGGACTGTTCTCCGTTTGTAGGCTACTAGTCTTTCTTGGGGTTTGTGAAGGAACTAGTAGTTTGAAGTTTGATCCACCTTTGCCAATGGATGGGATGGGATCTAATACATGTCCAAACACCATTTCCAAGAAGAATTCAAGAACTTTAACTGCTGTTCCCACTTTTCCATGAAGATCCTTATTTTTGGGCTCATTGGTGTAGTTGAACTTTGCCTAGTATGAAGTTGAGTTGATCATTTCCTCTGCATCAGATTGGTATTAGAGCTCAAAAGATTATGAGCGTGTAGATAGAGCGCCGAAGGAGGCAATCTACACCAAGATTTTGGGGTAAGCATTGGTTTTTGCTACCTGATTCTTGTTGTGAAGTTTTATGGTTGCAGGTGCAAGTTCACTCACTGCAGTTGGCAGACAGGAAGGTCTGTCAAGAGGGCCAGAGGAGATGGTCCATTAGTTGTCGCCAAAAGTCTTGGGGAGAGAGGCAAGAGAGGACTCCCAGGTGAGGGACAGAAGTGTTGTTGTAGCAGGAAGGAGTGGACTTCTGATGATAGAGATGCACCTTGGAGGCAGCCAGTCAAACTCCATTAATGGGAGTCACAGTTGGAAGGTAAAGAGGAAGCAGAGGAGGCATTAAATCCGGGTTGAAGACATAAAGAGGCAAAAGTCATTTGAAGCAGACTACACAACTCTTGGGACAAGAGTTTTCTTCATGCTGAGGAGTATGGTGCAGGAGCACCTTGGTTTTGATTAAATTGTATGCTTCAACATTGTATCAAGGTTATATTGATTAATTGTTCATGTGTCAAGGTCATGAGGAGGACAACATTTAATGTTTTGTGTCAAGAATGTAAAGATTGTCAATACAAATTTGGAAAAAACATTCATGTTGCTAAAAAGACAGTTTTGGGAATATCAAAAGTCATAGGTTAGTTTCCTTCGTTGGAGAAGTTGGAAACTGAAGAGTCTTGTGTATAATGCCTTTAATAGGCCTTGTAACATCCAAGGAATGTGGAGGTGGTTGGAGATTTCAAAGGAAATAAAAATAAAGCAATGCTTTTCTGTGTTTTCTTCAGAAAATTGCTGTCTTTTTGCTTTGTACGGCCCTGTACGGGCAGGGAGTCATTTCTTAGTGATTTTGCATGAAAGATATTTTAATCACCTTCCCTCCCCATTTGGTTGCATGCATTTTTGTTTCGTTTTGCTCAAGATATTGCATTTTTGGTGTTGACAGTCCAAACCCTCTGTGAGGGTAAACAGTGAACAAGATAAATGAGTTTCTTCTTGTGTTGTCCTTGCATGTTGCAAGCTCCTTGGTGGAAAGGACTGTGGTAGCATCTGCTTTTATATTTGAGAGGTTATTGAATCAAATGGTGGAGATCTAAGGACGGGAAATCAATTTTACTGGCTGTTCTTGCTGTCACAGTCCAGAAACAGAGTTAGGACAGCCAAGATTCTTGGTTCAGATGATATAAAATGCTTTCCTTTTGGGTGGCAGTGACTTAAATGGTTTAAATGGTTGGTAGATGGTATTAAGAGACTGTTCTAGCTTGGTTTAGGGTAAATCAATAGTTTTTAATCCCTTTAAGATGACTGTCCTGTTAAGGCAGTCTTATGGACAGTCACAGTTATGACTGAGTAAAAGGCATTTGTGGGTGTTGGTAGTGTTTGTAAACCCTAGAAGGGTATGGGACATGATGTTTTAAGTGTTTTCAATCAATAGTAACTTTGCAAGAGTCTCCTAATGGGTTAATGTCAAGAAGAATGACACTATGGTGACAGTTTGAAGGTCTAATAGCCCTGTTTGCTCAGCGACAGTCCTATTTTGAGTAGCTCTGTCCAAAGCAATAGATACTGATTTCTTGGTATGTTTGAGAACCACAGTTACCGGATACTCCATCCCCTCTCCCTTGGTACGCGTATCGCCGTATCGGATATGGATACTCATAGGATACGGCTCGGATACTTCTTGGATACCGTATCCAGCCGTACCCAAAAAAGACCCTATTTTTTTCCCGTGCCGGATACGCATAGATGCAGCATTCTCATGATATTTGTGCCGCACCCCAAAAATATTAACCCTAGAATGTTAAAAATTGCCACAAGCAACTATTCCATGACCTAGCATGCTGATTTCTTGTTGTAGGGAACTACTCTGGACCAACACGCACACGATGGAAATATGTCTTTCTACGCGATTGTTTTTACTCAAATAATCACATTCATTCTAAAGTTGGAGATATAGTGTCAACAAGCAATGGAGGAAGAGGCAAATTTTATTAATTGGTCATACTTCTTTTAATTTTTGGCTATTTTGTTTTAATTTACATTGTAAACTTTTATTTATTTATTAAGTTTAATACATTTAACATTTTTTAAGTTTAATTTATTAATATATAATATATTTGTTAAATATATATTAGTTATAGTAAATTTAAATTATTTAATATTATTTATTGCTAATCTATCTATCTATCTATATATACACATATATATGTCATATCTAGCCGTATCCATATTAGGGTCTTGAAAAATAGCCGTATCCGTATCCGATACTTTATCCGTATCCGATACCGTATCCTTGTCCATGCAACTCTGTTGAGAACACATTAAAGGGTACTCAAAACTCCCTTAACAGTCTTAATAAGGGTCCTATACTGAAGTTGTGAGTGACTGTCCTTAAAAACAGGGCTACTAGCTTTTGGGGCAGCCTATCTGTGAAATGGGCATTGTTGGTGTCTCCTGACTCTTGGAGTGGTTTGAATGTATTTGGTGAGTGGGGTTAATGTTGTTGATGCCTCTTATACCCTGGTGAAAGGGTTGAATCATTGCAATACATCAAAACTAGTTTATTGAAGTTTCTTTGTAAGGTCTTGTGAGGACCAATCTTGAAGACAAGCTTTGAAATTTGGTATAAGTAATGTGAGTGTTCTTATCCTCTACATCAGTGAGTTTTGAGTTGTTGGAGGGAGAGGGGTAACTATAAGTAGACGCCATCATAGCTAGTGGATGATATTCAAATAGTTGTCAAGTCGGAAGATTAGATAGATTGAGATGAGATAAGATAAGATTGATTGTGGGGGTAGGTGTGGGGGGTCCCTTCTCTAGGTCCGGGTTATCGAATTGAAAATAGCAATGGCGTTAGTAACCAGCAGAAATAGTAGTTGTTCCTCCGAAGACTCCACTTGATTGGTATGTGAGGAACTGGTTGTGGTCGACAAGGAAGAGATGGATAAGATGAATCGGATGGGTCACCCGCCTCATAAAGGATGGTTCAGCCAAGAAATCCCTACCAAATAGGTACGACCCAACAACTTGAACCACTAACTTTTTTTTACAAATATCCATTGTTTCCTGTTGTTCTGCTTACAAACTAAAACCAAATATCCGCTATTTTGCCGCTACATTCATTGTTCAAAGCATTCGTCCAAACAGTCGAGAAGTGGAGTGTCCTCATTCCAATTCGCCCTCTCCCCTATCTCCCACTCGAACTACTTTATTTGTGCTCGATCTAGCTATTTTGGTGCCAGTGTGTATGTATGTAGATATGTATGTAGAATATCTACATACATATTTATATATGTATATATACATGCATACCTACATACATACTGTATCTATATATGTATGATATACACGCACATATCTACATACATACATGCATGCATGATATCTACATGTATCATATAGATATCATACATGTATGTAGGTAGATATGTATGTAGATATTCTATCTACATATATACATACATACATACATGTATGATGTAGATATATATATATATACATACATACATACATTTATGTATGAATGTATGTAGATATATATACATATATAAATATGTATGTAGATATTCTACATACATATCTACATACTACATACATGTATGTATACATATATATGCATGTATGAATAATATATATGTATGTATGTACATATACATACATACCCGCCGAATACTCGGGGATTTCATTTTTATTTTTTTTCAAAGGAAAAGGAAAGGGAAAACGGTTGAAAGCAAAGAACTCAGGCAAGCATATCAAATTGCAAGATTTGAGGTCAGCTGAAGGGGAGTGCGAACAGAAAACAAAAGAATCGCCTTCCGAGGAACCGATCCAAGGCCGTGGAGGAAGTTTTTTTTTTTAGGGTATTTGCATCAGTTCTTTGTTTTTCTAGCACAAAAACTAAAATCTGTCAATTTCATTAACCACAGAAAAACTGAAACCCCATTACTGCCTTTTTAAAAAATATGCCAAAATTTATTTGGATGCAAGATATTTACATTGCCTCTTTCCTTGAATTTTTTTTAACATGCAGAACTATTCCCTTAATTCTTTGGATAAAAGGGTTTCCAAAGAAAGATCATATGTTTTCTGATTTATAATTCTTACATAAAACGAGGGTTCAATCTTATAGAGAATATAATGAGGGCAGCCATACAAAAAAATTGGGATACAATGAAGAGATTGAAGAGATCCATGGAACCCATTTTGTTATAGAGAATATGTATGTACATATACATATATGTATGTATATGTACATACATACATATATATTATACATACATGCATACATATCTACATACATATATACATGCATACATATACATACATATATAATATATTATATATGTATGTATATGTATGTATACGCATGTATATATTGTAATGTCCCCTTTTTTCCGAGTGATCATCTAACGGAGTCGGTTAGCCTATTCTATTCTCGTAGGCTAAGCCGGAAGGGCTAGGGAATAACCTAATTGGTTAAATATTATATTGAACCAATTTTATTAGGCCGATTTGAGATGAGAAATGACTTCTTGAGCATTCATGCCATATTCTTTGGAGCAGATTTGAGCGCCCATTTTGGAGGGATTTGGACGAAGATTGCTGCTAGGGTTTCTACCCTAGGTTGAGCGTCACTTCCCAAGGAGGGCAATTTTGATGTTTGAAGACTATTTTGCTATTTTGTGGTATGTATAAACCTAATTTAGGTTTGATTTGTATGAGCGGAAATCTGGGTCATGTTTGGCATGTTTGAGCCCATGAATTTATTGTAAACTCAACTCAGAAGATTCAGATTTATAGCAGCAGACTTCCTTATTCAGAAATCAAATTTATTGGGCATATGTTTGGCTCTTGGATGGTTGTAATTCATGGTTGAAATCATAGTTGATGTTATCTACATGTTTGGCATATTTATGTGGATGTTTGGCACATGTTTATTCGCTGCCCATAAGTGTTTATACTTCAGAAAATAAAAATCAGAATTCAGTCCTGGGGTTTGAGCAGAAACTAAATCAGAAAATTAGGGCAGAAATCAGAATTTCTAGGGCAGATCCTATCAGGGATATTTCATATATCTGCATGTATATGTACATACATACATATATATTATACATACATGCATACATATATGTATACGTGTACATACATACATGTATGGATGTATGTATGCATATACATACATATACATACAATATAAATATGTATATGTATGCAGCATACAATACAATCTATGTACATATACATACCTATATGTATATGTACATATATGTTTATGTAATATACATATACGTATGCTGCATACATACATATATCATATATTGTATGCTGCATACATATACATATATATTGTATGTATATTTGTGTTACACAGGGATGCGTCCCCGGCCCTCAAAGACACGTCTCTGTCCCGTTAGACATTTTGGGGACGGAGGGGACATCCCCTAGCCATCCCCAAAAAATTTTAAAAAACGGAAGCGTCCCCGAACTCGTCCCCCTTTTCGGAAATGCCAAGAAACACATAGCGGACACCTCGCCGTCCCCGAGATAGTTGGGGACATCTGAAACATCCCTTGACTGACCCGGGGATGGCCAGGCGTCCCCTACATCAAACATAAAATCTAACACGTGTAATTTGAATTTTTTGATGTGTGCTACAACTCTTAGTATGTTTCAGATCTACTTGCTGTTGTAAACCAAGAACCATGCTTGAAATCAATTGGGCTGGTAATTATAATGCTTTTTAAGTGCTGGAAATGAAGTCAACATGCAGAAAACAAACAATTGAGCAAGTGAAGTACAAAAAAAACATCACAGAAGATATACCCTGGAGAGACCAGTGTGGGAAACTCCACCATCGAAATGGTTGTCTCCTTATGTCAACCGAACAGCAAGATTACAAGCCAACTCTCATGGAGCCTCTAAGAACACTTTGGGATCAATACATCCATTTACCATGCTATCCTAAACTTGTCCTGCTGTAAATCTCAGCCAGCAAACTTCCTACTCATTCTAAACTTGCCCTGCTATAAAACTCAGTCAGTTGATTCTCACTCAATTGGAATGCATACTTTTATTGCAAGATTCAAAATGTAGCAGTACAAAACAACAATAAAGCAGAAAGGGAATTTCTTCATGATTAAAACTGCTGCTATACTGCTGTCATGATTAAAACTGCTATTATAGTGCTGTCATGATTAAATTTACTGTTGTTTATACTTTATACCACTGTCATGATTAATTTTATTGCTGCTATACTGCTGCTAATAACTGCTAATAATAAATATTTATTGTTGCTATACTGCTGTCCATTAAGTTGTAAATCTCTCTCTCTCTCTCTCTCTCTCTCTCTCTCTCTCTCTCTCTATATATATATATATATATTGAAAAATTCATATATATTGCCGTCTCCAAAAAATGGACCTCAGACTGCCGTCCCGAAACATATCCCCTGTCGTCCCCCGTCCCCAAAACGTCATGGAACACAGATGTATATGTATGTATATGTATGTATGTACATGTATATATGTACATATATACATACATACATACATACATGATACATCTATGCATATTGATATATGTATATACATGCATATACATCTATGTATGTATACATGTACATACATACATACATATCTACATACATGTATGTATTTGTGTATATACATGTATAGATACATGCATGTATGCATCTATTTATGTACATATATGTATATATGCATATACATACATACATCTATCTATGTACATACATGTAATTATATATAAATATATACATACATTCATCTAAACATGTATATGTAGATACGAGTATGTATATATTTATGTATGTATATGCACGTATATATGTATATGCATGTAAATACGTATGTGTATATATGTATGTATATATGCATATACATGCATATACATACATGCAATATATATACATATGTGTATACACATGCATGCATATATATGCATATAATACATATGTATATGCATGTATGTGTATATGTATGTATGTATATGTAACATATATACATATACATACATAACATATACATAAATATATATACATATACATATACATATACACATATATATACATATATTAGATTTTTATATTTTAGTTTGAAATATTTATTTTGGTATATTATATTTGTGTCTCTAGTGATTTAAAATATATATGTATGCTATTTAATATGTATATAAACATATATACACATATTATAATGTATATGTATGCGTATTTACTATTTACATATACTAATACATATATGTAAATATACATACATATTATATATATATATAGTATATACATATAGATATACATATATATGTATGTATGGATGTCCATATGTATGTATATATAATTATATACATACACATATATGTACATGTGTGAATATACATCTATATATATGTGTATGATATATAATATGTATGTAAACATATATACATATACATATATGTATATATGTGTATCTATGATATATCGTACATACATACATCTACATAAATGTAATGTAAATACACATACATATATACATACAGATAGGTCATTCAAGGCGTGGTGTGATGGTTAAAAATGTGGCATGTTAACAAATCCACCAAGGTTCAAACCTCCACTGCGCTGTTGAACTCGCAAGCCTTGTGTCTTCGCTGGGCCACTAGGCCCACAAGTTTGGAACACCTGCGTTAATGGATGGGGTGATAATGCCAAAGATGGGAAGAGATCCTCCAAAAGTGACCTCTCTAGCATGGGGCAAGCTAAAAATTCCTAAGTTTACCATAAAAAAATAAATATATACATATGTATGTATGTATATGTATATGTATGTATGCATGTATATCTGTGTATATACATGTATATGTAAATACACATACATATTATATGTACGCATACAATATGTATGTGTATGTACATATATATCTATATGATGTATACATCTACATAAATGTATTTGTAAATATACATACATATAATATGTAAGATGTATGTGTATTTACATATACATGCATATATAAATACACATCTAAATGTATATACACATGTATATGTAAATACACATACATATTACATATGTATCTATGACATCATACTTACATATATTTATATATGACGTATACATCTACATAAATGTATATGTAAATATACATACATATGTATGTATTTACATATATGTGTATATATACATATAGATATACATACACATGCATACATATATATGTATATACATACACATATAGACATATAGATATACATATACAGATGCATACATATACATGTATATCTATATGTATATGCACACACATATATACACGTGTATGTACAGATTTTATTTTTTTAATTTTTTACGAGTTTTGAATTTTTTCATAAACCCTAACCCAGATACGACATATATATGTATGTATGTAAGGCTTAAATAACCTCTCTAGTACCACTGGCAACCTGTCATAGCTGCGGCACTATATAACATACATAAATGTGTATATATATGTATCATACTATATAATATGTACATATACCTATATGTGTGTATATAAGTATCATATATACATATTAATACATAGTATCATACTTATCAATAGTATGATACATATAAGTATATATAGTATAATACTTATTAATATGTAGTATGATATATACAGAGCATGATACATATATATACATATGTATGATATACTTATAGTATATAGTATGATACATATATAATATATAGTATGATATACATACATATATATAGACACATGTATACGTATATATAATATATATCATATACTATGTATAGTATGATACATTTATGTATATTTAAGTATATACATAGTATGATACATATATGTATATATAAGTATATACATAGTATGATACATATATGTACATAGTATGATACATATATGTATATGTAGTATGATATACATACATCCATATATATACACACGTATACATATATAATGTGTATGATATATAGATATATGTATGTGTATAGGCCAATAATGTACCAGATATGGCCCAAATATAGGCCAATCATATACATGTTATCGGATAATATATGAATGATACATGTGTGTATTATACATGCATTTATACACATATATGATACATAGATAGACATATATACGTAGATATACACATATATGTGCATATCTATGTATATCATACACGATGTATGTATATATATGAATGATATACATACATATATATTATATATACATATGTATATGTATATATAATGTATGTATGTATGTATCTATGTATGTATGACATATATAATATAATGTATACGTATGTATGTGTATATATATGTATGCATATTATATATATGTATGCATATTAAAGTGTTGCATAGGTTGCCAATGGTACTGTTGATGAGTGTTTTGTGACTGCAACAAACATTAGAATAAAACACAGCGTATTCTATCCTCTTGAATAAAGCTTCTCAGACACTGAACTATGTGATCGAATGAGACTGCTCCAAGGTTCCTTTTATGTCAAGTCTTGACGTGCATAGGGACAGACTTAGTGAAATGATGTGATTCGCTGGTAATCACAAGGGGGACTTACGTATCAGACTTAGTGTTTCAGTGCTCAAGGAAGAGAGTCAAGGGTTTCCGTGGATTTTGGAGTCTTGGACGTGGATTCTTCTTTTCCTGGATTGGATTCTCAACTTCTAGCGGAAAAGATCTAAGTTCAACTAGACTAACCTATACGGGTAACGAATGATTTTGCAATAGGCTCTTCTATAATCTACTCCTAAGGAAAATTCAAAGAAAATGAAAAAGATAGGGATAGTGGATGAGAGTTCAGGGATCTAGATGACGGGAAGGACTACTGCTGAAGATTGATGCTGGAACCACGCTTCTACTTCGTAATGCGACAATAGCTAGGCAGAGATGGTGCGATCTTCTGGGGTAGCGGCAAGGATTTTCACACTGTCTTGACATGGAACATGAGACTGATCATTCAAGAACAGTCGAAGTTAAGCTTGGAATTAGTTCAGACTAACCATACAAAGTGATTTCCAAGCCACAGATCACAAATGGTATGAACAAATCAGCATTCAATCATTCAACAATAACATTTTCCATCACATTAACTAACAAAAGCTTGAAATAAAGGAAATAACTTGAATAACTTCCGGATTTGCTTCAAGGAATCAATAAGACCATGTCAAACATCCAAAGAATCATATGAACACCAATATCCAATGCTTATATTCTTGCTTCAGAAGTCTGTATTACAACAATCCAACTGATCCTTGGAGTTTCAACTCAAAAAAATACAGTGCAGAAATGAAAACTAGCTACTAGGGTGCTCTAGGAGCATCAAAAAATGATGGAAAAGAGAGAGTAAAATGAGGCGTCCCCCAACCTTTATATATAGGCAACCAAAAATACATTAGGTCAGAAAGGAAGTCAGAATTCCTTGAAAAGTGTGCCATGAGTCAAAAACCCTAGGAAAGGTAGGTGGGGTCGTCAAATTCCTCATGTAGGTGACTGCCACCTATCCTGGATGTCAGAAGGTGAAAGGATGACCTCCATCTGTCTTGGGTATCCCAACTGACTAGGACTCCTAGACAGGACTGTCCCGCCTGTCTGGAACTTCCTCCTGCTCCTTAGTCTCTGCCTCCAGGAACCTAGTCGAGACGACTTCCAACTCCTCCATAGGAATACTGGGCATGTTATCAATCCGGAACTCCATGACAGACACGACGGTGGTACAAGCGACAAGGATATTTTCCCAATCCGCCCTCAACTTCTAGATAGTGTTAATGAAGATCAAGAATGAGGACACATCCTCAATATGGGATTCCTAGGTAGGATAAGCAGCTTTGAAGTATATGCTCCACATCTTGCCTTTCAACTCCTCTAAGTCAATGACTCCATCCGATGCCACCTCCAGATCAAACCAGGCCTCCAAGGATACAAGGATTTTGTTCTGGATTTCCTTCAACATGGCGTGGGCCTGGGAAGTGTCGCCTTCAATCTTCTCAAGGTTATCTCTCTTCATGACCAAGGCGGAATACCAGCTGAGGAAATCATATACTGAATTTGCATGTATTAATTTGTTCCTCACCTAGTCCGGTTTCGGAGTGTTCATCAGCGCCTTCAGTCTAGGGATGGTCTCCTCTTGGACGACTATGAATTGCTAACATGCATCCAGAATTGCTTGAATTCTATCCATGAGTGTTGTAACTCTCCTGTTCACCTGGACGAGGTCTTCTATGAACTTATGGGCTCTATCCGAGACCTCCATCCAACCTCTTGCTATATGGCTGGTTGTCCTCAAAACTTCAACCTCAGCTAATGAATCCTTAGTTATGCTTAGAAGTTGAGCCATTGCTCCTTGGGCGGACTGCAATGGGCCCATGAGTTGCTAGATGTGTTGCCGCAGTTCCTCATTCTCTTGCTTCAACTGGTTCTTCTTTTCTTCTTCCTTCCTCAACCTTTCTCATATGGCGGCAACAGAATCCTCCAACTCCTCCATTTCCTGATCCTTCGTGGTTGGTCCAAGGTCGACCTTCAAGATGTCAAAATCATCCAGACTGATGTCCTCCTTCGCTTCGGTTACCCTAGGAATTGCCACCTCTACTCGGCGGGATCCTGATTCATCCCTTGTGATCCAAAAAAACTTCTTCGCCTTCTTTGAATCTGTGGATTTCCCTATCCTGGCCAGAAAATCACCAAGTTCAGTGGAAGGATCATTCTTCCTGGTTGTCTTCTTCCGCAACCTATCCTGTAACCAATTGGCTTTTGCGGATGGATTGACTTCCTTCTGTGGTTCTTGTGGATCTTGACCAACTTGTGGTGTGGATGTCAGTACTTCGTCGAAATTGAACTCCTCATCGAGGAATTACAAATTACGGTGATGGAGCATGTCCTCAAGTCGGACCTCCCCTGGATTCCGTGATGAGGGGTTAGGCTGATTTCCCACCACCAGGCTGGGAGTCCATTCCCAGGTGGAATCCATGGACTCACTATCTTCATGATCCACTTGCTCATTCGAGATCATTTCCTCCTCCACGAGTCCCTTATCCTTAACTATTCGCATGTTGTCCTCGAAAAAAAGATCAACCTCCCAGACAGAAGAAGTGCTGGCAGAGTGAGGCCTACTTGCATTCTGCTCCTCCTGGTCAGGCCTACTGATAGGCTCCTTCCGAGCCTTTACTCTATTCGCTGGCGGATCCTCCACAGTCCTGTTCCTTACTTCCTGCCTTCCTGTTCCTTGTTCCCTCACAGGAGTTTCTTCGATCACGTCCTCTTCAGAAGACTGAGAATCCAAGTCTCCCATCAGGTCATAAGTCGGGCGGATGCCCTTCTTGTGCAATTTCTCCGTCTGCTGGTTTATCCATTTCTATGTTATTGTTAGCACGGGTGCCATTAGATCGTCTAAGTGGGTGACCTCAAGATCGGACCAAACCAAGGGTGGAAGGGGTTTATCCTTCTGTTTGAAGAACAGTTGGACTTGCCATCCATCCTCCTTAACTTGATCCGGGACTGAAAAGATCTTGGTGGCCCTGATCAAGTCAACTGAAAGTCGAGAACATGTTCTCCTCTGCACCTCAAAGTCATCTTCAGCATTGGCCCAGTGGTCCTCCAAGTGTACCTTATGCCTATGCTTCCTTCCACATGCAACCCGAGTGGTATTGAACGGGTCGAAGTTTCCTCGTGCGAAATGGGTCACCAGGTTATAGAACTGCAACTCCTCTTCGGATCTTTCTGCGGCTTGGAGAGATGGGCATGCTTCGACCGCATCTTCCGTCTGGACTGGGTAGGCTACCCTGGCCTTCTTCTTCTTCTTCTGAACTTTGTCATAGGCCGAGAGTTGCCTTGTCAATTCCAACAAGAGCATCTTGTCCGACGGATATCTTGGCAGTCTATATGGGTAGGCGGAGAATCCTTGCACTCTGATGTATGTGAACTTCGGGAATTGGATGAACCAGGAGCCATAAGTCCTGATCAACTGCTTGGACTCGGGTGATAACCTTTGGTGAGTGCCTCCTTGGAGGGTCTTTGTGATGTGCATGGCGAATGCGTCATTAAACCTCCTAAAATGGTTTATGTTCTGGAGATGAAGCTGGGTGTAGCAATCATAGACCTTGACTTGCCCTTCTTGATTGTCGATACGTCCCTTCTATGACAGTCCTTGATATTTGTTGTTCCTTGTCAGCATATAGATCACATAGGAACTCATGTAAAAGACCTTTGATTCCTCTAGGTTTCGGAATTGTGCATCAATACTGTCACTGAGGAGTCGAGCCCAATCAATCATCTTCGTCCCGGCGGTGACTTCCTTGATGTAGAACATCCATGGCTCGAAGGTAGAAGACTGAGGACTTCCCATGATCATGTTCAGCATGACGACAAGGTCCCCATGCTCTTGCTTGAAGTTGGATTTAAGGAGTGTCTTGGGCAACTTGGAACGGTGAGGCCTTTTCTTCTGCATCCATGACTTGTTGATGATCCCGAAACAGGTTGCTGGATCGGCCTGGGACATGTCGACTGACTCCTCCTTGCTTGTGTACTCGATGGGACTATAGACCGATATGTTGAACGCCTCCGCAATCTTTTCCTTGGAGAAATTGGCCACCACTATGTTGTTGCGATCGACAACCATCCTTCGTTCTGGATCATAGTGCATGAAACATTCCACGATCAGCTCAGGACAAGGAATGGCGGGCGGGAAACATGCAACTAAAGCAACTCCATTCCGAACAATCTTGGCTGCAAGTTGGGATGGAGGACGTCGATCTACTCCGTACATTCGCTTCCTAATTTCTTCCATGCTTGAGGGATGGATGTTGGTGTCTCCCACGTTCGCCCATTTTGAGATGATTCTGGACTCCACGAGTGTCCCTTTGAGGGCAGCCTTCATTTGAGTTTGTCTTGAAAAGCTCGCCTTGGCACTTGCCATTCACCTGTGGAATCAAGAAAAGAAACAGCAAAGTATAAGTTTTTAAAGGGGTAAGGATGGAGGCAAGATGGGGGTTCTTATTCCCACACATGAGAAGTTAGTACAACGAATTTATGCATGTGGGACTAAAACTTGATAAATGTTAAGTACATAGGAAGGAGAAAACAATAACATTCTAAGTAAGAAGCATTATCCTATGTATTCACATACCTCTCCTTGCACAAGGAACTTTTGACCTTTAATGGAATTTCTAATTTTTTTTTTATGGATTTCTGACCTTCTAATGGATTTTCTGATTTTTATGCAGGAATTTCTGAGTTTTAATGGATTTTCTGCCAAGAAATCTGCCTTAGGAACATTCAGAGATTTGAGTCTTGGAGAAGGATTCGCCTTGGGATGAAGGAGTTTTGGATTTGAAGGATGAAATCTGCCCTAGGAAGATGAATTTCTGCCCTTGAAAACTTCAGAAATCTGCCTTTAACCTACAGAAAATCTGCTCCTTTGACAAATTTAGCTTAGGAAATGATGAAATCTGCACTCCTCCTTGATGAACTTTATTTTCCAAATGATAAATCTGCCTTTTGATATTGAAATCTTCCTTAGAATGCCTTCTTCTCCTTTTGGCTAGACTGAAATCTGCTTTTTGGTTTTGAATTTGTGTTTGAATGATTGGAAAATGACTTGGGCGCCCCTGTATATACGCATTTAGACTCCCTTGTGCCACTTGGCCGACCCAGATTGGTCTAAGAAGAGTTAGCCGCCATATTTTATTACATGGCCGACCTAGATTTTTGTCTTTTATCCTCCAAGGCGGTAGCGTGAATTTTCATGTGTCGGGGATTCCATGAGGTCGGGGATTCCATGAGCAATTAGATTATGCGACCATGGATAACTTCTTCCTAAGTCAGGAATTTCTTCCCTTGGAGTGATTCTGAAACTTATTTGTTGAAATTTGGCTAGGTCTTGGAATATTGCCTCTGTGAAGAACCTCCAGAAGGAAGTTTGTGATCTCATGTTTGAACTGGAATCATGTATGTATGTATGATACATAGATATACACTTGGGTGCGTGTGTGTGAGATGTATGAATAATACATAGATATATGTGTATAACTATGTGTCATATATGTGTATACACATATCTAGGTATCATTGATACATTATACATATATATACATATACATATATGTCTATATCTATGTATCATATATGTATACACACACACACACATATATATATATATCATTGATACATTATACATCAACATACATATATACCTATACATATGTGTATATCCATGTATCATGCATACATTATACATTACATATATACATACATATGTGTATATATCCATGTATCATTTATACATTATACACACGTGTATATCTATGTATCATACATAGATATCACGTACATATGTGATATGTGTGTATAGCTATGTATGTATGGCTTAAATAGCCTTCTTGGTACCATTGGTAACCTGTCACAGCTACAACACTTGAATACAAGTGTGTAAAATCTTAAATAACCTCCCTACTACCATTGGCCCATATTTGGGTCGTATCTGATACATTTGGCTTCGGCACCACACCATTTGGTGTCATATCCAATTTAGGCTTTATGTACATACATATTTATATATACACATGTATGTATATGCATGTATGATATATATACAAATATATATGTATATGCATACATATACATATAAATATCTGCAGTAATGACCAAACTGTAAATATTTTGCTGAAGAAGTAAGGTTATGAAAAGTTATGGTAATGACTCTTGAAACACCCAAATTAACCAGAAAATAATCATTATTAGAAATATGCGTATGTATACATACATACACATATATACATATACATACATATATGTATATATCATACATATTTATACATATATGATATATGTACATGTGTATATAAATAAGTATTTATGTTTATGTATGTACATAAACCCTAAACCAAATACAACACCAAATGGTGTGGTGTCGTATTCAAATGTATTAGATATGGCCCAAATATAGGCCAACGGTATTAGGTAAGTTATTTAAGATTTTACACTCTCATGCATACATACACATAGATAATACAGGCCAATGGTATTAGGGAAGTTATTTATGTGTATGTATGATCTTAAAAATAACTTCCCTAATACCATTGGCCTATATTATGTATGTGTATGTACTATGTATGCATGAGAGTGTAAAATCTTAAATAACTTCCCTAATGCCATTGGCCTATATTATGTATGTGTGTGTATGCATGGGAGTGTAAAATCATAAATAACTTCCCTAATACCATTGGCCTATATATGGGCCATATCTAATACATTTGGATACAACACCACACCATTTCGTGTAGGGTTTTTATACATAAATGTACATAGATACACATGTATGTATGTACACAGCATATTTCTAATAATTATTTTCTAGTTAATTTGGGTATTTCAGGAGTCATTACTATAATTTTTCGTAACCTTACATCTTCTGCAGATATATGTGTGTACAATTTTCTGCAGATATGTATGTATATATGTGTCTACAATTTATTTCTTTTTTTAAAATTTGCAAGTTTCGAATGTTTTTCATAAACCCTTAACCGGATATGGATCAAATATAGGCCAATTGTATCAGGGCAGCTATTTAAGATTTTACGCACTCATATTCAAGTACTGCAGCTATGATAATTTCCAATTGTATTAGGAAGGTTATTTTTAAGGTTCTACACCATCTCAAGTTCAAGTGCTGCAGCTGTGACAGATTGCCAGTGGCATCAAGGAGGTTATTTAAGCTGTCAAACCATTCTACGTCCAAGTGCCACAGCTGTGACAGGTTGCCAATGATATCAAGGAGTTTATTTAAGCCCAAGTCCAAGTGCTGCAGCTGTGAAAGGTTGCAAATAGTATCAGGGAGGTTATTTAAGATTTTATACGCTCTCCTATTCAAGTGTTGCAGCTGTGACAGGTTGCCAATGGTACCAATAAGGTTATTTAAGCCATACATACACATATATGTATATATATATGTATGTATGTATGCATATAAAATATACATACATACACACACATATATGTATGTATGTACCAGACCCATACAGGTATGGGGGCCAGGCTTAAATTTGACAGTCCACCTTGCCTGTCGAGAAATCTTTTTCCTACAGTTTAGTCTTCATTATTGCATGACAATTAATTTTTTTTAATGCAAGCCAAATTTTATATAAGAAATATAAATAAAATTTAGAAATGGTTTTAATGTATTCATACCAAGGTATTTCAAATAATGTATGCATTCTACTTTCTATTTTTTATAACTGCCAGGCCCTTATCCTTCAATGCAAGAGGCTGGAATGAATATAAAAAATTCTATAAAAAAAACCTTAAAAGTATTGAGAACTTCTTAAAAAATCTAAAAATTTGGGTTTTTTTTTAAATAATAGAAGTTTCTATTAAAAATAGAAGAAGTTTCTATTGAAGAATTTAAAAATTATATATATACAGTCAGATATTCATATTAATTGGTTTTTCTACAGTTTCTAAAATAAATTAGATGTATGTTAATACAGTCAAATATTTATTTTCATTGTATTTTACAATTAAAATCTTTAAATACAGCTATACAACTGTCAAATTTAAGCCCTATTGGGGCAATGCTGCAAAACCTAATAACTTAGTGTATATATATATGGGTACGGGGGGCAATGCTGCAGAACCCGGTAACTTTGTGTGTATATATTATGGGGGACAATGCTGCAGAACCCTAACGTAGTATATATATGTAGATATGTATATATGTGTGTGTCATACATACATATATATACTAAGTTACCATAGCATATATATACTAAGTTACCGAGTTCTGCAACATTGCCTCCCATACCCATATATACATACATACATACATATATATACAAAGTTACTAGGTTCTGCAACATTGCCCCCCGTAATATATATATATACTAAGTTACTAGGTTATGTAGCATTGCTCCCCGTACCCGTACGGGTTCAATTCGAGGCCAGGATGGACTAGGGTTTTCTCCGAGCACCCCGAGTTTGTTGTGAAGGAGATTTGTTGTGGGTCATTCATAACAAACCTGGGGTGCGAACCTCCCTCCTTCATAACAAACCTGGGTGTCTAGGGCGGACCTTGGGCGAGCCCGGGCCGAACCTAGGAGGACCCAAGTGTATGGAGGTGAAAGTCAACGTAAAAAACATCAAAAGGGTGCTATTATCCAAGTGTTGAAAGCTCATTTTGCCATCAGTCATCACTCGAAAGCTTTCGCTGTTAGAATTTGAACTAGAGAGGTTGAGCTAATGAATTGCTTAGAAAACAGGTGAGGGGAATGGGCTCTTGCATCCCCCGTCTCGAGACTCTATGGAACCTAGCTTATTTTGCTTAAAGTTGTACATTTAAGCAGGTTGAGTTCTTTAATTGATTGTAATTTCATTTTGTATTAACATTTGACAAACCACTGAAATATAGTTATATTGAGTATTACTGTATTTACTATTGTGTATATATACATACAACAATGCTCAATATAACTATGTTATATATATCTATTAGCCGATAGGCTTTTATATGTGAGCATTATAGTGCTCGGAATTGTCCCACGCCGTAAAAAAAAAAAAAATCGCACCAGAAAATTTTCTTAAGTCGTCGGTTGTTCCTATCGGCATATTCCTTGAACCTCCTATGGGTGCAAGTGCTAGTTTACATATGTATATCATACACACGTCTGTGTGTATATATGTATGCATAATAATAATATATGTGTATATATATGTATGCATAATAATACAATATATGTGTATATTTGTATGTATAATATATATATATATTCTATGTACATAGATATAGAGTATATTATACATACATATTTATACACATGTATGTATGTGTGTATAATATACAGTACATATATATGTATATGTATGTGTGTATATATATATATATGCATGGCTTAAAAAACCTTTTTGGTATGATTGGCAACCTGTCACAGTTGCAAAACTTCAATATGAGCGCATCTAAAATCTTAAATAACTTCCTCGATACCATTGCCCTATATCTGAGTCGTATCCAACACATTTGGATACAACACCGCACCATTTGGTGTCGCATCTGGTTTAGGGTTTATGTACAAATATATGTACATATATATACACATTTATTTGGATGCAAGTATGTATGATATATATTCATGTATACATATGTGTATATATGTATGTATGTATTTGTGTGTCTGTATCTATACATATGTAGATATGTGTGTGTGCACGCATGCTTAAAATTTATTTTTATTTTTTTTTTTGGGCAAGTTTTGAATGTTTTCATAAACCCTAAACCGGATACGGCACCACACAAATTATTTAAGATTTTACACTCTCATATTCAAGTGCTACAGCTGTGACAATTGCCAATAGTATCAAGAAGGTTATTTAAGTTTCTACACCATCTCAAGTTCAAGTGCTGCAGCTGTGACAGATTGCCAATGGTATTAGGGAGGTTATTTAAGCTGTCACCCCATTCCAACTCCAAGTGCCACAGGTTGCCAATGGTATCAGGGAGGTTATTTAAGCTATCACGCCCTCCCAAGTTCAAGTGCCGCAGCTGTGACAGGTTGCCAGTGGTATCAGAGGCATTATTTAAGTTGTAACACCTTTCCATGTCCAAGTGCCACAGCTGTGACATGTTGTCAATGGCATCAGGGAGGTTATTTAAGTTTCTACACCATCTCAAGTTCAAGTGCTGCAGCTGAGACATTTTATCAATGGTATCAGAAAGGTTCTTTAAGCTTTCCTGTTCCATGTTAAGTGCTGCAGCAGAGAGAGGTTGTCAATGGTGTCAGGGAGGTTATTTAAGTTTCTACACCATCTCAAGTTCAAGTGCTGCAGCTGAGACATTTTACCAATGGTATCAAGGAGGTTCTTTAAGCTTTCCTGTTCCATGTTCAGGTGCTACAGCCGTGAGAGGATGCCAATGGTATCAGGGAGGTTATTTACATTTCTACAAAATCTCAAGTCCAACTGCTGTGCAATGTCCCCCAGTTTTCAACACTTCTTTTTTTAATTTTTATTCATTTATCACATTCCCTGGTACTATCAATGGTACTGTTACAAGGGTTACTTAAGCCAGATACCCTTTAGAAATGAAGTCTATATCTCCCACTAAGAATTCACAAGATGGAGCTGGATTAGAATATCACTTAGAATTCACATAGAATCTCACAAAGGTTCAGATAACTTATCCAGAAGTAAACTAGTTTATAACCCACAATACCATCTTTCTACTCTAGTAATCCATAGGTACACAACTAATAAGGCACATTTACCTCCACCTACAAGTGGCAATTTCTCTTACCTCCCTGAGACCTGAGCAATGTTGAGAATGTGTTTGTCTCTAGAAGTTATTATAACTCTGCTGCCAGGGGCCAGACAATCCCCAGCCAAAGCATCCAATTGTACAACGGCATTCAATCATCCAAAAGAAGAAGCACACGGTTTCCTTCTAAACGATCCAGGATGAACAAAGATATGCCCTGATCGACACTGTGCACTTCTACATCATATTTAGTTAAATCTTTAAGAATTTGTTTCTGCAAATTTGTGAGGCCTGTGGCATCTGCAGGAGTGGCACGGACATTAACTACAAAGGAAGCAGCATTGAAATCACCATAAACTTGATTGTACATGGCCTTGGCAACTGTGGTCTTGCCAATACCACCAATACCCCATATTCCAGCTTTAACACCTCTTCCACTGAATTGAAATTTAATTTTCGAATGAGAGCATTCTTAATGCTGTCCATCACTGGATGTTTGGCAACTTCTAACGGCACTATGTCCAATGTCTTAGACTTAATCATGTCATTCACCACCATCTTTAATAGCCGAGCTTCAAAGCTGCAATGGCTGACTTACTAACATGATCAGCGTAGGTCAGCAGAAATTGCCAAACTACTACTTCTTATCCTCATTCCACTTCTCCGCAAAGGATTGCAAGAAAAGTTGGAAAATAAAACTAACATATAATATGAAAGAGAAAAGTTGGAAAATAGGACATTACTTTGTATATATTATGAATAAACTTCTCAGAAAAATTAGTTAGTGTTGCAAATAATTTACATTTAAGAATTATCTGGGTCAATAAAGAAGCCTAGCATTTTATAAGAGTTCTTCAGTTCCAGTCTTAATTAATCTATAAAAATTTAATACAACATCAAAACTAGTTGCTAATCAGCCTTTAAAAAAATTATTAACTTGCCAATCTGAGATAAAGTCTCAAAATTATATAATTATATTTGAAAAACTGTTAGACAGGAGTGGCCAGTGGACCATAAATGTCACCTATCATTCAGCAATTAAATAATTGATAAGTAACTGTTCTTCTGTTTTTATGGCCATGGGTTTGGTTTTTTTTCCTTTTTGGTGGGCAGGGCGAGGGGTGGCAAGGCCGGGGAGATCCACTCATAGGGCCGGTTGTTTCCCTGGCCAAGTGGCTCTGTAGAGCTTGTATTTCATTTCATTCCAACCTTCAATATAAAAAATTTATCCAAACCAAAAATAAAGAAAAACAAACAGAAAAAAATAATTTAATCTACGGTTCTTAGCATGTCAATCTAAGATTTAGTTTTAAAATCAAATAATTATATTTCAAAAACTGCAGGGGCAGGAAGGCAGAGTGGAGGTCTACATTTTATAGGGATAAATTTAATGAAGTCATTGGAAAACTTTTAGTCCCCTCCCCCGCTTAAGATTTTATCGGTATAGATTCATTTTATGTCAGTAACTGCAACATAGAAATAAAACCCCAGCCTCCTATTTTATAAGAATAGATTCATTTTATTTCAGTAACTAACTGCATTTTTCTCAGCCCCTTCCCTAAGACCCTATCCTTAGGTAATTATATTTGAGTGGAGTCACATATATCACCTATTATCCAGCGGCTGCAATGAAATAATTAACCAAAAATATAGAAAATCCGGCAGAAAGTGAGGCCCATTACTTACCCTTGAGTTATATCCATGAACCAGCCTCAGAAAGAACAGATCTTTTCGCATGCTTCCACCCATAAATCTCTTCTCTTGGGTATCAACTTGAATGGCCATAATGTTTAAGAAATGACTTGTTCCAGGATATCTAACATGAGTTAGACACATGATAAAAGAGAGAAATAATCAAGCCAGTGGTGCTCAACATTGCAGCAGACTCTTTGAGACACCATTGTGAGTCTGCCTAGCCTTTGGAAATATAGGAATGGGAATGGCACTGCTCTTGATTGCTCTTTCCAGCTCAACGCAATCATTTCCCCCTTTTCCAATTTATGCCTATCTAAAAAGACATTCAGTTCTGCAGCGGAAAGAGCTTGGAAGAGATGATCAACCAGAGTCTTTCTCACATCTCCTCTGAAACTCAAAAACACATGATACCTCTTATCGCTTTGGAAGGCAAGTTTAGGTGTGGGAGGCTTGTATTTTTTCATCTTAGAGTTGGATCTCAAGAGGAAGGCTTATTCAGGATAGAAAGAAAACAGAGAATTAAACCCAAAATTACAGATCTGTGAACTCCTATCACACATTCCGGTGCCATGTTTACTTCTAAATAGCAAATGACAGCCGACATTACCTAGTAATGCAGGCGAGCTCACTTTTATTAGAACTTCAATTACAACATTCAGTCGTAATCCCACAGTAAGCGCGCCCACTTTTATTAGTACCTGCCTCGGTACTATTGTGTTCAAAATGGCTTCACTTCTCAATTACTTCTCAACCATCCGCTAATGATATCGTTTGTTTTTTTCAACCGACTGCAAATATTACCAATGTCTAATGTCGAATTCTGTTTCTATTGGCTGCAACCTTTCCCCTCTTATTTTCGCCATTAAATTAAATTAGCACAAAATTTTGTAAGTGGCTGTGAAAATCAGGGGTAGACAACTCAATTCCACAAACAAGAAACAAATATGCTGCTAATTTATTTTTTACAGTCGCTTACAGAATATTGTGCTAATTTATTCCCCTAAAAATTATAAATGGGATTTTCTTTTTCACAAAATTTTAAAAAATAGCCATTAAAACTATTCCTCTTCTACAATTCCTTAAATTACCGTGGAAACCGACACTAATAAACCAGTCCATACTAGAAATCCCCCAAAACTTTCCGAATTGTCCATTACATAGCATTGTAAATGAGTGCTTCAGGATTATACTGTATAATCCTGAAGCACTCATTTACAATATTATGGACTGTGGAAATCTGATGTCTATTATCATTACATAGCATGTTCAAACCATTATTTTTTTAATTCAGCATTTTTTCTTTGAGAGATTTAAACTAAGGGAGAGAAAATCCTAAAACGTATAAAGCACAATAAATTTACCATATGAAATTCATATCAGAGTAAACAAACACAACCCACAAACCCCAGAGATTTATTTCCAATAAAACACAATATTAGGCAAATTTCCATAACTTGAATGTAATTTCAAAGAGGAAAATAAACAAATTACTGAAGCAATCTTACTACAGCTGTTGACAAGGCGCAGCAGTGATCCCTTCTTGCTGAAAGCTATGCCACTGGACTTGGAGAAAGGGACCTCGTACATCAATTTCAACTTCATTTCTACGATTTTGAATACCTTCTCAGAGGAAAGACATTTATTGATGAAAAACCTTCTCGTCTATGCCAGAACTCCCTACTTATCAGTCGTTTTCCGGTCTACTTGTTCCCACACATTTGAAATGGTTAGTATACCTTTTACAGCGAACAGAGATTTCCAACTTGAGATATCTCGATTCTGATTCATCTCATTATGCAGACGCTAGGGTAGGGCATGTTCATCGATGCACACATTTGAGAACCACATTTTGCAGCCGCAAAATCTACACTAAACTGAGAGAAATGAAAAATACATCCATAAATGTGATAAATTTGCATCTGAAATACTTACATTCCTTGTTTGAACCAATTCTGCTCCAGCGGTTTTGGTCTGCTTGACACGCTCTGTACTGGTCTTGAACACTTGTCGAGTTAGCAAAAGCTTTAGACGCATCGGACGGTATATTTTTCAGACTTTTATTATAAATCGGGTGTAGGAAAAACATGCTTCTGTGCCTGTCTTGTCGATGTTTATTGCTTCCGGCCGTCCGTATACTTGGGCAGATGTGCAATAACTCTAATATAAATATAATAACAATTAATTAGAAAAAATAAAATTAAACTATTTAACATTAAAGATAATATTTGAATTTGTCAAAAAAACAATTATAAACTATAAATTTATAAATTATTTTTTTGTTATTGGTTGTTATTGTTTTGTAGGAGTTAAGGACAACACTGAGAGGGGGGGTGAATCAGTGTTGTGTAAATTCTTTAATCTTTTTCAAACTTTAACTTTCTGAGCACAAGGAATGAATGATACCTTTGATTTGTCAAATACATATGCACATGACTATGAATGCAGAAAGAGAATAAAACTTCATAAGTAAATTGAACACACACAAGGAAGATCAATAAGAATCATAACACAAGATATGCACGAGTGGAAAACCCATCAGGGTAGAAAAACCACTCCAGAATTGCCTCACTGGCTTAACTGAAAAACATGCCTCACTGGCAATACAAATTGTCTCACTGACAAATATTAAGGTCACACTGACCTATAAGCCTCACTGGCTAATACAATGCCTCACTGGCAAACCAAATCACCAATAGAAGTTATAAACCAAATCAGAGGGATACTCTGTTTCCATTCAATACAAATATATGTCTGTCAAATACCCATTCTATTCAATCTGACATCTCAACAATCCTTTATTCTGATCCAATCAACACTGCATTCTAACAACACTGCATATCAAATGTGTATTCTAATCCAACACTTCACAACACGGTATGTTTCATCTCTATACTTCTTAATTCATCCATCAATGCACCTGAAAAACTATTATATGTAAATTGGATGTCTTTTCACCTTTCACATTCTGCACAGTCATTTGCTCTCACTGAAGATCATTTTGTCCTTTCATCTTCTCTTTTTAATGTCTTCAAAAAACAATGCATCTCATCTTATCATCTGCAAGAACATAATATCTAATCCTCAAAACCTTTCACATTCTCCAAATTCACGAAACCAAAATCCCATTAATATTTCCTCTTAGAGATGAAAAAATTTCTTTTCATATTTGAGACCTTTCAATTCAATTCTCTTCAATTTCCTGATCATTTGCCATTTTTAAGATTTCTCACAAAAATTATTTTCTTCACCTACAAAATAATATCAAAATGAGCCTTCAATCAATCTGCAAAATAAGAGTAAGAAATCATATTTATTTTTGCACCAATCTGCCCTGGAAATATTATCTTTCTCTTGATATTCCTGCAAGAAAATTTAATCATCAAACTTCAAAAATATCTTCAAAAGACAATCTCCTGCAAAATAACAAATCTTTTCAACTTCTTCCTCTGCAACAAATCCTGAACCAAACGAATTATATCTCTGCAAAAAAAAATCAATTTCTTTTCAATTTTCATTTTGAATATCCCTCCAATCTTTCATTTCCTTCTCAAAAATTTCGTTCATCTTCTCTGCAAACATGATCCTTCATATTCTTTTCAATGATATTCTTCATATCCCAAAAAAAATCTCCTCAAAATTTTTGATGTTTATCTCTTTTGTGACTTCCATACAAAAATATCTTCATAAAGATTTTTCCTTTTTAAAAAAATAATAAAAATCTCCTTAAAAAAAACATTCCTTACATTTGTCACATAAGTGACCGACCAAAAAGGAAATTACTAAGTTTTTAAAAAGGAAATTATTTATATATGATTCGGGCTTAAAAAATATTCTAAATTCTTCACACATTTTTAAGAAAGAAAAAAGCTTTTTCTTTAAAGCCTCGACCTCACACTAAACCGTGCCCTTTTAGATTTTTGGCGGTGGAATTTTAAATTTAAAAAACATTTGAAATGCCGCCCACTTCATAGCCTTTTATAAGCTTTTGCCCGCGCATGTGAATGACTTGTTCTATCGGTGGAAAGGGGGAAAGGGGCCGGTTGCCTTGTGGTATTAAACCCTCCACCAGGTGATGTTTAGTGAAATGACCTTCTGTCACAGGTCAGTCTAAAATTATAACATAAAGTATGACTATTATTGCAAGGGCAGAAAATAGGACTTTATAAACTCCTTTATAAACCTTGAGTTTATAAATAATATCTCCAATAAAAATTAATTCCAATCTTGTTAAGAACTACAACAAGAACTAAACAACCTTGTTCCTCTGCATGAACAACACTGATAATGAATCTTCTTATAACCATCATGGACCCAAAGAAGCATAGTGAACACAATGATTTGATTAGGACATGAACACCAAAAAAGACCAAATGAAATCATTAATATGAACATTGCAAACCTTTGAATACCAACAACTGATATCATCAACCTTGTCAAGAACCTGATGAATAATGAAGACCATGCCTACCAAGAATATGTCATGTTCACTGATAAATCATGACATTGTGAAGAACATATCTCTCCAACTGATTGTATGAACTAAGTAAACTATGAATGAAGATCACACAAGATGATGTCTCATGCTCCTGCTCCTATCAACAACAATCAAGATAATGTACTCCTGATGATGCAAGATCAAACCTGTGAAGTATAAAACCATTCTCTACATCTGCAAGACACATCGGATTTCAAACAACCAATACATTGTCCTGAATTATGACATGAGGACCAAACACCTTTTTGTCATCAATGACAACCTGTCACCATCACTTACCTAGTAAATAGATTTATTTTTGTTAAAGAGTTTTTTATTTTTGTTTTTTTTTTCTTTTTGTCAAGAGGCTTTTGGTCTACTAGTGAAGTTGAATGGTTTCAAGGATCAAGTCTTACCAAGTGTAAGGCTCCGACATCATAAGGACGAGGCAGGGATCGTACCTTTTTAATAGTAAGTGATTCAAGGTGTTGTAAGTTTAATTTTGTGCAATTAATCTTTGAATAGATTTTTGTGCTATTGAATAGATTTTTGTGTAAGAAAGAATAACTCAAGGAAGCATAGGCGAAGAAACCATAGGCAATTGACATTACTTTCAACTGCTACTTATAATGTATGTCATCTTACTATTGGTCATGCTTTTAACCAATATATCTTCCTCCATTAGTCCATCCAAAGAATTTTCATCAATGTTAAATTTATTTTTTGCCATGTTCAAGTCTGTATGCATTAATTAAAAATTTTAATTTTGGTAACCCTTTGCTAGTTTTTTCTAGTGCAGATAAAGGGGTGGGGTTTAACTAGCTACTAATTTTATAAACATTTGAGATGTCATTTTTGTTGGCTCATAGTCTTGTCGTTAGCTTCAAATCTTTACATCTAAAATTTGAATTTTTCATGCCCGTATTTCTCCCATCTGTGACAATTTCTAGTTAGTTAGTTTTCTATGTGATGTATTTTTTGTCGAAAGCATTCCCTCTTTAAGGAAGAGGGAGCTGACTTATAAAATCGATAGTTGAGAGCTTTTAAGAAGGATGCAAGATGATTGAAATCATGTTGGCCATTCAGTTTACATCCTTGTCAAATGTTTTGAGCTTTCTTTGATGTTACACGCACGTTAAGAAGTTGCAATTTATAATGCTATTTTCTTCACCTTCAAATGTTTTTTTAAAAGTTTTATGGTTAGTGGTGGAAGGTAGGTGTTCGACGTTAAAGAATGGTTGTGCAGTGGTTTGTCATGTCATTCATCTATTTTTAAATTCAAAGTCCATTGAATGGTCTAAGTTTGTCCATTTTCCATTCTAAAGTCCTAACTTTCAATGGCATGGGTGCCTGCAAAATTTAAGAATTTAAGCTTTTTTAAAGTCCTAGAAGATTTGTGAAGGGGTCGTAATTGTCTGCACTTTTTTCTCTGAGCTAAATTTTATTATCAGCATGGCTTCCTTACAAGAAGATTCAAGTCCAACAATGGACTAGTTAGGTAGGTTTAGAAAATTTGGATCTGAATACCCATTTCATTTTTTAGTCAAAATCTAGTGAAGTATTTTGTTTACTGGGAGGCAATGTTTTTAATTCAAGGGTTTGAGGGTTTATGGGACATCAACTCTAAGGCCACATGGGTTCTCCACTATTGGTGAGATATTGCCTTTCTACTTGTTTTGGAATTGTGTTTGTGGGACCTATTATAGGCAGCCATGATTGTGTTTGCAAAAGCAATCATAGGTGGCCATAACAAAGTGACAGGAATGGTCATTAGCAAGGAGGCAATATAGAGCTTAATGGGGCAATGGATGAAAGGAGAGGCCTATAGCAACGCTTTGTAGGGACAAGTCCAACTCCAAGGAGAAGAAATAATCCTTGTGGTGGTGCCCCATGGGACGCTCACCATATAGGGTTGTAGCCCCTTAGGGTCTACACCCTGTTGGGACAGGAAAATTTCTAAATTTTCCTATACTCTTATCCATCCCCTGTCCAACCAAATCAGAACATTATACCCCCAAAATCATAATAACAGTCGGTAAATTCCTCAAACATTACATGATTTGTATGATAAGATCCCTACCATAACTATTTGTCTCACCTCCCAAACCATAATCTGAAAAAACCTTCAGTTCTCTGATTTCGGCAAGACCTTAGTTTTTTCATGTTGACCCATGTTTCATTTGAAGCAGATTAGATGTGTATCGGCATTAGGTGTAAAATCAAAATAAGAATTTCAAGAAGCCCCAATAAAGGAAGTTATGTTGATGACCCCTTATCGAAAAGAGAATCCCCAGTCACACCGAATTGATCAAATACAAGGACCATCGGGATGAGAAAGCATTATCAAAAAATACTCTGAACATTCCCCCGACAACGTAGATCACAGCGATGAGGAAATCCGACAAGAGTCCTACCGAACAACTCAGGAAACAGATTGAACTATCGACTCATCGGGAAGAGATGCACATCAAAACAAAAAATTAATGTTTATCCGACCTTATGATGTCTCAGCAACCATAAAGCAGTTTCAGCCAAAGTCATACCGATATATGTGAAGGATATAACTCATCAGCAAAAAGAAGCAGATCAGAGTAGGATTTATAGGTCCTTCCGAGTCTATAGTCACAATGACAAAGGAATTTAGTGACATATGACTATGATCATTATGATGAAAAAAGAATAGAAAGGACAGCATCGGGGAAACAACAAGGATCGGATAAATCAAATAAGGTCATCCCGATAGCATATGTTGTTCCGATGAAGACAATAACCACACACATCGATGAAACTCTTTCTGACAGGTCACATGTGTCAGAAAGGCAAGTGATATCGGTATCGATTTCTTGGGTCTTACCGATTTCACTAATCTGCCCTATAAAGAGAAATCGATAAACATTTCAGGAAGATTCATCCAATATAAATAATTAATATTGGAGAGATTTGAAATATCAGAGTAGGATGTTGTTCTCACAACGATAGTGTAAGTCAAGCTGACAACAGCTTCTATGCTCATTCTTATATCAGATAGGCATTGAAACGTCCCGCCGATAAAAACATATATATGCTTTCATGAAAAGTAACATCGAGGAAATAAAATAAAGGGTCACAGCGATTGAGTCATCTGCAAATATTCGCGCCATAAGAAGCATTTAGATCGCACTGACATTACAAAAGTTCTGCCGATGAAGGATGTTATGATGATGTGACATTTCAAAATGATTATGGACATTAATGCACTGGAAGTATTAATTATAGGCTGAGAAGAAATCCCCTAAGAGGTCATTCTAAATCATTGCAATTGTGTTCGAAAGAATTGTCTGAGAAGAGCACGCAAGCGAGAATTTGAAGGAGAAAACAAAGGAATTAGGTGATTGTCTCAAGCAACAGGTAGACACATAAAACCTCTGTGTGGTGACTTACAGTTTGTATTTGCTATTCATAATTATAAATAACGGAGACACCAGTAAAGGGCAAGGGTAGAAAATAACAGGGTGAAACCAGTAAACCTAAGAAACAAAAAACTGATAAAGGTCTTAATGAAAAGGTGAAAAAGAAAATTAAATCAGGATTTGATAGATCAATTGCCTGGGTCTACCCCTAAAGCCCGAAGGTCTACACAACTCAGGGTGGAGGTGGAGAAGTTAAAAGACAAATACAAATACATGGGAAATATATGGAGACCAATCAGAGGCTATGAATTGTTTAAATTCCATTATGATAGAAGATTTAGAAATGTCCCAGTGTCTAATCCGTGGCATTTGAATTTGGGCAAATTGGTTGTCCCAGATATGTTTGTGAATGTGGAACTCCTAATACTTTTGGCTAAATATTACAATCCCATCCTCAAAGCCATATGCAATCCACAAGGAGAGCCTATTATACACATCCAAAAATGCCATTTGTGAAGTATTTAATTTGGATGACTTATGTACACATCCCATAGTATATGAGGATTTAGACAAAGAATACTGGAGGATGGACACCACATACAATAGATGGAGATTGCTTCTCCACAGGCCTAGGGCAGAGGGAAAAACAGTACCTTTTGATGACAATGATGGACCTCCATTCCATGTGTCCTTGTTTGAACCTTATATGAAATACACATATTATTCCATTGGCCAAGTCCTAGGGTCAGAAGTTCCTGATTTCATGACAATTCCATTAATGGTGATAGCAACAGATATCCAATGTCATAATGCTAGGCAATTTGACTATGCTACTTATATTTTTAGAAAGATTGATTCTAGCTTAATTGCGATTAAGAACAACGCCCCAACAGTTTCTTTTGAGCATTATTCACTCCTCATGCACATGGTATTATACTATGGCCAGGAAATGGGAATATGGCCAAATGAACTCATAATTGCTCAAATAGACAAAAGGTGACAAACGTTGCCTATGCAGATGTGGACAAGGGTATGGGATAGTAGGTTTGCCCACTCCATTTACATTTATTTTGAAGAATATTATGTAAAAGTGTTGTATAGATACTTTATTCATCCCTGTGAATATTCATTGTCAGATGAAATAAAAATGTTTCTCAGACCAAAAGACTTTGGTGGCCCCCCAACTCTCACATACAATTAGGGAGATTGGTATTGCTTTGAGGACTCAACTATGGTCAGAATTTATGGTTTTGAAGATATCCCATTTATACTGCCCAAGACAGTTCCTGATAGGATTGCTTACTTGGAGATAGTCAGACAGATGAACTGTTCCAATGTGATGAACTTAAGTGCCTATGACAAACAATCCTTCATGCCTAGTACTCTGTGCTTCGGGGATTTTACTGTGGTGTCTAAGGAAGGTTATGGTCTCATCAAAGATAAATTAATGCATTACAACATGAGGTGTGCCGAGGCAAGAAAAGGATTTGATCCTGAGGGTTTCATTGATTTTGCTAGAAGAAAACAAAATCTTAGTGGATACACACACATTCCATATCCACATGATGATATTATTAGGAACATGGAAGAAGCCGAAGTCAAATTGGTAATTGAAAAATATAATAGAGAATTAGATGAGAAAAGAAAACAACTTTCAGAAATAGAGTTATTATCTTCTGGTGATGAGGAATCCGCAGGTGAAGAGGAGCTCCATGAACAGACAAATAGAATCTCTAGATGAAAAATGGAAGGTTATCAACTTCCTAGTAGAGAGCAGGATGAAGAGGGGCCTAGTGATGAGGATCCCAGACATTTAGCATATGATTCTTTCATTGTAGATGATCAATTCATTCATTCTCGGGAATTTAAATCATTTTTGTATAAATGCAAAGGAAAGGAACTCAGAGAATCAGTTGAAGATGTCACAGCTTATAATGAAAGACAATTGATGGATGTGTTAAAGACAACATTAGATAATGAGTTGAGGGCTATGACTAAACTAACAAAGACAAACAGTTGCTTAGAGAAGTGGGTGTCATGATATTTCTTGGACTTGACATAAATTTTGCCTTGGTATTTGATAGTTTCTTGCACAATACTGATGATAAATACAAACTCACTCCTGAAAGTGTAACAGAGATATACATGGGTACCAAGTATAACAATGATGAAAACTCACTCGTGATATGGGCCCTATACCCTCCTCATAAGAAGACTGCCATTATAGATACTGCAAAGACCTTTGGGCATGTTATGACTTTGAAAGCAGGAGAAATTGATCCTTTGAATACTGCAGATATTGGTATAAATGTTGCAAGACTGAATAAAGCACAGGCTGAAATGCTGATCAAGGAGCGAGATGCATATAAACTGAGTTGTGAAAGATTGACAAAGGAAAATGATTTCCTAAAAGATGCTGTCAAGAATGCCTTCAGAGGTTCAATTAAAAGATTAACCCAAGGAGAAAGTTCACAAAGTGCCCAGTCACCATCTATCGATCAAATAGCCCAGGTTCAAATTGACACACTTGCAGCAGTACTACATAATAGGCATATCAATATGATGCATTGGATGAATAAATTCTGGGATGTCTACTCTGAGAATCATAAGGTTATCCAAGAACATGAGAGGTTAAATAATAGGCTCCAAGAGAAACTCCATGAGATACAGAGTAGGGATACTCCTGACAGTACAGGTATCTCCAGTGCCCAAGATTTGATCGAACAACATAAGAAATATCATGACCAGCTTCAAAATGATACCAAGGAATGTGTTGAGGCTTCAAAGACAGGTGTACCTATGTTGTTCAGAAATGATAAGGAGTTGAAAAGAAAAGATGAATGGATTAAAGAATGCCAGGTGATATTACAGGAGGCTCTAGAAGCTCTCAAAGATAAAGACTCGGCATCTGGGGAGGCCTCCAAGCATTTGGAAAAGATGGTGACGATAGATGTGATTACAAGGAATGTTATAGAATTTGCTGATACACATCGGAGCCAAGAGTACTTGGATCATGTTGCTCAAATATACCTGTGGCTTAGCAGAGCTTAGTGTCATTATCTTTGTTTATTGTTATGTTAATCCTATTAATTCTCAAAAGACATTTTGAAGAGTTATGTCTCTTCACAAATATTTCTATATAAGTTGGACATATGATGATCAATCATCACTAGTAGTAGTAGATATAGAAGAAGTTCATAATATTTTAAAAAGACCATGTTACAAGCATTATATTGAAGAAGTTAATAGAAGATCTTTGATTCTTTGGCTTTATACTGGCATCAATTGTTTGTTGAAGTTATTCAGTTATTTAGTTGTCTCTAGTTCAGTATTTCTTTATTATTCAAATTGATATATCAAGTATATACTCAGTTTGTCAATGCACATTTGCTGTACTTGTGTGATCTGATTAATTTGTTTCCTTAAAGAGAAATTAAAATCCTTCTGGTCAGTCACAGTAATCTGGAAGTATTGATTTGGATCATTAAGAAGAACCACATAATTAGGATTGGCATTTTGTCTCCAAGTTGATATTATCTGTTGTTCTTGCATAGTTCATTCAATTGGTTCCTTCAAGAAAGGATTAAAATTCCTTCTGGTGAATAACAAGAAACCTGATTGTGTCAGTTGGATGTTAAGAAGAGTCTGTCAATCATTCCCTTGCGCATTTATACAAGTTATAAACTAAAGCATTGTGCCAAATAGTTAGAGTTATTGCCAAGTATATACCATTGATCTTAGGTTCTCACTTAACTCTATTTACCCAACAAGGCACTGGTCTTACTCATTTCAATAGTTAAATTCATTTATTAGTTCTTACCTTGATATTGCTTATACAATTTATACCAATCATCTTTAAGATATTAGAAATAGAACTAGTTAGCAAGCTTTCATCTATTCCACACCATTTGCCACTGTGGGTAGATCCATTAACTTAGTCACAAAACTTACACTCATTTAATCTGCCTTAACTTTCAAGGTCTACCCACCTAGGTATAGTAGTACCTAAAGTGCAATGAGTCATTAACCCTATAGGTTAACTCTGTCGCGTTAGTTCAAAAACGTTGCCAATCTGATCATAGAGTCTGGTATCCTCTTAGGATTTGCAACCTGCATTTTTGAGACCTAACAAATTGGTGACTCTGCTGGGGAACCAAATACAAAGAACCTTAGTAAGAGACCATTCTTTTATAGAGTCAGAAATTTCAAGAATACAAATTGGTAACTCTGTTGGCAAGAAGAACCCAGAAAGATAAATTACAACCTCTTCCTATTTACAAAAACAAATAAGTGGCGACTCTAAAACCTGTTATAATGGAAAGTTAGTACCAAATGGATGGTAGAAGATCTAAGATGGAAGGGAAGAAGTTACAATCATCCCCACCACTTAGAGCCCTTTCCAAGAAAAATGGATCATCAAGTTATTTTCTTCAGAGTAATAATCAGGAGGCCCAAGAGGATAATACATAACAAACTATCATAACTCACAATAGTTTTACCCCATTGCATGAATCAAATGAGAATTTGTCTCAAATTAATGGAGTAACTGATGATATATTGGCAAAATACAGACCTGATCCTCAAGAACAGCTTGAGTTCGAAGCACAGGCCATGAAGGAAATTGATCAAAGGCAAGCTAAGTATGATTATAAAATATCACTACAGCAGGGAGAAGGGGTAAAATATGGATTCATGAATCAAGAGGTGAATAAAAGTCTAAAGGATACAAGGAACATGAATGAAATGCAACAGAATGTGCTTAAGCTCTAGGAAGAACTTGAAATGATCAAGATAGAGGAAACTGAGATGCTATTAAATAAGAAGATTCAACAGATAAAGAATAGGACTAAAATAGCTACCCCAAAATATATACCTCCACATAGATGAAATGCTTTGAGGAACACACAGGAAAACTTGCACCAAAATACAGGTGGTGCTTCTAATCTGCAAGCATCTGGAAGTCATATTCATCAAAATACCCTCCCGAATAATCCTAGACCACCCCTCATACATAACACCTCTCAACATATGGATAATCCATACCCACCCCCTAGCTAACAATATTGTAGACCACAATATAATCATATGAACCCCCACATGAACCCACAACAACAACATGCTTATCATTAACCTCCATGCGGGTATCATTACTACCCTAACCACCACCCATGAACGTTCCTCTACAAAACCTCACGAACATATGCAGGCAATTTGATCTAACTGGATATTAATTGTATCCATACCCCATTGACAATAGTTGGAGGAATATAGTTCCCAAGTTTACTGAAAACAATGCAGTATCAGCTGAGGATCATATCAGAAGCTTCAATGCCTTTGTACAAGATATTAGTATGGAATATGAAGATGTTAAAATGAGATTATTCATGATGTCTCTAACTAAGGATGCAAGAGACTGGTTAAACAGCTTACCAGATGCCTCAATCAGTTCCCTAACAGATATCCATAGTCAATTTAAGGAGCAGTATGGCAATCAGTATGCCCCTGAGTTTGCATTGCATGAATTGATAAGTATCCAAAAGTACCAAAACAAGTCAATATATGACTTTAATCTGAGATTCTCCAAATTGCACAACAAAATACCACATGGATCTAAATTGACCGACCCAGCAACATTAAGTATTTATTTGAAAGCATTTGATCCTAAGACGGGGTATGAACTTAGAAATCGGTGCCCTAGGAGCTTAGATGAAGCACAAAAAGTAGCATTGACTATTGAAAACAATAGAAAAGTTGCAGGCATGGTCAGCAAAAGAGATAATCTCATAATTCCTGAAAGTCCAAATATTCAACAGAATAAACAAGAAAGTCAGCATAGAAATGAAAGACCTAGGTTGCATGATATGCCATATAATACAAATTGGAAGGATGGGAGACCTATTGAAAGAAGTAGAAAGCAACATTATGGCAAAGACACTCCTGATCCTCTAAAGAGAAATGGGGCATATATGGTAGAAGCTAATCCCTGGTGTTTGGTGTGCAATTTACCACACTCACCTGAATATTGTGTAGTGGCTAAAACAGTACAATAGGAAGAAGCATCATATGACTATAACAGAGACAACCACACAATAAACATGATGCAAAATACACCATACTTGCTAAATGAAGATATTCTTCTACAAAAGAAGAGGGATATGAATATGATGTGGGGAATCAGAAACATCATATCAACATGGGAAAACAAGAAGTATTCTCATATCAGGACAACTACAAGGGACCTACTTGTTATCATAATAAATCACCATATGATCAATGGAGAAAGCCCACAGAAGAGGAAAGAGAAGTTCTTACAATAGTTGTAGTAGCCCAAGCTAAAAATGCCTATAATCTAAGGAACAGGACAGTAAGTTCAGAATAAGGAACACTTGGGAGTGTATTTATAAAAGATCAAAATTACAAAAGGAATAATGCAAAGTCCTCACTTAAAGAACTAGAAAAAAATGAGCAAAATAAAACAAAAGACAAATCACCAATTCAAGAAAAAGAGCATATAATATCATAAAGGAATGATCAGACTATAGCCCATTCATTTGACATTGCTCATGCGATATCCTAGGTGAAGATATCAGTACCACTTTTGGAAATGATGAAGATAGATAAATACAGAAGTACAGTGGTTAAACTGATTTCAAATATACGAAATAAAAAATATAAGGAATCAGAGAATAGAACAAACAATGTTCAGCAAGAAACAGTCCAAGTTCCTAAAGTTTATCTGGGTGATACCCTAACAAAGAATCCCTCACAAGTGGACCCTTTCTACACCACCTTATTAATTAGAAACATGCTAGTGAGGAACTGCATGATTGATTCAAGCGCAGCCATGAATATCATGCCAACAACAGTCATGAAAGAACTGGGAATGTGGGTTGACACTACATTTGGTAAGTGTTATGCCATGGACAATAGGTCTATCCCAGTTGTGGGCATCATGAAGGACGTGGAAATAAAACTAGCTTCCTACCTTGAAGCAACCTATAATATTGATATCACTGTGGTTGATATTCCACCATATTATGGAATGCTCTTATCAAGACAATGGGCTACAATGGCAGGAAGGAATGTCCAATTAGATTTATCATATGCCACAATACCAGTGGGAGGCAAAGAGATCAAGCTATGTAGGGAGCCAAGATATGAGAACATCATAGAACACCTAGATCAAAATCAAATAAATCTATTCTGTGATACAGATTTGGGAACCTTCAAAATTGAAACAAATCAGCTAGAATTACAAAATACTGATCTAATATATCTATAATCTAAGAAAGAGGAAAATGATGTTTGGAAAATGTATTTTGATGGTGCCTGTAGCAAAATGGGAAATGGGGTAGGAGTACTATTTATTTCACCAACAGGTAAAACTTTTAAATACTCATTCTTAATAACATTTGAATGTACAAACAATGTAGTAGAATATGAGGCTCTACTCATTGGTTTAAATAGTTCCATCAAGCATAAGATAAGAAATCTGGCTGTATATGGGGATTCAGAAGTGGTCACCTCTCAAGTAAAAGGGAAATATTTATCCAAAAACAAGAGGTTGAAGCAATATAGAAATGTTGTCTGGGATGATGTTGAGTTGTTTGATGCCTTCTCAATCAATTGGATTGATAGATCAAAAAATATTATGGCAGATTTTCTAGTGAACATTGCATTAAAAAGGGATGATATCACATTGGTGGGTATTATAGAAATTGAATTCAAAACCAGACCCACTATTCCAGATAATATCTATAACTGGAAAGTGTTTAATAATGGCACTGATATAATCAAATTCTTACATTGTATCGATCACTATGAAGACTAAGAGATTGATTTCAATGTGTTTGTGGAGGAATATGATGGAAAAGAAACTCTCTTTGGTCAAGAGATAGTTTAGCTAAAAACAAACAAAATACCTAAGGGATTCATAGCATTGGAGAAAGTGTTTGATGGATGTGATAGATTTAAAATGGACACGCTCACAGTACAGAATGATCTTGAAGAAATTAATATGGGGACACAGGTGGCCCCAAAGAATGTATACATTGGAAAGAAGATGAATCCTAAAATCAGGAGCATGCTCATCAACTTGCTCAAAAAGTATAGACATGTGTTTGCATGGTCATATGATGACTTGAAAGCATATAGGGAGGATCTTTTTTAGCATGAAATACCATTAAAACTAGATGCTAAACCATTCAGGCAAACGCAGAGGCCTATTAATCCCACACTGGCCCCTAAAATGTTTGAAGAACTCACAAAGCTAAGGGATGGAGCTATTATCAAACCCATTAGACACTCTTCTTGGGTTTATAATTTGGTGCATGTCAGAAACAAAAATGGTGATATTAGATTATGTGTGGACTTCAAGAATCTAAATAAATCCTCTCTTAAGGATAACTATCCCCTTCCTAACATGGAAATAGTACTGCAAAAAGTCACAGGGTGTGAACTATTGTCCATGATGGATGGTTTCTTAGGATATAATCAAGTGAAAGTCAAAGAATCAGAACAATATAAGACTGCATTCACCACACCGTGGGGAATGTATGTGTATTTAAGAATGCCATTTGGACTCGTGAACGCTAGAGCAATGTTCCAAAGGGCGATGGATGTGGCCTTTACAGAACTAATTAACAAAATCATGGTAGTATATCAGGATGACATGACAACATATTCCAAAAGGGCTGAAGATCATTGTACACACTTAGAGCAAATTTTTATTAAAGCCTTAGAATATGGAATTTTGTTGAATCCTAAGAAGTGCCATTTCGCAGTAACAGAGGGCAAGCTGCTTGGTCACATAGTCTCAAAAGATTGAGTAAGAATAGATCCTAAAAGAGTAAGAGCCATTGACCAAATTCCCATTCCCAAGAATGTGAAAGCTATACAATCAGTCTTTGGCCAAATCAACTTTGTTAGGAGGTTTATATCAAATTTTGTAGAGATTGTTAATCCCATATCAAGAATGTTAAAGAAGAATACAAAAGTGAGTTGGACAGTGAAAACATTAGAGGCATTTGCTACCATTAAGAAGGCAATCAAGGAAGCCCTAGTTCTGATATCTCCTGACTTCAGTAAACCATTTCAGTTGTTCTCATTTGCCTCATACAATACAGTTGCAGTAGTAATGTTGCAGAAAAATAATGAGGGACATGAACAACCCATTTCATTCTTTAGCAAGTCTCTTTAAAATGCAGAGTTAAAATATGACATAGTTGAGAAACAAGCATATGCATTGGTGAAAGCAGTCAAAGCTTTTAGGCCATCTTGGTGGGAGCTGAAATAATAGCATATGTGCCTAATGCTGCAGTGAAAGATGTATTAGTTCAAACTAAGGTCACGGGTAGAAGGTGCAGATGGATTAATAAAATTTAGGAGTTTAATATTCAAATCCAAATCACCAAACTAGTAAGAGGACAGGGTCTTGCTAGACTAATGACTGAAAACAATCTTGAGGCTTCTCAGATATGTAATACTGATGATATTAATAACATGATTTCTAGCATTGAGCATACTCCATGGTATACTGATATCATATATTATCTAAAACATATGAAATGTCTTGAAGGATATGATGATAACAAGAAAAGGACACTTAAATTACAGGCTTCAAAGTATGTGTTTATCGATGGGGATCTTTATTGGAAGAATAGGGATGGTATTTTGCTACTATGCCTAGATGAACATCAGTCAAAACATGTCCTGAAAGAGTTACATGAAGGAGTGTGTGGAGGACACTTCTCAACAAAAACTACAGCTCACAAGATCCTGAGGGCTGGATACTATTGGCCTAGAATTTTCAATGATTCATATCATTATACAAGAAAATGTGAGGCATGCCAGGAATTTTTAGGAAAATTAAAATATCAGGGAGCATTACCCTTGAAACCTATGCAGGTGGAAGCTCCATTCCACCAATGGGGAATTGACTTCATAGGAGAAATTACATAAAAGTCAAGCGGAGGACACAAATGGATTTTAGTGGCAACGGATTACTTCACAAAATGGGTGGAAGTAATCCCAACTAAACAAGTAAAGTGGTGATCAAATTTTTAATGGAAAACATTGTATTTAGATTTGGCACACCAGTGAGGTTGATTACAGACAACGGAATGTGCTTTAGGTCTGATGAGTTCAAAAATTTCTGTAATATATATGGCATCATTGTGTCTTATGCTGCCCCTTATCACCCGCAAGCAAATGGCCAGGTAGAATCTAGTGATAAAAATCTTTTGAAAATTATAAAAAGAATGTTGGAAGGAAACAAAAAAGCATGGGATTCAAAGTTGAGAATGGTTGTGTGGGTTGATAGGATTACTGTGAAGAGAGCAATTGGAAGATCCCCTTTTGAATTAGTGTATGGAATACAAGCAAGGATGTCATTAAAAAATCTTCTACCAGTTTACAAATTTGTTCTTTAAGAGGATTTAGACATTCCTAGACCAATGGAGGAAAGAATAGAACATCTTGCAGAACTTGATGAAACAAGGAGAATGACTCAAAAGAAGAACATCAAATTGCAATCACAAGTAAAATACCTTTTTGACAAGAAAGCCAAGAATAAGAAATTTGAGATAGATGACTTGGTATTGATGTGGAATGCTAGATGCCAAGAGAAAGGAAAGCATGGAAAGTTTGAAGCCTTGTGGTTGGGTTCTTTTGTTGTCAGTGGCAAAGGAGGAGAAGATTCCTACTATCTGTAAAATATGCCTAGAGAAGAGCAGGAACTGCCAGTGCATGGACAGTTTTTGAAACCTTTCTTTTCATGAAAGCATCAAAATCATGCACAAAGAGAGATAAGTGTTGCCAATGCATGGACAAATCTTAAATAATTCTCAAAGTACTCCTATTCCATGCACAGTAGTTTAGGGAAATCAAGAGAGATTAGGATCTGTCGGTACATGGACAGTCCTAGGAATCCCTCAACAATAACAAAAATCTTTTCCATGTATAGTAGTATAGGATCATCCCCATTTTACATCATTGTTATTTCCAGCGCCCATTCTCATTTCATCCATATATATTCCTAAAATCCTATAAAATTGTCATCCCCAACAAATAAAATACCTAGTCTACTCTCCCAGAGATTTGAATTCTTGTTATACCCGCAAGGGGTATACATCCTAGACAGCCACTGTTGGGATAGGAAAATTTCTAAATTTTCCTATACTCTTATCCATCCCCTATCCAACCAAATCAAAACATTATACCCCTAAAATCATAATAACAGTCGATAAATTCCACAAACATTACATGATTTGTATGATACAATCCCTGCCATAACTATTTGTCTCACCTCCCAAACCATAATCTGAAAAAACCTTCAGTTCTCTGATTTCGGCAAGAGCTCAATTTTTTCATACCAACCCATGTTCCATTTGAAGCAGATTAGATGTGTATCGGCATTAGGAGTAAAGTCGGAATAAGAATTTCAAGAAGCCTCGATAAAGGAAGTTATGCCGATGACCCCTTATCAGAAAGAGAATCCCCAGTCACACCGAATTGATCAAATACAAGGACCATCTGGATGAGAAAGCATTGTCAGAAAATACTCTGAACATTCCCCTGACATCGTAGATCACACCGATGAGGAAATTCGACAAGAGTCCTGCCGAACAACTCAGGGAACAGATTGAACTATTGACTCATCGGGAAGAGATGCACATTGAAACAAAAAATTAATGTTTCTCTGACCTTATGATGTCTTAGAGACCATAAGGCAGTTTCGGCCAAAGTCATACTGATATATGTGAAGGATATAACTCATCGGCAAAAAGAAGCAGATCAGAGTAGGATTTATAGGTCCTACCGAGTCTATAGTCACAATGACAGAGGATTTTAGTGACATGTGACTCTGATTATTCTGATGAAGAAAGAATAGAAAGAACGACATCGGGGAAACAACAAGGATTAGATAAATCAAATAAGGTCATCCCGATAGCATATGTTGTTCCGATGAAGACAATAACCACACACATCGATGAGCCTCTTTCCGACAGGTCACATGTGTCAAAAAGACAAGTGATAACGGTATCGATTTCTTGGGTCTTACCGATTTCACTAATTTGCCCTGTAAAGAGAAATCGATAAACATTTCGGGAATACTCATACCGATATAAATAATTAATATCAGAGAGATTTGAAATATCGGAGTAGGATGTTGTTCTCACAACAATAGTGTAAGTTAGGCCAACAACAACTTCTATGCTCATTCTTATATTGGATAGGCATTGAAACGTCTCACCGATAAAAACATATATATGTTTCATGAAAAGTGACATCGAGGAAATAAAATAAAGGGTCACAGCGATTGAGTCATCTGCAAATATTTGCGCCATAAGAAGCATTTAGATCGCATTGACATTACAAAAGTCCTGCCGATGAAGGACGTTATGATGATGTGACATTTCAAAATGATTATGGACATTAATGCACTGGAAGTATTAATTATAGGCCGAGAAGAAATCCCCTAAGAGGTCATTCTAAATCATTGCATTTGTGTTCGAAAGAATTGTCTGAGATGAGCACGCAAGCGAGAATTTGGAGGAGAAAACAAAGGAATTCGGTGATCATCTCAAGTAACAGGTAGACACATAAAACCTCTGTGTGGTAACTTACAGATTGTATTTGCTATTCAGAATTATAAATAATGGAGACACCAGTAAAGGGCAAGGGTAGAAAACAACAGGGTGAAACCAGTAAACCTAAGAAATAAAAAACTGATAAAGATCTCAAGATGAAAAGGTGAATGAGGGAAAATTAAATCAAGATTTGATAGATCAATTGCCTGGGTCTACCCCTAAAGCCCAAAGGTCTGCACAACTCAGGGTGGAGGTGGAGAAGTTGGAAGACAAATACAAATACATGGAAAATGTATGGACACCACTCAGAGGCTATGAATTGTTTAAATACCATTATGATAGAAGATTTAGAAATGTCCCAGTGTCTAATACGTGGCATTTGAATTTGGGCAAATTGGTTGTCCCGGATGTGTTTGTGAATGTGGAACTCCTAAAACTTTTGGCTAAATATTACAATCCCAGCCTCAAAGCCATATGCAATCCACAAGGAGAGCCTATTATACACTTATCCAAAAATGCCATTTGCGAAGTATTTAATTTGGATGACTTATGTACACATCCCATAGTATATGAGGATTTAGACAAAGAATACTGGAGGTTGGACACCACATACAATGGATAAAGATTACTTCTCCATAGGCCTAGGGCAGAGGGAAAAACAATACCTTTTGATGACAATGATGGACCTCCATTCCATGTGTCCTTGTTTGAACCTTATATGAAATACACATATTATTCCATTGGCCAAGTCCTAGGGTCAGAAGTTCCTGATTTCATGACAATTCCATTAATGGTGATATCAACAGATATCCAATGTCATAATGCTAGGCAATTTGACTATGCTACTTATATTTTTAAAAAGATTATTTCTATCTTAATTGCAATTAAGAACAACGTCCCAACAGTTTCTTTTGAGCATTATTCACTCCTCATGCACATGGTATTATACTATGGCCAGGAAATGGGAATATGGCCAAATGAACTTAGAATTGCTCAAATAGACAAAAGGGGACAAAAGTTGCCTATGCAAATGTGGATAAGGGTATGGGATAGTAGGTTTGCCCACTCCAGTTACATTTATTTTGAAGAATATTTTGTAAAAGTGTTGTATAGATACTTTAATCATCCCTGTGAATATTCATTGTCAGATGAAATAAAAAGGTTTCTCAGACCAAAAGACTTTGGTGGCCCCCCAACTCTCACACACAATTGGGGAGATTGGTATTGTTTTGAGGACTCAACTATGGTTAGAATTTATGGTTTTGAAGATACCCCATTTATATTACCCAAGACAGTTCCTGATAGGATTGCTTACTTGGAGATAGTCAGGCAGATGAACTGTTCCAATGTGATGAACTTAAGTGCCTATGACAAACAATCCTTCATGCCTAGTACTCTGTGCTTTGGGGATTTTACTATGGTGTCTAAGGAAGGTTATGGTCTCATCAAAGATAAATTAATGCATTACAACATGAGGTGTGCCGAGGCAAGAAAAGGATTTGATCCCGAGGGTTTCATTGATTTTGCTAGAAGAAAACAAAATCTCAATGGATACACACACATTCCATATCCACATGATGATATTATTAGGAACATGGAAGAAGCCAAAGTCGAATTGGTAATTGAAAAATATAATAGAGAATTAGATGAGAAAAGAAAACAACTTTCAGAAATAGAGTTATTGTCTTCTGGTGATGAGGAATCCACAGGTGAAGAGGAGCTCCATGAACAGACAAGTAGAATCTCTAGACAAAAAATGGAAGGTTATCAAATTCCTAGTAGAGAGCAAGATGAAGAGGGGCCTGGTGATGAGGATCCCAGACAGTTAGCATATGATTCTTTCATTGTAGATGATCAATTCATTCATTCTCAGGAATTTAATTCATTTTTCTATAAATGTAAAGGAAAGGAATTCAGAGAATCAGTTGAAGATGTCACAGCTGATAATGAAAGACAATTGATGGATGTGTTAAAGACAACAGTAGATAATGAGTTGAGGGCTATGACTCCTAACAGAGGTAGACAGTTGCTTAGAGAAGCAGGTGTCATGATATTTCCTGGACTTGACATAAATTCTGCCTTGATATTTGATAGTTTCTTGCACAATACTGATGATAAATACAAACTCACTCCTGAAGGTGTAACAAAGATATACATGGGTACCAAGTATAACAATGATGAAAACTCACTCATGATATGGGCCCTATACCCTCCTCATAAGAAGACTGCCATTATAGATACTAAAAAGACCTTTGGGCATGTTATGACTTTGAAAGCAGGGGAAACTAATCCTTTGATTACTGCAAATATTGGTATAAATGTTGCAAGACTGAATAAAGCACGGGCTGAAATGCTGATCAAGGAGCGAGATGCATATAAACTAAGTTGTGAAAGATTGACAAAGGAAAATGATTTCCTAAAAGATATTGTAAAGAATGCCTTTGGAGGATCAATTAAAGATTAACCCAAGGAGAAAGTTCACAAAGTGCCCAGTCACCATCTATCGATCAAATAGCCCAAGTTCAAATTGACACACTTGCAGCAGTACTACATAATAGGCATATCAATATGATGCATTGGATGAATAAATTCTGGGATGTCTACTCTGAGAATCATAAGGTTATCCAAGAACATGAGAGGTTAAATAATAGGCTCCAAGAGAAACTCCACGAGATACAGAGTAGGGATACTCCTGACAGTATAGGTATCTCCAGTGCCTAAGATTTGATTGAACAACATAAGAAATATCATGACCAGCTTCAAAATGATACCAAGGAATGTGTTGAGGCTTCAAAGACAGGTGTACCTGTGTTGTTCAGAAATGATAAGGAGTTGAAGAGCAAAGATGAATGGATTAAAGAATGCTAGGTGATATTACAGGAGGCTCTAGAAGCTCTCAAAGATAAAGACTTGGCATCTGGGGAGGCCTCCAAGCATTTGGAAAAGATGGTGACGATAGATGTGATTACAAGGAATGCTATAGAATTTGTTGATACACATCAAAGCCAAGAGTACTTGGATCATGTTGCTCAGATATCCCTGTGGCTTAGCATAGCTTAGCGTCATTATCTTTGTTTACTGTTAAGTTAATCCTATTAATTCTCAAAAGACATTTTGAAGAGTTATGTCTCTTCACAAATATTTCTATATAAGTTGGACATATGATGATCAATCATCACCAGTATTAGTAGATATAGAAGTAGTTCATAATATTTTAAAAAGACCATGTTGTAAGCATTATATTGAAGAAGTTAATAGAAGATCTTTGATTCTTTGGCTTTATACTGGCATCAATTATTTGTTGAAGTTATTCAGTTATTTGGTTGTCTCCAGTTCAGTATTTCTTTATTATTCAAATTGATATATCAAGTATATACCCAGTTTGTCAATGCACATTTGCTGTACTTGTGTGATTTGATTAATTGGTTTCCTTAAAGAGAAATTAAAATCCTTCTGGTCAGTCACCATAATGTGGAAGTATTGATTTGGATCATTAAGAAGAACCACATAATTAGGATTGGCATTTTTTCTCCAAGTTGATATTATCTGTTGTTCTTGCATAGTTCATTCAATTGGTTCCTTCAAGAAAGGATTAAAATTCCTTCTGGTGAATAACAAGAAACCTGATTGTGTCAGTTGGATATTAAGAAGAGTCTGTCAATCATTCCCTTGCACGTTTATACAAGTTATAAATGAAAGCATTGTGCCAAACAGTTAGAGTTATTGCCAAGTATATACCATTGATCTTAGGTTCTCACTTAACTCTATTTACCCAACAAGGCACTGGTCTTACTCATTTCAATAGTTAAATTCATTTATTAGTTCTTACCTTGATATTGCTTATACAATTTATACCAATCATCTTTAAGATATTAGAAATAGAACTAGTTAGCAAGCTTTCATCTATTCCGCACCATTTGCCACTGTGGGTATATCCATTAACTTAGTCACAAAACTTTCACTCATTTAATCTTCCTTAACTTTGAAGGTCTACCTACCTAGGTATAGCAGTACCTAAAGTACAGGGAGTCATTAACCCTATAGGTTAACTCCGTCGCATTAGTTCAAAAACATTGTCAATCTGATCATAGAGTCTGGCATCCTCTTAGGATTTGCAACCTGCATTTTTGAGACCTAACACACCCTATCTCTTAGAGGAGGTTGTGCACCTCCTTTTTTATTTTAAATTTATATACTTCCAGTTTTTCTAAACTTTTAGCCAAATGTAATGGGCAAGTGTGACAACAAACCTCACAATCTTTGCCAACATCTTTCTAGTCTATGTCAGAAAAAGGGAACTTAGGAACAAGGTGTGGAAATCCATCAAAGCATCAAGGATAAGAAATTTTGTCAATGGACATGTATGCAAAATGTATAATTTTTAAAATTGTACAGAATTTTGTAGATAATAGTTAATCTTGTAAAAGAAACTTCGCAGAGACTTTTTAAACCTATTAGAATTTTAATTTTTTGCTTGTCTGCATAGATTATTTGGGGTTTTTAAGAAAACTCGTTTCATTTTTGTTCAAATTAAATTTATATTATAGTTTCTACTATCTATGAAATTGTAGATGGTGTTCCAACTACTTATACCATACCTCATTAAAAAAGAACAAAACAATCCAATCATTAATTTGAAGCAAGGTTGTTGGTCTTTATAATGTTTATGTTTATTGCAAATGAAGCCCACCTTGTAGGATATGAATTAAAGTTTAGATGACCTTGGGAGAATAGGTTTTCTTGAGCTATTTTAAGTTGCATGTGCAATTTTTCTGGCACTTGTAAATCTTTGGTATTGTAAACCTTAGCAAACTAATTACAACTACTGGTGTATTCAGTAAGGACAAACATGAATATTTTAAGGTATCATTCAAGTATAAGAGAAGCATATGACATTACATGTGTTATTATACAAGGTGTTAAGTGAGTGTATAGTTATGGTTGTCATAAACATGGAGTTTATGGCTGGCTCTATTGTCCTTCAACATGTGCCTTCCATTACAACTCACTTTTGTATAAGCTAGTAAATTGGTAATGTAAAATCAGCTTTTATGTCTTAATAGTAAATCCAAACCTATAACAATGCTCAAATATTTCCTTCCTCAAGTGAAGTTACTAGAGATGTATTATTCTATAACCAAAGGTACAAACACAATTCTTATAATTGTTATTTACTATTATATGTGTTTTTGTGCTTTTTTTAGGCTATTGCTTTTGCAATCTAGAGTGGTGTTCATTGTTTATAAAGGTGTTTTCTATTACAATGAGCAGGGTTAAACACCTCTATGCTGCCTTTTTGTCTCACATATGACTGCAAGAAGGTCATGATTTTCATACAAGATTTTGTGTCATTTAGGCTCTTCATATGCATTATCCTATTTTTTGAAACATTTTCTCCCTCCCATGTTTACTAAAAAGTTTAACATGGATTGTTTTGGTTTGACAACATTAAGTCACGCCAATTCTTTCTTTGAATTTGGATAACACTTTTTGGTTCATTACCAAAAACAACACATGAATCTTAAGTCCATGATATTCATACAATTTTTTGTGCCAAATAGGTTAAATGGAGAGCTTATTATTATGCCAAAGATGAGAATCTAGTTATTTATGACTATCTTCCCATTGGCATCCTTTACTCTCTTCTTCATGGTATGTTTAGTACATTATAACTCCTAAAATTGCATAGTCCCTATTTGATTAATTATGTGAGTGTAGGTATTCATAGGGTTTGAATTGAAATCTTTTGTGGTGTTGTAGAATTTTTTTTGTAAAGGGGTTTCCCATAACAATTGCATTACACAAAACAACCATGTCTTCTTTTTGTATGTCTCGTGACAAGATTGCAATGAGTTATGATTGATACATTTTTTATAGTGTTGTAGGGTTTTGGCTTGAGCTTGATAGCATAATTTATTACATCTAACGGAAGCTTGTTCCACTATTTGCATGCCAAGATTATAGGATTTTTCCCTCTTTTGAATGTCCACGATTTCGTTTTATTGATTAAATTTATTATAAACTCATGAGAACACTTTAATATATTGGGAAGAAAAGGAACAAAATGAGGATTATGGATGGTTAAGTTTACAATATGGCATATGGCCAAGCACGAATTAATAGAGGCTAGACCCTTATTACATTGGGCATCCATTCTAAAATTTAATGCTTTTCGTGGATGCCACATCAGAACTTGAGATTGCTAACACATTATGTCAAGCTGCTATGTGAAAAGCATGGTCTGCCTTACAAGAGCACCACATTCTAGGAGGCTAACACGATGATGATAAGGAACTTGAGAGCCACTATTCTGTAGGCTCAAGATTTGTCCAAGCCTCTTTTTAAGTGCTTTCTCTGGGAGGTCATCATTGTTATGTGACTCTTTTCTCCAAGAGAGATAAAGTGATGAAATAACCCTTTAGAATTAAAAAAGGGGATGGAAAAAAATAAAGGATAATATGCTTCTTTAGTTTAAATAAAGAGTAATGAAGAATATTTAAGAGAACTCTTTTATGAAAAGGAGAGTAATTATTTATTAAATAATTATTAAAATGAAACTCTTGTGAAAGGGTGTGATGGTTTGGAAAACCACCCCTTAATGCTTATATATGCATTTATGTGAGACGGGAAAAAAAAAGAATAATAATAATAATAAAGCACTGTACATTGCGGGAATAGGATTCTAGGTTAGTAGGCTGTGAGCAAGATGGAGAAGGGGGCACATCTTATGTGTGTGTCTAACTTGGGGTATAAAAGTGCACTCAGTCCTGGCCAGGACGGAAGAAGCTGGGGTCCATTCAGCAATATTTGGATTCTTGCCAATTACATACATTTAAGTATTATTGCTCAATTATACTAATTGTTGAGATTGAATTCATATATTTAATTACATTGTTTAATATATTCAATTGCATTGTTGAAATTGAATTAATAAATTATAATGTCATTAAATTATTTCTCAAATTACATTTGGTATCAAAGCCTTTGATCCTTATTGCACAAAAATAAAAAATAAAATAAATATATATTAATAGTTATTTATAATTTAGGGTTTATGCTACATTAAATAATACCATCGTAAATTTGCATAACATATTATAACATATTAGTATAGTTATTAGTTTATTGCTGATATTATTGATATTATTTGTGATATTAATGTTTTAGATAATACTTTAATCTTAATTAATAACATTGTTGGAATTATTGAAAATTATGGGGAAGGTGGAAAAAAAAATAATTTAATTATTTAATTCTTTCATCCTCTTATTGTAGATCACTATAAACACTTTTTACCCAACCTTTACCCCTTCTAATTTTCTTACCAACAAATTCACTCCATAGAGAAAAATGAAATTCCAAATGAAATTAAGTTCATCTAAATTAATACAAATACTTTATTACTTGAAGAATGCAGAGAATTTACCTTAACTAGTATACATTACTTTTGATCTGTGATTAAAATTGAAGAACGTAGGGAATTTACCTTAACTAGTATACATTACTTTTGATCTGTGATTAAAATTGCTCTCAACTAAGCTAAATCCTGAATTACAAACTCACCTTTTAATGCGGTAAAATTCATTATGGAGGTGAATAGTTTCTCACAAATCCCTTCAAGCCAATTAACAAGCACATTGAACTCTCCAATGTGTAGTATCTCGAACCAAAAACAATAAGTTACAGTGGGTTTAGAGTCATCCACAAGCTTCATTTCAACACTTAATAAAGTAGCTAGTCTTAAAGAAGACACCACTAACAAATCTGGAGAGTATTTGCAGTATAAACACCCTGCTCATATCCAAAGTAGGAAATTTGGATCCCTACCTCCATTAGCATACGCAATATAAGCCTGTTATCTTATTTAAACAACACTTCCCACTACTAGAAATAAATTCATAATTAAGCCTTTTTCCCTGACTCCACATTTTGGATTAAAAAAAATAGGAATTGAAAAAGCAGCAAACCATTGACTGGGCCTCTACTTAAATATCATCCACTTCAATAGTCAAGTACTCAATGGTAATTTTATACCTCATCCACACCAAAAAGTGGTAAATATTTGTCCTATTTTTATTGGTTAAAATTAACATTTACTGTTGAAATGGATGATATTTAAGAATAACCACTAATTGGAAGGTCCAGAGTGTGGAATTGTAGCGGCAAATCTTGAAACCTTTGGCTACTGATGTTATTCAGCTACATCCGACATGCATAGTCATCGCCATAGAATTGACACAGGCATGCTAAGTAATTGTGAGCCAACAGATAGTTATTAAATCAATTGTGCCTAGCCCAATACAATGATTTTAAAAGTTGAGAAGAGAATGACGTACAAGGTATAAATTGAGGGTGATGTCACTCATTTGTGGCACGGGATGGTAACTGAGAAGCCAAGATGTTTGTTTGTCAAATGAATCCACTTTGTTGTTAGTTTGGAGAGCACCCAAATATATTTGTGTTCCTCCTGTCTAGCCTTCTAGAAATCAGATCATTTGTTTGGCTTAGATTTAACTACAAGTGAAACTGCCCCCTGAGCCCTTCTAGCTACTGATATCACTGACACTACCCTAATGGAACTGTGTTGACTCTCTATTGCACTTTTAATTTCCCTCCTTATTTTCCTCTTCTCTGTTGAAGTTTCTTCTGCAGAGAAACAATATGCTTATCAAACATTAGATGTTGTAGCTCGGCTGAAGGAAGTGAGCTCCCCTACCATGTAGCAATATATTGGAAAGTGGCAAATTTAGTTAATGAGAAGGCAGCGTGAGCAGTCAACACGCATACACTAGAATTTTGTTGATAACCATTTACTAAAAATGATGATTCAGATTTGATCATTGAATCCTTTACAAACAGCCGTGGAAGTCATCCCAACTAAAATTACAGTAAAAAAAAAGAGTGTACATTCTTTTGATTTCATAGCCTCTACAAAATCTACTTTCAAAATAACAATTCTATTAAGAGAACAAAGTTGGAGGATAAAATCTATCGTAAGTGTTGACTTGAGATATTTTCAATTATCAAAATGCTCGTGATTCCCATAAATCATAAGGTTAACCTAATAATCATATAATGCCCCAACTTTCGGACATAACATGGTGTTCTTCAATGCCAGCATGTGAAATATAGGAGAAAGAATACATTTAATGGTATAAAGCCCACCATTGTGCAGTCACAAACATTATTACATTTGTAATAGAGAGAATTTTGTAAGTTAGTTTCATTCAATCTGAGGTTTATTTTCTTCTTCGTAGCAGTGGCGTTTGCTATATTGTTCTACAATATTTTAAATGTAGTCCAAAGGAGGTAAAATGCCCCGTATGAAATTCATGTAACTTTGTTTTTACATGTGAAGTAAACGATAGTGGTTGCTGGTTTTACCATGGAGTAATGTAATCTTCTAGAAAACCCTAAACTAGTTGTGAAAAACACTATTTAGTACAACCTAAAACTAGGGTAGAAGGATTAATTAAATACCTTTATTATACTGGAGATACATAATACATTTAATAGGTAAAATGGGACAATAAAATGAATTACAAAAACCCAATAACATCAATGAAATGTGCAAGTAAAGAAGATTAAACTAAGGAAGTGATACTTACAACCTTTGTTACCTCGCGATTTCCATTGTTCGCCTATTCTCTTTTGATCCTTTGGTGACAAATGTAGCCCTCGGGGAGCTTGCTTCCTTGCTTTGATTCCTCAAGATGACAAAGGAGAAATGGCTGGGATACTTTTTGTGTTGAAGGTGAGCTTCAACACAATGTGAAAAGGATAATGAATGGTGTGAAAGTGGGGGTGCCAATGGCATGCTATGGATTCTGCAGCATAAGTTTACTTGAAAGCTTGTTGATATGAAAATGGAAGGATAGAAGGGTATTTATAGGATTGTGTGAGAGAAGATCAATGGTGTAGAAGAAATAAGAAGATCAAAGGTAGAGGATGTTCAAGAGAACGTGCACGAATAGAAGAAGGACATGTGTCATTCAAAAAGATGCTTTGTTGAGTTAACTACTTTCTTGATGAGGATGAGCTTTTATTTCTTAAATTAGAATATATTTTCCTAATTTAAGAGTTTTGTTGATAAAAAAAAAGTTGCTTTAAATCAGTTAACTTAGCTTTTGCGAAGAATTTATTTTTAGAAAATTTGGAAGATAAGAAAGCAAAATTAAATAAATACATTTATTTAATTGTTTGTGCAAAATTTAGAAGAATAAATAAAATATTTGATTATATTTTATTTTTGGAGATTGAAATTTTATTTAAATTTGGAAGAATGAATGATTTAATTAAATAATTAAAATTATTTAATTGTTTGGAAGAGTAAAGTTGATATTGATGGAATTAATTAAATAAATGTAATTTATTCAAGGAGAAAATGAATCAAATAAATAAATTGATTTATTTATTTATTGATAGAGGAATATTAAGATGAAATAAGTATTTAAAATATTTATTTAGGTAGAGTGTGTATACACTACACAGAAATAAATAATGCAAGCATAAAGTTGTCACATAAAAAAGATAATTATGTAAAAATAAAGAAAATGCAAATGATATAAAGAGTGAATTATGAAGGGAAAAAACCAAGTCAGCTATCTATATGGCAAATATACCAGAACTTGTGCCTGGGAAGTTGAGAAAGGCCCGTGGATAGAATTACCATGAGAGTAGAACCAAAAGATCAAAAGATCATCTCGAATGTCAAAACTAAATAGTGTTATCTTCAATAGTTTGCTTCCATGTAACTCACTTCAACACTCAAAACAACAAAACAAATCTTGTCTCGGATAGGTATCTGTAAATACAAACAGTGCAAATTATTCAAGCAGATGAAGAACATAACCTCCTATCTAGAAGAGGGATGTTCCCTTTTTGTCTCCACCAATCTCAAAGTGCTTGCATCACTGTAAAACACCAATATGTAAAGATAAGGTGGTTTATACTCTTGCCATTAAACACCAACTTGGACTTTAAAAAAATCCCTGAAAATAACTTACAGGTGATTGATGTTGTGAGACATGTTTGCAAGGCTGCCATTGCAACTTCAACACAATCTTCTCTATTGTTTTTGCCTAGAAGTGGTGACTCACGGCAAGGATGTGGTAACTCGTCTCTCAAATAAATCCCATAGGAAATTATACATACACTCCAAACTGTAGGATGAATCTACACCTTAACTGTTCTCTATATAGTACTGTATGGAGGACGCTGGCAAAGGTTGTGGAATTTGGCCTTACGTCTGCCTATTAATGGTTTTATAAAAGTAACAAATTTAAATTATAATGATCTGGAGATCATCCAACAGTAACTATGTAAAGCACAAATGGTGAAAGGCTCACAAAATTCTTCATTGATTCAACTAAGAAAGGAAATATACATTTAAAACTGAATTGAAGAAACTATTTTCTATAAATGCCTACTAACAAGTAACTACTTGTTAATTGTTCATTATTCTTACACCAATTGTGTTTTATTGAAAGTTTTTAAAGCCTTTTTCAACAATCCATTTTGCGTGTATCTTGCAATCATTGCAGTCCAAGGTAAAAATTATAACGTCATAGAAAGGCGTAGGCCGAGGGAACATACCTGGAGCGACATTTATTGAATCTGCTAAGCATTGTATTCAATTTGAAAATTCTAACACTATTTCTTGTTGAACCCATTGTATTCTCTGTAAATCATCAGGGATTACTCTATTTAATTAACAAAACTGTGATATATGGACAAATTTCACAATGGTTATTATTACTATAGGAGTTTCAATTTTCTGTCATAGTAAAGAAAGGAAAGAGTCACGTTGTGACAGAACATCTATCTAGATTATTGAATGTTGAAAGGCTATTCGTAAACATCATCTACTTCAACAGTCAAAGGGCAATTTTAGCCAATAAAAGTAGGACAAACATTTACCACTTTTTGTTGTGGATGAGGTGTAAAATTACTATTAACGGTTTGACCATTGAAATGAATGATATTTAAGTAAAGTGATGTTGAACAACACAAGGAGTAAATGATGACTGCCCCATATCTGATATTTCCAACAACTATTTTACTAAAATGGTACGACTAGGAGAATATTTAAATAATAGATCATTTCCACAAGAAAGGGATAATTCTGAAATCAAGACCATTTCAGTTATTTCATGGGTTATTATACCACATAAGTAAAGATCAAATTTTGAGATGTGTTTTGGAAGAGAAGTAGGAAACATTCTTCAATAGGTGCATCAAGGAGTACCAAGTGGTAGCCATGGAAGTCATAAGTTAACATCAATGAAAATTTTGTTGACAAGATTTTGGTAGACTACCATATTTAAAGGTTGATATAAATGGGTGTAATCCTATGATCTTCCAAAGAAGAAAAGACTGGTTAAAGCCACTTTCCAACCACTACAACCTACATGTGTCATAAATTATTTAGGTAGGACTAGATTTTGTAGGACCACTTAAACACCCATCACAAAATGTTTATAACTACTAGTAACTAATAACAATAGAACATTTCAATAAGTGGATGGAAACTAAATCAATCATATAGCTAAAAGCATCAAAAGGTTCATATAAACTCATAATAAATAAGATTTGGATCTCCTTACATCTAACAAGTAACAGAGGTATTCACTTTTTAAATATGGCTTAAGGGAAAGGTTAAAATTTTTACAAGTCAACAAACTATTATTTAAAAGAGTAACATATTTATAAGATATAAACCCGCAGAGGCATGCTATTTCTACATATTAAACCTTGAAAATATTGTGTTGTTTAAATGCATTGGCTGGAATGAAATAGTACTTTATCAATTGCAAAATAAAAATTTTCTTATGATAAGACATCTGGGACATGTTGAATCTTACAGGGGGAGAGACAACCTCTAAGGAAATTAAAATTATAAATTTATACTAATTATTTTATCATACACAATTTTTAATAATATAGGTGTTCAAGCCCAAGGATGTATTTATGGAATGACATAATATTTCCTCTTCTTATGTACCCTCCCTCCCTTAATAGTTAATTTTATGATGAGAACCCCAATAAAAAGTTGTATTCCACTTTAGTATTACATTTACAACATGGTTGTAAATATGACTATATCCTCATTATAGCCAAATATTTATCCGTCAACTTTATTGAACAAATCTTCATCCTAGAAGTAATTTGAAATTTACTTAACCCAGTTTCTTAAAGGAAGATTAAACCTTGTATTTTGTATATGAAGTACTCTCTAGGTGATGATAATTTACTATTATTCTATTGTTGTTTAAAATGCATTTTTGACATTCTTTATACCATCTTTTGTTATATTGTACTTTGTTATTGGACTTGATCAACCCAATAATCTTGTACATTTTCTTTATTGTATAGGACTAAGATTCTAGTTGTATATTATGAAAAGAGGATAAATGCATGGATATAATCTTGGATTGTATGTGATTATGTAGATTATATGTAGTTCAATGATGAGTGACTATATATAGTAGGGGATATGCATGTCATTCACTAGGTAAATTTTATGACAACACATGATGATAATTTTGTAAATTTAGTATTGAAGATTCATGTAAGTGATTAAAATATTTATATTAAAGATAATGGGTTGCATGAGAGAAAATTGATAAAGTTGAAAAATATGTGATTAAACATATAAAATATCATTAGCTTTTTATTGTAACTTCTTGATATGTATGTATCTATAGTTCTAGTCATAGATTTTGATTGATTCTCTCCATATTACTTGTTAATTTAAAATAAAATTGAAAAAAAGAGAGACTATGAATTTAAAAAAGAAGAAAAGGATGTAAATAAAAACAAAAATAAATAGAAACATTGTGAAGAATAATATATTCAATATCAATTTCTTCAATTATTGATCTTGCAATATAAGTTTCTTCAATTATTGATCATGTGTTTCTTTGAATTGTGATGCAGATGCATCTTGTGCTACTGAGGATGATAGTTAATTTACAGGGGGAGAATTGTTATGTGACTTTTTCTCCAAGAGAGATAAAGTGATAAATAACCCTTTAGAATTAAAAAAGGGGGATGGAAAAAATAAAGGATAATATGCTTCTTTAGTTTAAATAAAGAGTAATGAAGAATATTTAAGAGAACTCTTTTATGAAAGGGAGAATAATTATTTAGTAAATAATTATTAAAATGAAACTCTTGTGAAAGGGTGTGATGGTTTGGAAAACCACCCCGTAATGCTTATATAAGCATTTATGTGAGACAGGAAAAAAAAGAATAATAATAATAATAAAGCACTGTACATTGCAGGAATAAGATTCTAGGTTAGCAGGTTGTGAGCAAGACGGAGAAGGGGGCACATCTTATGTGTGTGTCCAACTTGGGGTACAAAAGTGCACTCAGGACTGTCCTAGTCAGGGCTTGGGCATTGCACGGGTGTTGAGCATTGTTCCAAAGGAACCAGCACTCGTGTAGAGCGGCAAAGGCAAAGTATGCTTATTTCTCCCAGATTGCTCACAGACGAAAGAGGCTGAACCTAGTAAACTTTTTAATGTGACAGGTGACGCTGGTGTTCATAAATTTAATTACATTGTTTAATATATATATATATATATATTAAGCGCTTGGTAAACTTTTTAACGTGATCGATGTCGCACCAACAGGTGACGCTGGTGTTCATATATTTAATTACATTGTTTAATATATATATATACACGCTTATATATATATATATATATATATATATATATATATATATATATATATATATAAGCGTGTGGTAAACTTTTTAACGTGACTGGTGACACTAGTGTGACACGCCCTCCGGCTCCACGCAAACAGGGGGAGACTGGACCTCTTGACCTCCTTACCTGCAACAGGAATACTTAGTCAATCAAGCCAGGCCCCGGCCCACATTGTTTAATATATTCAATTACATTGTTGAAATTGAATTAATAAATTATAATGTCATTAAATTATTTCTTTTTTATTTAAATTATATTCAACTGTGCATTCTAATAGTCCTAATTTGATAAATACTTGCTAATTGTTTAGTTTTAAACCCTTTATTTCCTTTACGACATAATTAAATGTTAATATTAATGAATAGTCAATATGGATATAGTTACCTATTTTAATAAATAGAAAACGATCTACTATGTTTTGGGAATCTAAGGAATTACAGTCATACCCATGGCTAAAAAATGGCTCAGCTTTAATTTTTTTGTTTTTTAGATCTCAATTTCTGCATTATTTTTTTTAATTTCAATTTTCAAATTCATATGAGTCTATTGTCCAATTTTGTCCTATTTTCTTATATTTCCATTTTTAAGTTTGAAATTGATAGAAACATAGTATGTAGTTGCTTTTTTAAATTAGTGGTTTCAATGTTCAAATTCATATGCATATGCAGCCAATTTTGTATTGTTTTTTATTAAATTTATGTTATCTAAGTTCAAAATTGCCAAAAATTATTTATTTGGACAACCTTCCAGAGGTGGGGATTAGACAAATTATCTCAGTAGGTAAGAGATTAAGTAATTGAATGCAAAAAGTAATGTGTTCTATATAACATAATTTTATATTGCCATTACTTTATAGAAAACTACATTAAAAATAGTCTTGTTTTTTATTTATTTTTGAACTCTACTATATTAGGAACCCGTGTAAAATTTTTTACATAAACATTTTAAACAATGCTATGATTCATAAGCTCCCCTAGTGACAATTTTCCCGACAGTTATTGCAAAGGATATCTAGGTGTTAAATAAAAAAATAGGGTGTTCTATAAATTCCACTATTCAATTTAGTCTTGGAAAAATAACATAAATAAACAATATACATCTCAAATAATAGTATTAAGCAGCAATCCATAGTTCACATGACACAACCAATTTAAAAAATAGTCCCAAAATCTAACATAAGAAAACTAATGAAATAAACAAAAGAGAAACCATACTAAGTAGGAAAAATGGCATCTCATCTACAATGGGACATTGAATTGATAGAAGCTTCCAGTTGATAGAAAGAAAACTACTATGACATAAGCATGCACTTAAAAGGAGTGCCGAGGATTTCGTACTCTAATTACATGAGAGAGAGAGATTGTCTTTTCTTTACAGGGCTTTACAATTAGATCATTTACAATGTTTCAACTACCAAACTAGATTATGCAACATGTGAAGATATCAACTAATGTACAATTTCAACCCTATCTTAAAATTTTGATTAAAAAATGTTGTTCTTCAAATCCTTTATTCTCCTCCGATGAGTTTCACAATCTCTACAAATGGATCAATTCTTCTTATATTGTTGTTATAGATAAGGTACTATCTGACATAGATGTATGTAATTGATATAATCATTTTTTAAGGATATTACTAGATCTAAACTCAATTTTTAGTTCATACATATTTACCTCATTCATATGGCCTCTAACATTAGTGATTGTCTGTTAATTTTGTTTATCATTATGACTTCTAATATTTAGAAGACATCCAAATTATTTGCTAAAAAAGTATTTGTACATCTCATAATGCACCCACATCCCCATGAAAGTAAATATGCTGCCATTTTTTTCTTCAATCTCATTTTATGCTTCTACATAGTTGTTTTTCCTTTGCATTAAAAGATTTTGAGTTTCTTTTATGGAATTTATTATTTATGTTTCAAACAACATGTGAAAATCACTGAGCAAATTTTCTAAGAGGATTTTTAAAGGGAAAAACATAAAATTTCACCACTTAATACAAAAAAAATCTTCCTATATAGCCTAATTTGTAACTATCTTAGTTTTGTGACCACAATTACCTTCTTATTCATTTATATCTTTTTGTCTCATTTTTGGGTCTAATGAACATTCCAAGTTGGAGGTTTTCAATACAAATTTTCAAAGTATCAATATTTAGTATAACATTTGTATATGGCATTTTTGTTTACAAAAGATAATAATCAATTCAAAGATGCCACTAAGCTTTGGAGACATAGATTGCACACAAAACACCACTTACTTAATGGCCTCACAATTGACCTTATGCATTTCCCTGTTGTATGCTAAAAAAATGATGAACTCAACGAATATAATCATCGTGGACATACCCATTGCACACCAAAGTGTGATGGCTAGTCTTAATTACCTCATATAGTCAAGTGGGGTGCTCTAATTTAGATTTGATGATATTTTTAGTCCCACAGTTTCCTTTTTATTATTTTATAAGTATTCCAAAGGTTGTGTATGGTTTGAACTAAGTTTTGACTTCAAGTTGTTTAAATCACTAATATTTAGTTATGTTTTCTTTGTGATGAAGTGTTGAGTACAAATCAACTAATCTTCTTGTGTTTTTTTGGATTATTATTTTGTGATTAAGTTTTTTTTCTCTAGATTTGGGGAAGAAAATTTTTGGAGAATTTTCTTCACTATTATTTTTTCTATATGTGATAAATTCTTTAATATTTAATTAAAATTTATATATATTATTATTTAATTATTTTACTTTTATTATATAAAAATAATTTTAGATGTATAAATATGTAATCCTAATTATATAGGAGAAATTTAAAAAATTCGTTTTGTAAAATTGGAAAACTTTAAGAAATATTTACTTGAATAATTGTTTAGACTACTTAAATATTTCAAACTATTATTTTTATTTCACCCAATTTTCTTTGTATCGCTATTTTCTATGTTTAGTTAATATGTTTATATGTAGTAATAGTTGTTAACTTTTGAATACCCTTTATAAATTTAATATAATATTTTTGTTTGCAATATACAATCTATCAAAAATCAAGTCAATGCTTCTTGAAATTTTCTTTTGCACTAATTATAAAGTATGCATTGAATTTGTAACACCCCAACCGTTACATTAGGATATTAGTAGACAAAAGACAAGACAACAAATTTTTCATGTTACAAAGGTGACACTAACATGCCACATTGTAATCCTATGAGCACAAAGTACTATGACACAAAGTAAACACACATCTAGCACAAACCACAATGCACCAAGCATGTGTTGACACAAATGAAAGGCTTACATGACACACGAGACCAAGGTGCAATTAGTACATATGTAAATAGCTAACCAAACCTTGAACTTCCATCTCCCTACATTTGGACTTCAGGATTAGGGAAAACAAGGACAAAACAACAATAGTTCAAACTTTAGGATCAAAGTTACACATGATTAGAATAACAACTCGGCCTTGCAACCTAGACTTGTAGTTCAACCTGGCCACTCAGCCTTCAGGCCCCAAAAAACAAATTACAAATTTGAGAATTTGTGGAAACAACTTTAAACCCCATTGGTTGATCACTTCAAATTTTAGAGCTTGAAAGGAGTCTTGCAACTCCATGCAGGCAACAATTCTCACACCAAATGCCAAACACTAGCTGGACTAAACTTTAGACTTCATAGTCCAATTCATGTTCAACATATCAAACTTTAGAGTCCAACATCCAAGATACAACTCCTAACAAAAGTGAAGTTGAGTCCAAACCATGCCAACTTGGCCTTCAGGGGACAACACACCACATGCATTTTAGATTTTGGAGTATGAGATGCAATTGATGGACCAACGACATTCAGGACCAACGACATTCAGGCCCAAGGCCAAACCTTTATGAGATGACAATTCAGACTTCAAAGTCTAATCTGTAGCATACATTTGAGACTTCAAGGTCCAAATTATTGTTCAAATCCTTTATTCTCCTACAATGAGTTTCACAATCTCTACAAATGGATCAATTCTTCTTATATTGTTGTTACAAATAAAATACTATATGACATAAATGTTTGTTTAAGGGATATAATAATTTCTTAATGATATTACTAGATCTAAACTCAATTTTTAGGCCATACATATTTACCTCATTCATATGGCCTCTAACATTAGTGATTGTCTATCACTTTTGTTTATCATTATGACCTCTAATATTCAGTGTTTGAAGACATCCAAATTATTTGCTAAAAAAGAATTTGTACATCTCACAATGCACCTACATCCCCGTGAAAGTAAATATGCCACCAATTTTTCTTCAATCAATTTATGCTTCTTCATGGTTGCTTTTCCTTTGCATTAAAAGATTGTGAGTTTCTTTTAAGGAATTTAATATTTATGTTTCAAACAACATGTAAAATTCGTGTGAAAATCATTGAGCAAATTTTCTAAGAGGATTTTTAAAGGGGAAAACATAAAATTTCACCACTTAATACAAAAACAAAATCTTCCTATATAGCCTAATTTGTAACTATCTTAGTTCTGTGACCACTGTTGCAAGTATGAGGTAAACCAGTGTTGTCATTGATGTCAACATACTCATACTGCATTGACAAGACAGATTGGATGAGCAGTGTGCTAAGGATATTGAGAAAATTAGCCTCAGTCAGGAACAGTGAAGAACAGTGATGAGAAGAAGGCAAATGTACTGTATAGGATGAGAACCGGAGGATGCGGATTAAAGGGTCTGTAGATATGAGTCTTGAGATGCTTCAGTTAAGATTTCAGAGGTCCGCATGAAGATCTGAAGGAGTTGTGGCTGTCGGTATGGAACCGGTTCCGGCAAGTGTTCAGAGGTGACAAAGGATCACAGAAAGGTCTGGTGAGGTCTGGAATTGTATTATCCTAATCTACGGATTGGAAGGAAGTGTTTGGGATGTCCTTGTAATATGTCATCCTGATTTGTGTATGATTTGGAGGTCTGGAAGTACCTTTTACGTTATGACAGTGGCGACAGACTGTGTTCTTGAAGTTCCAGATGAGGAAGACAAGAGATTCCAGTAAGTAAATGAAGTGCGTATGTATCCGGTCATTCAGGCATGCTTGTGAAGGTTCTTGGATCATGTTGAGGTTGTGTTGTTGGTCCGCATTGATAGTAGAGCCCGGAATTGAAGTTATTCTTCCGGATGAAGTTCTTGCTCTGTTTAGCCGACCGGATGAGTTGTTCATCCTGCGAATGTTCTTGTGGTGGCCGACCGGATGTGTTATTCATCTTGCGGATACTCTTATGGTTGTTTTCCGACTTAGATGTTTGTTCCTAAGTCGATGTCTTGTATAAATAACGGTTTGTGAGTTCATTTCGAAGTGTGGATTGTGTGGATGAGTGTGGCATAGCGAAGAGAAGTGCGAAAGGCAGAGCAGAGGTTTTTGGGCTTAAATGGAACTGATCCGGACATGGTAGAGATGTCATTCTCTAGTTCAAGACTGTGATTCTTATCACTTTGTAGACAGTGTGTCTCCTTGTAGGCAGTGGGCCTCTTTGTGAGCAGTGTGCTCGGGCAGTGAGCCCTAATTGGCAAGTGCCATTCTTTTTCTTATTCTTCTAACAGAGAATAATCCTTGGGTTAATCACCCCGTGGTTTTTCCCTTAACCGGGTTTTCCACGTCAAAATCTTGGTGTTCAATGTGTTGATGTTTATCTGCTCTTGTGTTTATGTATTGTGCTTTCATGGATGACTAATTGATATGCTGTTAACTAACAACGAAGAATCAAGTGTTTGAAAGAACAAGAAGTTTTATACAACTGATTCACCCCCCCCCTCTCAGTTGTATGCCTTAAATCCAACAACCACAATTACCTTCTTATTTATATATAACTTTTTGTCTAATTTTTGGGTCTAATGAGCATTCCAAGTTGGAGGTTTCCAATACAAATTTTCAAAATATCAATATTTAGTATAACATTAGTATATGGCATTTTTATTTGTAAAAAATAATAATCAATTCAAAGATGCCACTAAGCTATGGAGACATAGGTTGCACACAAAACATTTGTAATGCCCCTCCATTCTCATCTTGGATGTGCAGATGGTCTGGCTAAGGAGCATGAAGATGAAGGTAAAATAATAGAAATATTTAGGGTATGTTAGACAGTTGATGTTTCACATTATATGATGTTGGTAGATGCTACATTCATGTTGATGACATTCCTAATTATGCTCATGTGTGGTTTCATATGACAGTTAATATGTTTTATTGATAATCTTTGTTGCGACACTGATAATTTATATGCTCTGACATTGTTTTACATTCAGGTGATTATGATGTTGATCTTACTATGATTGTCATATGTTAGAATTGATTTTTATGTGACTGATTCTGTATCATAGGATGTTATGTTGTGATGTTTTGTGTGGATTAATCTTATTATGTGTATCATGCGATTATCTGATGATGGTTCTTATTTAGTCATTCAGTAACTGATTGCTATGTGTGTTGTGATTACGTGCTTAATGTGTTGGTAAAAGGGACAGTGTCGCATTACTCATGCATGAGTACTCTGCTACACTGTGATTACCTTTCCACGGTGTATTTGACTATATGATTATATATATGTATATTTGTTCGACTGTTTGGTTGCTGCAGGATGTAGGTACCAGGCATCGACTCCACCTGAATTGACAGGTCTGAGCGTGTCTTAAACCCAATGGACACTGTTGAATGGAGATAACATATGGTCCCTAGTTAGCCATCATCCTTGAAATGGATGAGTATCCAGTTTTGCACCCAGATAGTGTTGTCTGTATGGAAGTGATAGTCACTCGTTGTCGTTGTGGTCATGCTTTTCGATCGTGCATAGTGTCAGGTATTGTTTGGCATTTGAATTATTTTGTTTGAAATTGTTTGATTAATGTTTTGGTTAATTGTTTCATTAAAATAAAATTATTAAGTCAAGAGGGCACTTTGTTAAATAAATATAGATGCTTTTATGTAAATTATAGTTGTGGGGAAATATGTATTATTATGTCTGAAAAAAATTCTCTTTCTTTATTATTATTGTCTTGAGTAATTATTTTCCATTTTGGCCACTTGAAAGAAGTGGCAGTTACGCACCTCAAAAGGGAATCTTAGAAATAATTGTTTCTTTTGAGTAAGAGACTAATTTTAGAAAAGTAGAAAGAAACTATTTTTGTTTGGTTGTAAATGAAATAAATAGCAAATTCTAAAATAAATAAAATCAGAGAGAAATTATTGTTTGATTAAAATAGCAAATTGTAAGAAAGTAATAAAGGAGAATCTTCTGGAAGAAATTATGGGGGTGGTTGTAAACGCCCCAACCGGCATTCAAGAACATAGTCCAAAAAGGCACAACTTTTTTTTTTAAGTATAAAACTTAAATGAACATATAGGTAAATATCAATACTCTAAGTTTTGACTCAAACATCATCCTATTACCTAGACGGGTATCAATCACGACTTACTCATAGGGATGGGTTAAATACACATGCATAGATAGCTACACTCTCATAGCGTCACTAAGCACAAATCACATATAGGGAGGATAATGACTAATATAGGGTGGACATCAAGATCATGAAAAGCCTAACTTAACATAGTGTTATTACAGAAGCATTACATATATCAAAACAATGAGTTAACTCCAATAACATTAACAGTGTCGACAATGATAGTAGTAGTATAACGGCAATGAATAAATCAATGACAGTAGTAGTATAACAACAGCGACATCACTAAATATAGTAACCAAATTAATAGCTTCAGCTGTAATAACGGTGTTATGATAAGAACAACAATCAATTCAACCTTTTCTCAGCTTGAACAGCAGTAATGATTACTAGAACAACAATAAAACTAGTAGTTTCAATTATGACAACATTCCAAAACTATCAAGACAAGGATTACAACGACATCCTATCACCAAGGTCGATAACATATGCGGAAGATAATCTCAATACAACCTTTGCTTAAAAGTACGTCATGAACATTATTACAATGAACTCTAGATACAAGAATTAATTACATAAATACAAGATCTCAATACATATCACTTGGTTCACGGAGTTGTACCGATACATAAGAAAGTACATCTAGAAAACTGGAGGGAAGAACGGAACAACCCATGCCGACGCCATTGCCAAAACTGTTGTCGATGATTGGAGCCCCCAATGGTGGGTGCAACACCACCCTACCATGTGGATCCCGCAAAGGGTCCACCCCCCGTGCTCGGAGATGATCACTTAGCCATAACAAGCATAACAACAATAAGGAAGAAGGCTCATATACATGACCTTACAAGGGGTGTCACAAGGCTTGACAAACATATGAAGGGATAAACCGTCTAGGGAAAGTAAATACTGACATCTTTATTATTCCTTAAATTACCATAAAGAATATAGTGTTCATACTGCTATCGATAGATACATTTACAGTAGCTACCCTATGTACTTCCAATTTTTACTGAAGTCTGTTCTAAGACACAAGAAGGTTATGTCACAATGCTTTCTAGTGAAATGCAGACGAAGTTCATTCAGAGAGTTCTGCAGGCAGCTAAAGTGGACAATTAGCCCTTTCTTTCAAGGTTCGGGCAAAGAATTGAGAGGTAAATAAAAATATAACTTCTTTTTCCAGTAAGGATATTGAAACACGCATAGAGTCCTAATGATGGATGTAATGATAATGGAACAAGAGGATAGTCCCTGCTGGTAATGTTTTTAGCAGCAGATGGTGTTGTTTCTAGAAGCAAACGGTTAGGCATTATTTCTGGAAAGTAGACAGAGATTTGTGAAGCTTATTGGCAACTCAGATCAGAGCATTAATAACAAAATTGCTGGTATACTTTCTATTTAAAGTTGACATCATAAAGAGAATGGAGACCTCCATTTTGTATGGCCTTTAGCGTCTACTTTCTCTTTTAGACCATGCATGCATGCATGTATGATGTATGTATAATATCTTAATGGTGAAAATTGCATACCCTTGCACCTTCACGCTTTCCTGCTACATTTTGGGCCCACTTCAATTAGAGTGTCCTTCATGCAATGAAAGGGGTATACTGTTGTCAAATTTTAAAAGCAGTAAACATCTGAGGGCATTGCAGCATTGTACTCACGCGTGTATCCTCACACACATGCATCTACATATTATTGTAATGATCCATAATGCTGGACTTTTAGGGCTTGTTTAGATGAATTCTATAACCTTCAAACTACCTGAATACTTTGCTCTGGAGGACCTACGTGAGTGCAGAACTAATCTCCACAAGTGTGAAACTAAACTTGGTGCATGGACTTGGAACTGTAAGTCATGAGAAAAAAGGACCAGCTTCAATCATTTGATATTCAAATTTGGCAAGGAACTCACAGTGTTTAGAACATATTTGGAGAATCTGCTAAATCGCAGGTGTCATGCTCTTAGTCAGACCCCCTAGTTAGATTGATTCAATGGCTTCGGAACAATGATTGAGGAGAAGACGCATGCCTGAAATGGACTCGGGATGATGTAGGCTGATGTAATGATCAGATAATGCTCTATGTCAAGTATTCTTCAAATATTCTTCAATAATTCTGAGGTTAAGCTCGCTTCATACCATGATTTTAAAAGAATGAATAAGGATCTTTAAACAAAGACCCCTTGTTGGACCTATTTAATGGCTTTGGAAAAATAATTAAGGGCATAAATCAAGCATGCAATGGACCTAAGTTGATGTTCCAGAGATGCTGTAAAAAGTAAATGCCAATCATCAAAGTTTCTCTCCAAGGACAGCGCAAGGCATTCTTCATACATTATGAGTTGAACATTCCAAGTTTTCAATGATAAAGATAACTTACAGACCTAGAACATGCTTAGGTTTAAGTTAGCACCTGAACCTGTTTTTTTTTAAAAGGATACTAACTAATTAACACAACTCAAGACCTGTAATATTTGTCCTAAAATAGCCCAAGGATGACATAATTTATCTAAACTTGTACATTTCATCATAAAAGAGGAATGGAAGCACAAAGAAACCATACCTCAAAAGTAGTTGTAAAAAAAACGGTGATCAACAAATACAATGGGCCTTTAAGGATCACAGTTTGCACCCATTATTAAATCAACCTATGAAGCACCTCATTCCTCGAATAAGGTAACTGCTTCTCCTTAAGGGTTCCAATCCCCACGACCCCTCAGCCACAGGTATAACAGGTGCAAGGATCCAATAGATCTGAAGATATAAACCCACCAGTCCAGCAACAACCATTATGACCAAACAAACAGGGGTCATAGATTCCAGTGCTCACATTAAATGCTGAGAGACCCAAAAGAACCAATGACAGTAAAAGCCCAAAAGTGAAAGATATCCCAACAAGGATAGTCGTTCCACAAGCTGTAGTTAACAAAAGCCTCCATGCTGACCTTGGAATTGATCTGATTGCCCCAGGGAGGTTAACCCCTCTCCCATAAAATCCATTACATGCGCTGTGGGTTACTGCAGCATTTGAGCACAGAACTAGACCAAACATCAGTAAACTATACAAGCTTAAAAGGAGGACTACCTTGGTTTCCATTAGGCCTCTGGTGTAAGGAAGGAATAAATCCTGATTGTCATCATCATCACCGTGGCTGGAATATGCTGCTACAGTCCTGCTAAGAAGCTCCTCATGGCTTTCATTGATGTCAATCCACTTCCTGAATGTTGATGCAGCACAGGTTAGGAAGGCGATGGGTAGCAGGAACAGCATAGATAAGACTACGTTTTTCTCTATAATTGACTAGTGAATGTTTTTTTTTGAGATCCTCTCAAAAACCTTGATAAAACCATACAATCTATCCCCTACTTCCAATCTGAAGTGCCAAACCCCCCCCCCCCCCTATCCGATAACTGAGAATCAGCTTTTAAGGCAAACCCAAATCAACTATTTTCTCCACTACACAGTCCCTCGGACTCTGTTGAAAAGGCTTTAGAAACTTTCAAGCAAATGCGACTAACAGGTGTAAAGCCGAATTCCACAACCTTTACCAGCATTCTCCTTGCCGCTGCTAGAAGGGAGTTTTTAGAATAGGGAATGGACATCCATCAAAACATAACAAAAGGGGAATTTTTGTCATATGTGGTAGTTGCAAGTGCCCTGGCAGACATGCATGCAAAGTGTGGAATCATAGACAAGGCAAGTGAATTATTTGGTAAAATGCCTAAAAGAAATATGGTCTCATAGAATGCCATGATTGTAGGATATGTTAAAAAAATAGATTTGTTGAACAACCCTTAGAAACTTTTTAAGAAAATGCAACTGGTGGGTGTTAATCCTAATTCCTCAACCTACACACTACACGCAGTTTGCTTTGCACTTTAGGGCAATTTAATACATAAAAATGCCTTGATGGGCATAAAGCTAACAAGAAGATCAAAAGAACACATAGACAAAGATGCAACACTACAAATGTGTGCATACAAACAACAACAAGGAAGAGATGCCCCGCGATAACATAAAAGTCTTAAACAATGAAAATGTGCCTGAGAATATAGAGCTACCCACCATATATGTGTATGGAGGAAACAGACACAAGTAAATCTTGCAAACCAAACATCGTGACCAATTGATTTGAACAAGATATAAAATTGAAACTTATTTTGATATTTAAGAATAACCATACCAAGGTAAACTACATAAAAGATGCCAAATGAAGACTTGATTTGGAGGAACCATGATTGCTTCATGACTAGCTGGAATTCTTCTAGTGAACCTATTGCAATTCCTTGTAACGTTCTGAGATTTCCCCTATAGAAATAGCCAAATGTGAGCGCAGAAGTTTGAGGTTATGAAGGAGAAACTTTTGGTTGCATGTGTTGAGGTTGACGCAGGTCAGGAGAGGAAGAATAGATGTCTTCTTCAGGACTTTCTTTTAGAGCAAGTTGTTATGGATTGTTTGGAAGGTATCGATTCTATGCGGTTGTAGGTTGTGCAGAGACCCAAATAGCGAAGGGATCGTAAGTCGGAAGCTAAGAAACTTCAGATCGAAGCTCAAGATGCCCTCGGCAATGGTTCCCATCGACTATGGAGAAGCTTTCTCGCACCAAGCGCAGCCACCTTAGGAGCGGCAGAAGCTCTTGTATACACAAAATGATCCTGCCTCCAAAACCTTGATAAGGCCATACACCTATGCCAAAGCCACGATGGGCAACATGCAAGCCAAATGCCACCAAAGGAAGGCATGCTATTCAAGGAAGGAATAATCTAAGATTTCTATGCCTTTAAAGGCTTCCTAAACAACTTCTAGAGGCCAATCTTAGTTTATAGAGGATGATTTATTATCAGCTATGAAGGCGCACAAGTAGAACTCCCAATTTGTTAGGATACTCATATATCTAAGATATAATAGGGATAGCTTAGTTTCGAGTCTTTTTTTAAAAAAATATCAAAAGATCCAATCATATAGTATTTTGTTAGGATCGGGAGAGACATCAATGCCCAATCAGGACGTCAAATTTCAAATCATAATAATTAAGGTCTGTAGGATAACTCCATATCAAACTCCAAGATAATGATCTTTGTCCATAATTGCCTACTCCAACAATCTCAACAATAACAGATACTTGCATAAAAGCAATGACTTATGACAATGATGACTTACAACTGAACTCGAGGAGAGGGAACATGATCAAAATGATCTAACCAAGATCTCAAAATGACAAAGAACATATCAGTTGTACCTTGTAGCTGTTGCTTAAATATAATCAAATTGGTCCCCAACTCGCAGAGACTTCGAAGCCTCGATAAGGTGGGACAGTTAATTCATATGTTGAGCAGATGCGGCTGCACTCAAGTCCAAGTTGCCAAGATAATGAGGACTCATCCCAAACTATTCTAATAAATACAGAAGAACATTGGAATCATATCAATATTAACAAGTCATAACCGTATTACTAATCCATGATAGGCAATGATAGAGGAGTTGGTATAACCTTATTCGAGCAAAACAAAATAACACAAAGCCAACAGCTAGGGATCCAAAACAGCAAGCAAAGATTATCTCGTAAAGAGAGAAGTTCCTCATGAATTAAATGAGAGTGCCATACCCAACAAGAAAAGTGGAGCCCATGTTTTGGTTGCTAGCTTTCAGATAACTCCTGATATTAAGTGTAAGAGTGATGCTACCGAGGTAGCCAAGGGATATGCAGAGAATGAGTTGTTAAAAGCGAATATACCCAAAATGTTGTCGATGTGTCTCGCAAGTTTGAATCTTCGAGGACAAGAAGAGTTACAGCAAAAAGGCTTAAGAAGTATAGTTTAAGAACCGTATTTATAGAGTTGAAATGAATTAATAGATTAACTCAAGGATTAACTCAACCACAAGGATTAACTCAACACAAAAATCATACGGTACTGACTCACAAAATGATAGAGTAATCAAGCAATAACCAGACAGTGTCTGAGGTAGTACATGACATAGGAAACTCATCTCAACATAGAGACGATGACAAGGCTAAGCTGGTATATGGCCAATGTGTCATCTCCATCTTACCACCATTGGGGTTATTAGGCACGCTCAGACCTGTGTAGCCAGGTGGAGTCGGTGCCTGGTACCTGCATCACTTCAAACAGGTTATAACATCTGCATGTACATATCATATAATAGCCAAGGCAAGAATAGTCCTAGACGGAGGATTCCAACATCCGTGATCATTCGCGTATTATGCCAATGTCAAGGTGTCATCCTCTCCACATGTACATCCAATCTAATCATGGAATCTAACCTAACAAAATGTCAGTAACACAATATCCTGTAAAACTTGAATTTCATACCTTGGTGTCACCTCGGTTAGTCCAGGACCAGGGAGGCATTACAGTGGTTATGCATGCTCAACTTTATTGGGAAATCTCAAGGCATAATTTCGGGAAGGAGCGTGCATTTCAAAGGGAGAATATGTTTTATGTTTTGGGGATCTCTCTCTCTCTCAGGAAGTTTTCATTTTTCTTTTGGCGTCGTAAACCATAGCTTCCAAAAGAAAAGATTTTGAGGAAAATGGATGCGAGCTGGGAAATTTTGTGAAGATGTGATAGAAGCAATATTCCATGTATGGACTGAGATATGAAACTGATTTATTGTTGCATTAGATTTAGTGAAATATTCTGTGAATTCTCTTTTACATTTTCTGAACCTAGTCTATTGTGTCAGCCATAACCTTATTTTTACGAATTGGGTTCCTCCAAAATTTTTATATATGGTGCACGACCTAGTTTTTTAAATCATATCCGAAAATCAGCCATACCTAGTTTGTCATTTTGGAGATATGAATATTTTGGGACTGTCTATCTCTCAACCATTTCGTCTCTATTTTATCAGTCTGTTGTATCAGACATAACTTTATTTTTACAAACTGGGTTCCTCTAGAATTGTTATAGATGGTGTACAACCTAGTGTTCTAAATCATATTCGAAAATCAGCCATACCCAGTTTGTCATGTTAGAGATATGAATATTTTGGGACTATCTATCTCTCAACCATTTCGTCTTTGTTTTATTGGTATGTTGCATCAGACATAACTTTATTTTCAAACTGGTTCCTCTAGAATTTTTATATATGGTGCACGACCTAGCTATCTAAATCATATCTAAAAATAAGCCGTACCCAGTTTGTCATTTTGGAGATATGCATATTTTCTGACTGTCTACCTCTCACCCGTTTCGTTTATGTTAAAACAGTTAGTTGCATCACCAATAACTCTATATTTTTGAACTAGGTTTCTCTAAAAATTTTCAACAAATTTGTTTTGTGCATATCTTATGATCATTGGTTTCCATCATATGACTCTCTTTGAGGCATTCTATCAATCAGTCCACGTGCCTTGTCTATGCTTTCACATTTTGCATTGCTGGTAGCTTCTAAAGCCTTCTCAACAAATTCATTTTGTGTTGATCCTGCAATCGCTGATATTCATGAGATGTCGTCCCTTTGAGGCATTTGTCAAAAAAAAAATTACTTGAGTAGTTTCAATAATTATTTCTTCTTATCTATGCTACCGTAGGTGAATATGCTTTCAATTATAAATAACTTTACTTATTCTGGTTGTTTGTTAGGTTATAAGAAGGCTATTAAATCTATATAGAATAGAAGTAGAAGAATTCAATTTGGATAGAGTGATGGTATAAATTTATTTTAAATTGATATTGATTTTATTACGATTTATTAGTAGAAATATGATTTAAGTAGGTTTGGAAACAATGTATTTAAGATTTGATTTATAAGTTTGTTTTAGAAATTAGTTGATTACGAGTGGAACTGTATAAGGTAAATGGAACTTGTGTAAGTTGTATCAATGGTCGTAATAGGGTCATGTTGTCAAGGTTTAGTTTTTCTGAGGCATAGATTAATATGTCTTGATTTCATGTGTATGCGATGTTGTAAGTGAATTTTGATGTGATAATAAAGTCCTTTACGGATGTTGTGGCTCATTAGTTGTATAGAGCATGTTTATAACTTGTTCTTAAGAAATGTCACGTTCTTATTAACCTTGTTGTTGAGAAATTATCATATTTATGTCTTGAACTCAATCAACCCTTCCTATTCCTAGACTTGGCATGTTAACAAGTTAGAATGCTTTGTACTGGTTTATTCTGTTAATCCTAGTGTTGGGTAAGGGATTTTAACAAGCTTGGTAATCATTATGAGGTGTAGACACCTCTAGAAGAACTATGTTTTAGGTATGATTATTTTGGTATTCATAGGACCAATGTAGTAGTGGTTTATAGAAGATTGATCAAGTTGACACTTAAGTTTTTTCCATAGCAACCTGAGCTTCTCTCTTCCTATTCATGTGTTGAATGGAATTTGGTAAAACCTAGAAAAAGATTGTTCTTTTACTTGTGCCCTCTTAGCGTTCACGCTTGAGTTGCGTTAGCCATGATACTTCTACTTGATTTGAACCATCCTTTAAATGTGTAATAATCCTATCATATGCATGTGGTTAAAAGTGAGGTAGATTTGATGAAGATGTTAGATCTATGGGAATGTTTTGTTGTTATGCATTTCTTTCTTCTCAAGCTAACCTTAGAACAAGGTTCTTTTATTGTAGCTTCTGATTTTGTATATTATGATTCTAACTAGTGCAAGAGATTTATAGCATGGGGCTTTAGTCTTGCTTATACAGTTATATTTAATAGTATTTACAAATTTGTCTTGATTATTAATGAAATCTACATCAGTGTAAATAGTGTAAATAATTGTTGTATGCCTTAGGGTTATTTGCATGTTGTTTGCAATCATTTTAACTAAATGAAATTAAAATAAGTCTTGAGAATTATTAGTTAAAATATTGATACTCGTGGACACTTATATCTTATGATCATATTATAACTTCTACTGGTGATTAGAAAGTTATAGTTCTGTATTGATGAGATAGATTCACTTTATAATTGTTAGATGATTCATCATGATTGGATTAATGCTCCATTCTTTAATACCCACAATTAGTACATTATATCATATGTTGCATTTGTGGTATTGTATTTGAAATATTGATGAAGGATCATAGTTTATGATGTGCATTTGAGAGTGAATGTGATGTGTGACTATTGTGTTTAGTGGTGTCAAGTATTTGTGTCATTTGGGGAAGTTGATTCCAGAGGCCTAGGAGGGTGTGTTTGTGTGTGGTGGTTGGCTATGTGTGCATCATGTGAGTTAAGTGAAATGCAATCCTGGAATGTTGCCTCCTATTCATGTTGGTATGATATATGTGCAACATGGATAATGCCTTGCTCAATGTACGTATGCACGTGGTTATGATGACTATGCAAGATGGGTAATGTCTTGCTCTATGTGATGTGAAATGATGTACATATTTTGTGTGTTATAAATGCATCATGATGAGAAATGTGACAATTCATGCTTGGTTTATGTTTTCGGCTTGGTGAATCTAAATGCAGTGAAGGGGGAGTGGCTTTCAATGTGGGGTCGGTGCCCAAAATGGCTTGTCAGGGTAACCCATTGGAAGTTGTTAATCCAGTGATAACTTAATAATAAATTTAGAGGGTTGGGTAGTTTTCACACTAATCAAGATAATTGGATGTCTCACCCATGCCTGTAGTGCCCGTTCAGGCTAAGGATGGGATGAGAAGGCTGTGGTTGGCAAAATCAACTTCCTTGTCCTCACGAAAGGAATGTTGGTTTCGCATGTGTCACCCTATGGGGCCGACATCTAGTAAGAGACTGTCAGGGTAACCATAGATGGGGGCCGGCACCTAGCGAGAGACTGTCAGGGTAACCCATGGATGGGGGCCAGCGTCTAGCTAGAGACTGTCAAGGTAACCCATGTTAGGACCATGTGATGACACTCATCCCTACTGTAGCCTAGCATTCCCTAATTGTGTTTTCCTCCTTCAGTTGTGTGAGTGCCTCTAGAAGTACAGTTAAGTGTGTAAGTGTTGTTTGAGTTACTTGTGATGTTCATATTGACTAGTGTTGTATTTGAGTAATGTGTAGTCCTTACACCTGTTAGCCTATTGACTTCTTGTATGTTTGCTTAGTGGGACCTTATTGTTATCTCCTAGCATGGGGGGGTGGACCTTAGGGTTCCACATGGTCGGGTGGTTGTGCTTTTATCTCCATTGGTTTCCCTTGTTGTTCGTGTGTGAGAAGGATGTACCTTGTGTGGCAGATTTCAGATCTTGTTCTATCTTGAGGAGACAGATACTTATGATCATGTTCCAGTCTTGTATATTAGTTGAATCATGTACTGTTATCTTGATGTATGTACTCTAATGTAATCTAGATAGTGATATTGTAAACAATGTAATGATGTACTCTCTTGTAAAGGAGCTTGTTTATGTACTTATGATCTCATGTGCAAGATCTTGATGATTACTTATCTGATGATATAATATGGAATTGTATGTGTTTATTCATCTGATGCAATTAGATATAGAATGAACCATGGTTGTTAGTTAATTCATAATGTTGGTTAGATCTTGTTTTAGTTCGTTAGTAATGCAGCCATGGAACCCTAGAGGATAAAGCTTAATTTAAATGTTATGAATAAATATATGATTGTTGTTATTTCTTTCATTATATATATATACATCCTTTTTGTAAGTTTAGTTGTGTTATCCTCTGGGTTCTTTGGCGGGGCATTACAACATCACTTGCTTAATGGCCTTGCAATTGACCTTATGCATTTCCCCATTGTATGCTAAACAAAAATGATGAACTCAATGAATATAATCATTGTCGACGTACCCATTGCACACCAAAGTGTGATGGCTAGTCTTAATTACCTCATATGGTCAAGTGGAGTGCTCTAATTTAGATTTGACTATATTTTTAGTCCCATAGTCTCCTTTTTATAATTTTATAAGTAAATTCCAAAGGTTGTGTATGGTTTGAACTTAGGTTTGACTTCAAGTTGTTACACGGAAAGGTGTTCTACATTCACAACAGGGGTGGAGTTGAAGAGCTGAAAGATTCCAAGATTCTGTGTAATTTATTAAGATTCTAATCTAAAAAAAAAAAAAAAAAGATTTATATGCATTAGATTATTAAGATAGAGGATCATAATGAAACTCCACAATAAATACACCACCAAATGTGCCACCACTCTCAAAGATGCATTTCCTATTTTAAACCAAAATGCAAATATTCTAGATGTGAGTAATTTATAACTAGCTACCAGTAATTTATAAAAAATTAAAAAATCAAAATCAAAAACTTAAAAGAAAAAAAAATTGGAAGATATCTCTCGGCGTACTGTAGATATATTTTTTAAATATAAATATACTAGTTTAAATCACTAATATTTAGTTATGTTTTAGTAATGTTTTCTTTGTGATGAAGTGTTGAGTACAAATCAACTAATCTTCCTGTGTTTTATAAGACTAAAGTCTTTTTGGATTATTATTTTGTGATTAAGTTTTTTTCCCTAGATTTGGGGAAGAAAATTTTGGGGAAAATTTTCTTCACTATTCTTTTTTCTAGATGCGATAAATTCTTTAATATTTAATTAATATTTATATATATTATTATTTATTTATTGTATTTTTATTGCATAAAATTAATTTTAGATGTATAAATATGTAATCCTAATTATATATAGGAGAAATTTGAAAATTTGGGTTTGTAAAATTGGAAAAATTTAAGAAATATTTACTTGAATAATTATTTAGACTACTTAAACATTTCAAACTATTATTTTTCTTTCCCCCAATTTTCTTTGTATTGCTACTTTCTATGTTTAATTATATATTTATATGTAATAATAGTTGTTAACTTTCAAATACCCTTTATAAATTTAATATAATAATTTTGTTTGCAAGATATAATCTGTCAAAAATCAAGTCAATGCTTCTTGAATTTTTCTTTTGCACTATTTGTAAAATATGCATTGAATTTGTAACACCCAAACCTTTACATTAGGACATTAGTAGACAAATGACAATCCAACAAACTTTTCATGTTACAAAGGTGACACTAACATGCCACATTGCAACCCTATGAGCACAAAGTATTGCGACACAAAGCCAACACACATCTAGCACACACCTTGATGCACCAAGCATGTTGGCACAAATAAAAGGATTACATGACACATGAGACAAAGGTGCAATTAGGACATGTGCAAATAGCTAACCAAACCCTCAACTTCCATCTCCCTATGTTTGGACTTCAGGATTAGGGAAAACAAGGACAAAACACCAATAGATCAAACTTTAGGACCAAAGTTACACATGATTAAAATAACAACTCGGCCTTGCAACCTAGACTTGTAGTTCAACCTAGCCACTCAGCCTTCAGGCCCCAAAAAATAAATTACAAATTTGAGAATTTATGGAAACAACTTTAAACTCCATTGGTCGATCACTTCAAATTTCAAAGCTTGAAAGGAATCTTGCAACTCCATGCAGGCAATGACTCTCACACCAAATGCCAAACACTAGCAGGACTAAACTTTAGGCTTCATAGTCCAATTCATGTTCAACATATCAAACTTCAGAGTCCAACATCTACATCTCTTAACAAAAGTGAAGTCGAGTTTGAACCCCGACCACAACCAACTTGGCCTTCGGGGGCCAACACACCACATGCATTTTAGATTTTGGAGTCTAAGATGTAACTGACAAACCAACAACATTCAATCCCAAGGCCAAAACTCTATGAGATGACAATTCAGACTTTGAAGTCTAATCTGCAACATACATTTGAGACTTCAAGGTCCAAATTGCACCTGACAAATGACATGATGTCGTGAGGTCTTAACACTATAGATAAAAATATCAGTTTATCGACTAGGTAGTGTCCAAGGCTGTATGCAATAGGGAATATCATTTGGATATCTCATCTAGAAACAATTTCCTAAATTTTTAAAAAGTCTTAAACAACTATGATCAAACTAAAAAAAACTTTTGAACTCTATTCTAGAAAGCATTTGAACTCCATTCTAGAAAGCATTTGAACTCTATACTAGAAAGCATTTGAACTCTATTCTAGAAACCATTTGAACTCTATACTAGAAAGCATTTGAACTCTATACTAGAAATTCATACATGCAATTTTTACTATGAACTCAAACAATGACTAATCCTATAACTGCACTCACATTCAAACTTCCAACTAACAGTTAATAGTAATTTGAAACTAAAGTAGATGCTCCAGAAATATTAAACAAACAGAGCTCCAATATTTAACTAAACATAAAATATCACAACCTGCAGGCACACACAATAGAACTAAACATAAAATAACACTACTCTAAACAAAACATCCACGAAAACATAAATACTTATCTACTCTACAATCCCGCGAGTGGCCAACTCTTGGGAGAAATTCATCTTTTAACTCAGATCACATTCAATTGTTTCCACAACAACATAGTAACTCCATTCATATCTTCATAACTCAAAAGGAAATATTCAGAATAACACTATTTGTATTCATGAAAATATTGCAGAACATAACTCTTGATTGTTTTCCAAAAAGAGATTGATATCCATTCTTCCTAGTATGATATATATATCCATTTTTTGAGCAACTAACTAAAACTAAACTATTACAAAATCCTATATTCTAGATGACGGTAAAATGCCATTGAAAAAGTCAAGTATAATAGAAAAATAGAATTTCAACTACTGATGTCTTTATGGAATAAAAACATATAAAAGGCTATGAGTGGAGCCATAAAGTCTTGGATAACCAACATAAGTAAACAAAATTAAAAGAGTCTCCAATCAATGCACGCCTAAAATTTCTGGCGCCCTCAACTTCCAATGCACTTGACCTCAACTGCTTGAAGTCCACTCCTCTCGTAGGTCGTGCATTAATCCAGCACAATTACTCAACTCTATATACCATTATATCAACATTTAATAGCTAATTTCAATCAATTTAGGAAATAAAGATTTGTACGACATTTCAGTATAAATAAATAAGTATTGCTTCTAAAAACAAACAAATTGGCATGACTAGGGTGATTGGGAAATGTAAAAAGGGTTATTTATTTTATCAAAGGAATGAGGTTGTTTATACCTCATCAACAAACGTGAAAAATTTAATGTTAAGGCTGAACTCCTTGTGCCCTCTAATTTGAATTCAAGGTCTAAATTGCAACTTGCAACTGTGTAAAATAATTACAAGGTAGGGATAACAAGACTAATTTTTTATCGATGGGACATGACTTCCTTGTTTTGTGTGTTGTATAAAAATAGTCTAGGCTAGACACTCAAGCACATGTGGGCCCCACATTGGCCAAGCAAGGAGTCCTCCAAAACAACCAGACAAGCCCAACCAAGACAACCATCTAAGCATAATTTATGCAAGGGCATAAAAGGAGATCATTCAACACATCTAACTTCCAATTTCAAGCATTAGGAGCAAGGTATGTGCATGGAAATGGGGGACAAAAAGGGGGTCAAAAGGCTATTTTTTAAATTAGTAAAAACTAATATTGGATGAGAAGTTGAAGATAACCACACTCAAATTTTGAAGATATGACAAGAACAAGACTCACATTGTTCGAAATCTAATTTCTTAACTACTTTTTTTTTTAAATGGTGGAGATTAAGAGGTTCATTTAATAGGGTGAGTACACAAAGTGCTCTTGTTTTTGTCAGAAAAATATAACATAGCGTGTGATGTGCTCCCCCTGAAATGTTGACTTTTTAAAAGTATTTCATAAATCACTTCAGTGGAAAATTAACTTATATCACATAGTTTATGTCTATTTTTTTTGCTATTTTTTTAATGAATATATGATTTTTTTACAAATTTTCAAAGTGGACACATCCTAAAAAATAAAAATCTAAGCATGCTCCCCCCTAAACTTTTTGAAAGCTATTCAAAAATTATTTTTTTGAATGTGTATAAAATAGAGTCTAGAATGTAAAATTGTAATTTATTTCAAACTTGGATGAATAAATTAAAAATGACACCAAAAATACTATATATAGGTTTTCAATAAAAAAAGAAGACACTAGCAAAAAAATTAAAGATAGAAACCTTAATGTTTTCAAAATTTAAAAAAATTACATGGTTAAACTAATTAAAAAATTAAAGTCATCTTGACATTTTTTATATTAACATTGAAAAACATGTAAACCTGATGGAGAGCACACTCAAGATTTAGTTATTTTTCTATTTTTTCTTAAAAACATGTCTTTGGTTGTTTGAAATGTAGGTCCAACCCTTTGGGTTGGATGTGTAACGAAAATCCAACCCTTAGGGTTGGAAGTTTCCAATGCAATTAAAAATGTGAGCGTGTTATAACATGCTTGCGTTTCTAATTGTCTAAAATGGTGAGCAATGGTCTACAAAAAGGAAAACCCTTTGATTTTGGACCCACGTGCTCTATTTATTCCTATGCATTGTGCGTTTTGCAACATAAAATCAAACTTTTGATACTTTTGAGAAACTAAAATCATTAGTTGACAAAATTATCGCCCTTTTTGTTCGTATATCGACGTAGAAGATTTTAATTACATGTTTTTAAATCAAATTTGATATTATCAATCATTGTTTTTATGTTTTAAGGAATTGGAATAATTGTTTGACAAAATTAATTAATTTTTTGTCTTACATTGACAAAAAAATTCTAATTACATGTTTTGTATTTGAATTTGATAATTATCAACCATTATTTTCATTATTTTGACCAATTGTGTTAGATAGATATATAATTCAACATCATGTGAAGGAAATGACCAAAAACTCAAACACCGGAGGAGTGTGAAGCCAAAAATGTGAAGAAAAGAGAACAAATGAAACAATTTCATGAAAATTAAAAAATTAAACTCCATAGATGAAGATATACCATCTTTGCCAATTGAATTAGATCATGAAGCATTTAAGAAAAAGAAGGATTTGGAGAAACAAAGTCAATGAATACAAAAACTTCATGCAATTAAAAAATTGAATCTGGGAGTTGAAGGAATGCCATCTTTGCCATCTCAATTTGATATTGTAGAAAATCCTCGATCACTGGTTGAAAATGATGATGTAGTTTTAAATGTAAATATTGATGTTACACCAATTGATCAATTGTTTAATGAGAAAAATTGATCTAATGATTCATGTTTATCATTGAGAACACCTCCTAGAATTTTGCGTAAAAAACTTAAGTTTTTTATTGATATTGATGAGAACATTCTAAAATCAATGCCTAATAAGATACCCAAATGTACTTGTAAAATAAATGTTAATAAAATATAGAAAACATTTTTTGAAAACTTAAGTGGAATGAGAATATGTCAATTGTTTGTTGAAATGATGAAAAATCTTAAGTTTAAACCCATCATGAAAATTCTTAGTCTAAGAACATCAAATACTAATAGTAAAAAATCTATTCAATGCATATCAAAATGTGAGTTCAACACAACATGTAATTACATCAACTATAGTAAGTAATCAAATAAATAAATCTTTCTTAATAAGGAAAATAAGTCAAGCACTAAAAATAAGTAGAAAAATAATAATGAAAGTCGTTAGGAGGCATGAAAGAGTTGAGAACCTAAATAGTAATGAACTATGGACATTCTTTGGTAGAATCCCATTGAAAGATAAAGTCATAGTTGAAGCCTTAAAATCTCTAATTGAATAATTTTATAAAAATAACACAAGAGTATCACCTAATCAAAGAGATGCAAAGAGAATAATTGGTTGTCAAAATTGTGAGCCACATCCAAAATATTTTTTGGATATGATTCAAACATAATTTTTCTCCAAATTTGTAGAGAGTTGTCCTCAAATAAAAACTAGTCAACGTTATTTTGAAATGGAAAACCTTTTTATGTCAAAATAAATTACACACACATAACTTGTAGTTATAGAGTCCACATTGAATTTTCTATGCATTATGATGTTTTTTGACATATATGTGTATCTTTGCATACTAATGATATTTTGTAAGAGTATGATAGAAGGTCCACCTAAATCAGCAAGGTATTTAATTTCAAGTATTTTTTGTGAAAGAGTAGATGGACAATTAGTTTATAAAAAATCATGTTTGGATGGAACGTATTAGTTGTGGTGGTTTACAACGTTTGAGAAATTGTGTACACATGGAGAATACACATGCGATTGGAAATGAAATAGTAAGTTTTAGAAAATATAAGCTAGTGGAATACACTTTAAAAGATGGTAAAGAGACAAAAATTGTGAATTGGTGAGTGAAGAAATACTAGTATATGATTTTATGCCTATTTTTGAGAAAAGATAGTGTGTGAATATGCAAGACATACATATAGAGCTCGATGGTTGGATTTGAAATTCATGTTATGCAATGACACATTTGCTTTTCATACCATCATGTTAATTGTAGACTTTCCAAAGAATTATACACTACAACAATAGAATGAGGTTCAAACACTGTACTACAACTCCACTTAGATTGCTATATTTGTATGTATATATCATTCATTCATGTACTTGATAGCACAAAGAAAGATAGAAATATCTTGAGGGAGTATTATTTTTATATTAGTGGTGATCACACACATTCTACAAAGTTTATGTGAGGTTGTTTTCAGACGTTCTTTGGTAATTTGAGTAGTAGGAGCATCATGTTTGATCAACATATCATATGGTTAGATAATTGTACATCATAGTTTAAGAACTCACAAATGTTCTACTAATTTAGTATGATGCATATGATGAGTGGTGTGAACAACATATATGGAATTTCTCTGAGGTTGGGCATGGAAAAGGAGAGCATGATAGTGTGGGAGCATGTACTAAAAGAGTCTTAGAACAAGAAGAGTCGAAATACAAAAACAATGTGAAGTTGAAAGGTGCAACATCTATCATTGAATGGTGTAACTCTACCATGGGTCCAAGTAAGGAAGGTAGGTTTATAGTTCATAGATTTTTTTGGTTGGTAGAAGAAGCTAGCATTGTATAATATAAAGATTGTTGTACAATGACATGATCAAGTGAGTCCCACTATTTTAGAAGATTAAATGTAGATTCGTAAACTATTTATATGAAGTGGATGGCATGCTTTTGTTCCTCATGTACAGGTTTTTCCTGGAATAAGTGTGAGTCAAAAGAGTGGGTCAATGAATGGTGTGCTAGAACATTAATCCCACTCAAGATGTATCAACTTTCAAGAGCACTAGAGCTCATAGAGATAGAATCATTAGTCAGCTTTGATCATATTTTAGATCTAGTTCAATCAAGTATTGTAAATGAATTACTTAATGAAAAATAATATTTTAGATTATGATGTAATATTCTTATATCATTTATTGAATTAATTTTTTTTGTATAATTTAATGTAGTTATTTTGGATGAAGATAACGATGAAGGAACAAATTATTATTTGTGTTGTTGTGTTGAGACAAAAAATAAATTTTGGCAACCCCTATCATAGATGGAGAAGGCATTGAGTATCCTACAAGATTGGTGGTTGTTACTGGAACATGGATTAGAAGGTACTCAATGAAGAAGCCTAATGTGTGGTTGTTCAAGGACTTTGACACACATAAGAAAATCCTTCATTATTATAACCTTGTGACATCAAATGTTCAATTGGTCAAATATGAGGATAAACTGTTGAATAAGAACTTGTGGAAAATTTATGAGTCTAACCATGAAACAATACTTGACACCATAAAGAGTAGAGTGGATCCGCATGGTTCATTGGATTGAATTGGTGGAATGACACAAATGTGTGTTATGTACTTCTTAAGTTTTGTGATTTGAGTACATTTTTGTTTTCTTTTATTTATTTATTTATAGTAGTGCTATTAGTATAGGTTTAGTGGTGCCAAACAAGCTTCCACCTTCTCATGGTTGGTACTATTAGTAGATAATTTTATATTCTTGAAGCGAAGAGAAGCTTTAAAAAATAACAAACTCACAATTTTCAAAACAATTAGCAATAGTCTATAATTCAAATTTAGTTATTTATCTATAGGGTTAAATGGTAAGGTCCATTTTTTAGGGTTTATAGTTTAAATTTCACATGTTTATGGTTTAACTTTCAATGTTTAGTTAGGGAGAGAGAGTTAGGGAAAGAACGAAAGTGAGGAAGAGAGGACAAAAAAGAGACTTAGGGGGAGAGAGAGAGAGAGAGAGAGAGAGAGAGAGAGAGAGAGAGAGAGAGAGAGAGAGAGAGATGTTTGGCTTGATTTTATCATCCTATTTCACCTTCTATATAGTTTCCATGCTCTGTATATCCTTATTTCACCTTCTATACATTTGCCATTCTTTTTTTTTTCATTTCACCTTATGTATGTTTGCCATGATTTTATCATCCTCATTTCACCTTCTATATGTTTGACATGATTTTCTTATCCTCGTTTCACCTTCAATTTCATTCAGTGAAAGGGTGCTAGGTATGAGATTTTACATTATGCATCTCATGGGACTAAACTGGCAAAACCAACATGTCAAGGTGGGTGGGTGAATATTAGTGGATGTCACATCTTGTTTATTTCATGTAGTTTAATACTTGATTAATATGTATTAATTGATGATTAATGAACAATTAGGAAAGATATTTGATTATGATTATCTTTTATAATTATTAATTGAAATGATTTCTAATAACACTAATTATTCTATGAATAACATGAATACAAATTTGTTGGGATAAGTTGCCATTAACTTGCAATCCTAACCAATTCATGTGTCTCCAAAGTTCTTGGAATGTGTCCCCCAACACAAGGACTTTGAGAGATTAATTATTTATTAATTATATCACTTTGACTTTTGCAATCAATTCCTAATTGATAAGGTCAAACTTGGGCATCCATTTTTAGACCCCATGAAGACTGTGTTGACTTCTCCTAAGTCTATTTTGAGAGTTTGATAAATCCTAGTAAGTGGGAGTTAACTTGTGTGTCCTCTTTTGATGGGGACTTATATTTAGACTTGGAGTTGTGCTTTTTTATGTACATGAGTGGATAATGTTGAGACACCTTGCATGGATATAATGTTGGAGTTAACTAAAGTATTAGAGATGCATGAATTGGATATTACTTGTATGAGGTCAGAAAAGCTTGCATGTACTTGCATGTTGTTGCATGTTACTTGCATGTTGCATGTTACTTGCATGTTGTTGCATGTTACTTGCATGTTGTTGCATGTTGCTCCTATGGACTTGCATGTGCTTGCATGTTGTTGCATGTTACTTGCACCTGCTTGCATGTTGTTGCATGTTGCTCCTATGGACTTTCATATACTTGCATGTTGTTGCATGTTACTTGCATGTGTCGCATGTTGTTGCATGTTGCTCATATGAACTTGCATGTTGTTGCATATCACTCCTATGGACTTATATGACCTTGCGTGTTGTTGCATGTCAGTTTTGTGAGATTGCTTGCAAAACACTCCAACTCCAGAAACTTACAGGATGGTACATCTCAGTGTTTCAGGTAATGGGTATCAGTTGTGTGTTGTTACAAATGCTTGCATGTCAGTTTTAAGATATTACTTGCAGAACACTCCAACTCCAGAAAGTTGCAGGATGGTACATCTTAGTGTTTCAGGTAATGAGTATCAGTTGCATGTTGAATCTGGTGTTTGAATGTCACTTGCATGTACAAAATAATATAATTTAGAATAACCTTGGGGACATCAATCTTGCATGTTGTTTGCATGAAATTGATGTGTATTGATCACTTCAGTCAACAAAAAGTAATTGGGCAAATATGGACACCCATTTGGAAGATTTTTTATTGTTGCTTTTATTTGGAAATATGTTTAATGTTGGCAAAGCTAATTTTAGCATACTTGGGTGCCCACATCATGAAGAGGCAGTTAACTAAAAATTTGGACATTGTTTGAGTTCAGTCTTCTCAATTTGGAGTGCTTGGTTTTTGCATGAGCATTGGTTGTTATGTTATCAACTAAAATTTATTGTATTTTGAGTTTCAAGCTTTCAAATTAAGAAGCTCAAGTGAATTATGAAGCTTCATAAATTTATTATGAGCCCCATACATTTTCTAGAGAGTTGAATTGTGAAAAAGACTTAGAAGAAAAAAAAAGAAGCTTTTGGAGAAAAAAATAAGAAGCTTTTGAAGTGCATCAAGAAATCAAAGGATTTCAGTATTGAATGTAATCTTTCACAAGAGATTTAATACAAGCATAAACACCTTTGGTGTGGAGTTTTTTCCCTTAGGGGTTTCTCCACATAAATATTGTGTCTTCTTCTATCATGCTTTCTTCTTCTACTACACTAATTAAATTGGAGAAATACTATAACATCTAAATTGAAAGTAATTTTTAGATTTACACATGTTATTAATTTCATATTTGAAAACATTTTAAAGCTACATAGCTGCAACTTTACCTTGTTCTCTCTCCCTTTTTCCAACAAGATTATGGCATGATTATTATTTATATTTAAGTGTTGATTTATGATTAATTAAATGATAGATCAAATTGTGGTTTTGACTATGACTAACTATTGTTTCTATGAGTGCGATAGGAACTACTGACACTCTCTCAGGTTGGAGAGAGAGTATCATCGAGGATAAGTTTCTAGCCATCTGAAGGCGACATGTCATGAGAGAATCTACACACTTAGAATCATTTAGTTAGGTTTCATATGTGTGTGTTTCCTTATTTGAAAATAATTGCATATTTGCATTATTTTATATGTAAATATAGTTTGGAGCTTCACAGGGGGATAGGAGGCTTTGGCCTAGCTAGAGTTATATGGTTCTTCTCCATTTTTCTTTCTTTGTAAATATTCAATCTATCCTTGTACTTAAAAAAAGTAGCTTGTAGTTAAGAGAAACCTCACCTTTACTATGATATAGTATTAAGTTGGTGGAATTCTGGTATGTTACCTATTCACTTAGAATTCCATGCAACCAAAAGATGTAACAAGAATTAGTTGTAATTTTTCTTCCCTCTAGCCACAAATGCTAGGCATTTGAAGAGCAAATTCAATGTCTTGTCCATGTTTTCTTCTCTCAGTTGTAAATGTTTGAGCAATGGAGAGATATATCATACATCTTGTCCATACTACTATGAACATAAGGATAATATATCTTCAATTCACTTATATGTGAAATGCACTAGGTCAGACCATAAACGATATTATAGAACCACTTCTGGAAGACTGTGTGCATCTAGTGAAGGAAAACTTCATTCAAGAAAATAAAGCTAATAATCTTGAAGTTGTATATACTCCTTGGACTAGTATATAAAACTACATTCATGGATGTTGGGAAAGTTGATTTTCATAACCCCAAGAATGTAAGTAACTTTTACTGCCTCTTATGAATCGTGAATCCTTATGTTGTCTCGAAATGTTGCATAATTAAAAAATAATGTTATTTTTATTAAAAGCATGTTAGATCTACTTGTTAATAATTGTTATAGATTTTGACCTTGTCTTGTGAAATAGTTTGAATGGTAACAATTTTGGCTTATGTCTACCAAAGTAATTGCACAAAAGTTTATAATACCCCTTTTAACAATGTCATTTTGTGCATATAATATTTTGCATCTATTGATTTCATTAAAATCTTAGGCCAATTTATTAATCCATTATTTGTATGACCGCGACCATTATTTTCCTTTAATTTGAAACCTGTCAAAGTCACGTGTAGGCTAGAAGGATTTTGGCCAAGATAGTGGCATCTAGTTTTACACCTATCACATTTACGTGAAAGTTTTTGTGGCCTTTTCATAAAATGATTTTTGGTGCATATCAAAGGATCTGGCATTTGAGGACATCGCATATATTTGGGGGATTTCTACCATGTGGTTCATGAATCCTTCAACTTCTCTCCAACTCTTCTTTCTACCGCCATGGTGATCTATGCAGATGGGAGACTTAGGGTGGCATTGTATTTACTGGACCCTAAATGTTTTGCAAGAAAAAGGAAGTTGGGGTACCTCTTTGAAATATCTTAGCTTCTAATTTAATCCTAGGTGAGTAACTTTACCTACCTTTATTTTGAGCTAATTACTAGTTTGAATAATATAGTATGGTTAGCTAAGAAACTACAAACTAGTTGGTATTGATTTTGTCTTTGGACAATTCTTGTTTTATTTTGTATTTGTAAGATATAATATGTACTCAAATAGAGGAATTTAAAAGATAACTAAGTTGTATTTTAGATTGGGTACTGAGTCTCAAATCTTTTTCTTCTCTTTAGAACATTTTCTTGAACCTTACGAATGATAGTTTAAGTTGTAATTTTATTTAGATGACATTTGTTATTATGGAATAAAACCTTAATTGTCTACCCAATTCTTAACTGGGTTACACTATGTGCCATGTGAGATAGAAGATCATATTTTTCCCTTATATAAGGGTAAACAAATTATACTTAAGATTAGATTTTAGAGCCATGGTAGCTCACTTTTAAATTGCACCGCCATAGAAGCCACTGCTCTAGTGGAAGCATAGGACATTACTCCTCACACTTTTATCACCAATAATTGTTCACCTATTAACCATATCCAACTTGAGCCTCAATTACTCTTTAAAAGTTGAAGAGTACTTTCATTTGAAAAGGTAGACATGTTATTAGTTTTTCAAAATAAACAACATTATTCTTTTGTCTACTGATTGATGTCTATAGATAAGACAATGAAGTCATCATACGCTTGCTTGTACTTAATACAATTTTGAATGGTTGTATACTTAGAATAAAAATTATGGAAATATATTTTAATTTGCTATGAGTCATTTCACTGAGAGGCGAACTACAGTTGTAGTGGGGGTGGAGATGAAATATAAACTCAAAAAATTAAAAAAAAATCTAAATTGAAAAAAAATAAAAATTTAGTAATAGCTCCAGAATCTTTTGTATTATTGTTCTCAGACCACCACATCTAAAATTAGATTATGGTAGGAGTGGTGAGGCGTTTTATTTGTGTGTAACGCCTTTATGACCGAATTTGCTCTTCAATAACAAATGTGGGGTAGATGGACCAACACAGGAGAATTAGCCTTGATAAATTGTGTTGCAGTTTTACAAAAGAAACTGAGGAGCGAGGTCAAGGGCAGTTCAAGCAACAACAGAAAGTGAGCAATTTAGCTTTAGAGCACTAGTCGTTCCATTGCAAATTCTGCTAAGAGAATTTGGCAACTCCAGGAGTTGGGCAGAAACCAGTTGGGCAGAAACCAGAACGCCCACAAGAAGGAACGCCAGAAAGCAAAACCAACACACATTGGTAACTTCATTTTGATATGCCTTAGTATTGTTCTTTGTCCATGTTAGTCTAGTGCTACCTATTTTATTAATGGTCTCAAATAATTAACGCCATTATTTTGCAGGTCCGGCTCATTGTTCTCAATGTCAGCATTGCAAAGCGAGTCTTTACAGTGCTTTCTAAAATGGACTGTAGGTTCTCATATGCCAACTCTCTCCATAAATTCTATTTTTACCAACTAATCTATTTTTTTAATTATCAGAGACTCTCTTGGTCATTGTTTGTGACAGGGGCAATAAGCACCAAGCCTTTCAAGCAGCTATATAAGCCATATAAGCCTTTCCAGGTCAGGTTGGCTTGAATCTGTGCTCATTTTGCTTGCTGGGGTTCCTCCCTGTGGGCATTGTTGTTATCCTTTCTACCTTGCTGATTGGAGTAATGTTGCAATGCTGATCGGAGTAATCCCAGTTCATGCATGTCAAGCTCTGTCTCTTCAATGTTATGGAAACTTATGATCCCTCAAAAGTTATAATCTCGGTGTACTTTATAACTTCTAAACAGAGTTATAATTCTACCTTCACTTACAGTCTGCATATTTAATTTAATATCTTCATTTATTTGTATCCATGTATTAATATTTTATATTGTTTCTATTTGTATAATCATAAAAATGTCAGGGGGGCCCTGTGGTATTACTTGTAGGCCGTGGTAGTAGGGGTCAAACCCTATCGCCCCCATCCAATATACAAAGCATTCTCTGAATTTAAAAACAAAGATTTGATTTAGTTTTGTTATTGTGACGCCGAAGGATTTCCCATATGAAACAGATGAGCTAAATGTTGAAATCGGTCTGTCAAAAATTTTGGAGAGGGATGCAATGCTCATCCGTTCAAAATGTACTTTTTTTCTCTAGAATATTAAATCTAGATTTCTACTTGAGACTCCACCATCACACAAAAATTTTTAAAACCAATTGAAAAAGCTGCTTTGTAAATCTAATCGAGTTGGGGCTTCAAAAGAAATGAGATTTACAGACAAACTCAGTGTTTACCTAGGCCCACCACTTTTAACGTGTCATTCTCTTCACATTTTTGCTATAGCTATGCAGGTTTTTAATCCAGGGTTTTGTCCTAACCATTTTGTTCAAGTGTTGTAATTTTTCAACGGATTTTTATTTTCACAATTTTGCCCTAACATTGTAAAGTTTAGCTAGGGTTTTTAATTTTCACAAAAATTCCAATCTTAAGGGGTTTTTTTTTAGTGCCATTTTGACATCAGATTTATATTAATTAAATTATCATTAAATATGTAAAATTTTATGTGAATCATAAATGTATAGATGGTATGATTATAATAATTTTCTTTTAACAAGTCTCTTCTTAACTTATTCAATTTTGCTTAGATATTATTAATATTTTTAAAATATTAATTATAATAATGTAAGGGAATTCAAATTAAAGTTAGAATTAGGATTAGGGTTATATAACCTAGAGTAAATTTGACATTTTCTTTTATATTAAAAAAATAGTAAAGGATTAGGGACAACTCAGATCAATGGTATAATAGATTTTATTTTTTAAAAAGTACATCTTCATGCACATAATTGTATATATAAAATCCATGAACTCTCACAAAACAAAATTAAAAATCAAAACATACCTTTTCATTCCTGCACACACATAAAATATTTAAAAATAAAAAAACCATGAACTCTCACAAAACAAAATTAAAAATCAAAACATAAAAATATTAACTCAGGATAAAATTAAGAAAAGTCTGTAGTCTTCCCTCCACACACATAAAATATTCTAGAGTAAAAACAAAAATGAGTAAAATGGTGTGTTTAGGGTAACTAAGAGTCTTTTATATGCTTTAATTTCATTTTGGAAAGCTGTTAATTCTACAATTTGTTGCACAATAAACTCCTAAAATTTAGCCCACTTAGATTTAATATTTTAATTGAAATTTAGATATTTCATTAATGCCCTTTTATTTCACTTATCTTTTAAGAAGTTATTAAATAAAACATATTTTAGTAAGTTTTATTAATTTATCATCTATGTTTTATTATAGAAACAATTGTTTTTTTCTATAATTTAGAGAATGAATATATAATAAACAATATGATTGTTTATTATTTTAGTAATGTTTATTATTTTAGTAACTTTTATTAATTTATCATCAATGTTTTATTATAGAAAGATCATATTTTGAGGAAAATTTTAAAAAAATAAAAATAAAAAGATAGATTTATTAATAAGAAAATTAATTTATTTTATTTTATTTCATTTTACATTTATATCTTTTATTTAAATTTTTTCATTTAAACCACATTGTAATTTAAATTTAAGGATTACAATATTTGGATGGTATAATTATTAAATGGAGAATAATTAGAGTTAGGGTTAATATTACAGTTAGGGCAAGAATTAGGGTTAGAATTATGATTAGAATTAGGGTAGGTTTCTCACTACAACTAAGGTTGGGGTTAGGGTTAGGGTTATGATTAAGGTTAGGGTTAAAATAATCTTGTTTAGATGTTGCAACTACGGTTAGAATAACCAAGTTAAGGTTAGGGTTAGGGTTACATATAAAATTAAGGTCAATATTATGTGTAAAATTAGAGTTAGGGGTTGAAATTAGGGTTATTAAAGAGTTCGGGTTAGAATTAGGTTTAGGGTTTGTATTAGAGTTTGTGCTACAGTTAAAGTAAGAATTATGGTTAGAAATAGGGTTAGCGTTAGTATTGCAGTGAGGGTTAGGGTTAGGGTTAGAATTAAGGATAAAATTAGCTTTATGGTGAGCATTAGTATTGGGGTGAGGGTTAGGGTTAAGGTTAGGGTTAGAGTTAGGATTAGGGTTCCTATTAGAATTAGGGTTAGAATTAAGGTGGAATACTATTAGAATTAGGATAAGAAATAGGGTTAATGTTAGAATCAGGTTAGGGTTATAATAGGGTTAGGGGTTGAATTGAGGTAAGGGTTAGAGTTAGAATTAGGGTTACTAAATTAGGGTAAGCATTAGAGTTACAATTAGGGTTAGGGTTAGGGCTAGAGTTAAGGTTAGAATTTGGGTTAGGGTTAGGATTAGAATTAGGGTTAATGTTAGAATCAGGTTAGGATTATAATTAGGGTTATGGTTGGAATTGAGGTTAGGATTAGAGTTAGAATTTTAGGGTTACTAAATTAGGGTAAGCATTAAAGGTACAGTTAGGGTTAGGGTTAGGGCTAGAGTTAGGTTAGAATTCAAGTTAGGGTTAGGGTTAAAATCATAGTTAGAATTAGGATTAGGGTTAGAATTAGGGTTATTGTTAGATTTAAAATTAGGGTAGAATCAAGGTTAGGGTTAGAGTTAGGATTACGGTTCCTATTAGAATTAAGGTGGAAAACTGTTAGAATTAGAATAAGAAATAGGGTTAATGTTAGAATCAGGTTAAGGTTATAATAGGGTTAGGGTTGGAATTGAGGTAAGGGTTAGAGTTAGAATTAGGCTTACTAAATTAAGGTAAGCATTAGAGTTACAATTAGGGTTAGGGTTAGGGCTAGAGTTAAGGTTAGAATTTGGGTTAGGGTTAGGATTAGAATTAGGGTTAATGTTAGAATTAGGTTAGGATTATAACTAGGGTTATAATCATAGTTAGAATTAAGATTAAGTTATGGGTTAGGGTTAGTATTAGATTTAAAATTAGGGTTATAGTTAGGGTAGAATCAGGATTATGATTAAAGTTAGGGTTAGGGTTAGAGTTAGGGTTGGGGTTTCTATTAAAATTAAGGTTATAAAATTAAGGTGGGTTACTATTAGAATTAGGGTAAGAATTAGAGTTACAATTAGGGTTAAGTTTAGTATTAAGATTAGTGATAGTGTTTTAATTAGGATTAACATTAGGGTTAAAATTAGAGATATGTTTAGGGTTAGAATAAGGGTTAGGGTTAGGGTTAGAATTATAATTAAAATTAGGATTACAGTTTGGAAAAGGGCAATAATTAGAATTAGGGTTAGGGTTAGAGTAAGAATTAGGGTTACTAAATTAGGGTAAGCATTAGAGTTACATTTAGGGTGAGGATTAGGGCTAGAGTTAGAGTAAGAATTTGGGTTAGGGTTAGGATTAGAAATAGGGTTAATGTTAGAATCAAGTTAGGGTTATAATTAGGGTTAAGTTTGGAATTGAGGTTAGGATTAGATTTAGAGTTAGGGTTACTAAATTAGGGTAAGCATTAGAATTACAATTAGGGTTAGGGTTAGGGCTAGAGTTAGGTTTGGAATTCGGGTTAGGGTTAGGGCTAGAGTTAGGTTTAGAATTCAGATTAGGGTTAGGGTTAGGGTTAAAATCATAGTTAGATTTAGGATTAGGGTTAGAATTAGGGTTATTGTTAGATTTAAAATAAGGGTTATAGTTAGGGTAGAATCATGGTTAGGGTTAGAGTTAGGATTAGGGTTCCTATTAGAAGTAGGGTTAGAATTAAGGTGGAATACTATTAGAATTAAGATAAGAAATAGGGTTAATGTTAGAATCAGGTTAGGGTTATAATAGGGTTAGGGTTGGAATTGAGGTAAGGGATAGAGTTGGAATTAGGGTTACTAAATTATGGTAAGCATTAGAGTTACAATTAGGGTTAGGGTTAGGGCTAGAGTTAAGGTTAGAATTAGGGTTAGGGTTAGGATTAGAATTAGGGTTAATGTTAGAATTAGGTTAGGATTATAGTTAGGGTTAAAATCATTGTTAGAATTAGGATTAAGTTATGGGTTAGGGTTAGTATTAGATTTAGAATTAGGGTTATAGTTAGGGTAGAATCAAGATTATGATTAAAGTTAGGGTTAGGGTTAGAGTTAGGGTTGGGGTTCCTATTAAAATTAAGGTTATAATTAAGGTGGGTTACTATTAGAATTAGGGTAAGAATTAGAGTTACAATTAGGGTTAAGTTTAGTATTAAGGTTAGCGATAGTGTTTCAATTAGGATTAACCTTAGGGTTAAAATTAGAGATATGTTTAGGGTTAGAATAAAGGTTAGGGTTAGGGTTGAGTTAGGGTTAGAACTATAATTAGAATTAGGATTACAGTTTGAAAAGGGGTGTCAATTAGAATTAGGGTTAGGGTTAGAGTAATAATTATGGTTACTAAATTAGGGTAAGCATTAGAGTTACATTTAGGGTTAGGGTTAGGGCTAGAGTTAGAGATAGAATTTGGGTTAGGGTTAGGATTAGAAATAGGGTTAATGTTAGAATCAAGTTAGGGTTATAATTAGGGTTAAGTTTGGAATTGAGGTTAGGATTAGATTTAGAGTTAGGGTTACTAAATTAGGGTAAGTATTAGAATTACAATTAGGGTTAGGGTTAAAATCATAGTTAGAATTAGGATTAGGGTTATTGATAGATTTAAAATTAGGGTAGAATCAGAGTTATGATTAGAATTAGGGTTAGGGTTAGGGTTAGAGTTAGGATTAGGATTAGGGTTCCCATTAGAATTAGGTTTAGAATTAAGGTGAGTTACTATTAGAATTAGGCTAAGAATTAGAGTTAGGGAAAGTATTAGAGTTACAGTTAGGGATAGGGTTAGGGCTAGAGTTAGGGTTAGAATTCAGGTTCGGATTAGGGTTAAAATCATAGTTAGAATTCGGATTAAGGTAAGGGTTAAGGTTATTGTTAGATTTAAAATTAGGGTTATAGTTAGGGTAGAATCAATGTTATGATTAGATTTAGGGTCATGGTTAGAATTAGGGTTGGGGTTCCTTCTATAATTAGGGTTAGAATTAAGGTGGGTTACTATTAGAATTAGGGTAAGAATTAAAGTTACAATTAGTGTTAAGTTTAGTATTAAGGTTAGGGATAGTGTTTCAATTAGGATCAGCCTTAGGGTTAAATTAGAGCTATATTTAGGTTTAGAGTAAAGGTTAGGGTTAGGGTTAGATTTAGGGATAGAATTACAATTAGAATTAGGGTTACTATTTGAAAAAAGGGTGACAATTAGAATGAATATTAGGGTCAAAACTAGGGTTAGGGTTAGGGTTAGGGTTAGGGTTAGGGTTATAATAAGGGTTAGGGTTAGGGTGAAATTTAGGGTTACAATTAAAATTAATGTTAGGGTTAGGGTTATGATTAGGGTTATAATTAGCATTGTTTTATAAACCTGAGCAATCTAAACGTATTTCTAAATCTAACCCTATTTAACATAATTCTTACCATAATTTTTGTTGTAACTCTAATAATAAAACTAACCCTACTGCTAACCATAATCCCAACCCTAATTTGAATCGTGATTATATTCCTAACCTTAATTCTAACTTTAATTCTAAACTAAACAGTAACCCTAACCATAATTATAACCCCTAACTCTAATACTAAATATAATATATAATATAATTAGAATTAGAATTATTATATAATATAATATATAATTATAATTATTTTATATAATATAATATTATATAATTATAGTAATTCATATAATTGTATAATATACTTAGAATTAAGCTATAATATAATTAGAATTAGAATTATTATATAATATAATATTATATTATATAATTATAGTAATTCATATAATTGTACAATATACTTAGAATTAAGCTATAATATAATTAGAATTAGAATTATTATATAATATAATATTATATTATGTTTAATATTATTATAATATATTATAATAATATATCTAATCTATAATATATTATAATTCATATAATTATATAATATAGTTAGAATTAGGCTTGCGGCTCTCGATGCTACTAGCATATTTATATTAAATATAATATATCTAAAGTACACTGAGAGATATCCTTCTCGAGGCGCCTATTTTTTAAATCACTAATCCTAACATTAGGCGCCTCGAGAAGGATATCTCTCGGCGTACTTTAGATATATTATATTTAATATAAATATGCTAGTTCTACCACATAGTTATGTGTTGTGGGGAATGTACCATAAATGGTTCCAAAGTCTTCATGTAGGCATAGGAAGTGAGGCCACGGATAGGGTTGTTGAATCTGGATCCACAACTTATAGTGCCCAAGGATCTTTAAATTTCTCTAACATCCATTAATTTTCTTATCATTTGAACCTCTTTTGTGCTTACCCACCAGTACATATAGATGTTTGAAAGAACATAAGTAGCGTGACATTCTATTTAGGAATCAAATCAATAAGCAACATCACTGTTAGAACTCCTAAGTCTAAATTATTTTGTGATCTTTAGACATCAAGTAACATATTTTCTAAAACACCAAAAATTTAAATTACATCTCTAAGATAAAGTGTAAAAGGATTATTTTGGACAATGAGAAATTGTCAAACAACAATGGATCTTGTGCCTTGTTTTGCACTTTATTTTAAAACTATTGGCTAGGAGGCCACGACCAAGTTAGTATTGTGAGATATATTCCTGTCATTTTCATTTGCTAGATAGTTTTCAAAATCCTCTTAATTTCATTTTGCATATCAAGTAATGGTAATCATTGGATTCCATGACATGACATTTAAGGTTGATATTTTAGTTTAATGTTTATCCCTTGTCTGTTCCAAGCTTCAATATGAGTGCATCCAATGATGATGTTGGTAGGTCATGGATTAGTATTGATAGTTTACTTGTTTATTGGTTTAAAACTTTGTTAACCAAAACCAAAATGTGCATAGCCAAAATCTTGGATTTTGTGAGGTATTCTAACAATTAATCTCACACCTGCCTTTGAGTAATTAAAAGTTTTAAAATCCTTTTAATAAATTTTATTTAGTTCATATCTTACTGAGTTGAATGGCGTAATAACAAATAGTAATTGTGCTTTGTTTAGTCTTCTAATTTTGCATGCATGGCTTATGACTTCTTTGAAGCATTTTTTCAATTATTTCTCATGCCATGTCTATGTTTCCACATTCAAATGATGAATCTATGTTTCCACATTTTGTATGCTATTAATTAGAGTAATATTGCAAGATACTCTTGTGATATTTAACTATGGAAAAACAAAGTAGAACCTTAAATTAGATAATGATTTGTGGGAACACAAACGTAAAGTCAACAATAGTGTAGTGTAGAAAAGAGAGACTAGCTCAATAGATCAAACTAGGTCAAACCCTCTTCTACCCAACATTAGGACATAAGAGGAGCTTGGCTTCTACCCAAGAAGGAGAGCCAAACTACAGGGGCCTAGTCCCTTTGTTGTATAGAGAATAAATTAACCAATTCCAATCAATCAAACTAGGGAAAAACAAGAAACCCTAATTGATGAAGATTAGAGCATAACAAACAATTGGAAATAGATACAGACAATCTGAAAGCACCACATAGGCTAGTGAATAAAGGAGAACCTAGATCTAAATTCAGGAGGTCAAAGGACAAGGGTGCTTGGGTACCCTAGACCCTAATTAGGGTTTGCAAAAAATGATGCCTTCATCAGGTTTGTACCTGTAAGCTCTATATTATTCCCAGAGATCACCTTTAGAAACCTATTTCTTCGACCCGTACACAAGGAAAGAGAAAAGTGTTGGGTGATGCAGAGATGGTAGAGGGCTTTAAACTTGGACAAACATGTTTGTAAAGTTTCAAGGCAAGATAAGGAGTTCTATCTTTCCTAACCCCTACTTACCTAATCTTTCTAGACTTTGACTAAGGAGCCCATTCATTGATTAAGACACCGAAAGATTCACTTTCTTAGGGGCAGTCGTAAAAGGCTTCTTGGGACACCCAAACCAATCTCCAAACTAGCTTGATGGGACCTTGAGGGCAGAGAACTACTAGTTCCTTCACAACTCCAACAACCTCCTTGTAGCCCTCCTAGGACTATTTTTCTCAAATAACTTTTTACTATGGCAAAGTTCCCCAAAACGTTTTCTAGTTCTGAGTACCCTTTTGGGAGGTACAACTCATATCCCGAAAACTCTAGGCCTTGCTTTGAAAAATGTGTCTCAACAATTGACTGATACAACTGTTTAAGGGCTCAATTAGCCCTATTCTCCAAAGGGACTGCCCTAAGTCAACCTTGCAGAAGTGTGCCAACCACTTGGGCATGTGGGGGAAGTGTCAAAACCACAGAATAAGTGATTTTTGGGCTCCCAAATGCAAGAAAATGAAAGTTATGTTTGTTGTTCCTCAAGTTAGCCTAATACATGGACTTATTAGGCTTCACACTTCAAAATAGCCATCAAACTCACACATTTGCACAACATGAAGATTGGCACATGAATTATTGTTGTTTTCAAATCCATTCCATTATTTTTGGGCTTACAAAACAGGTGGAATGGCTATTTTGCCCATCGTTCAGAGGTCAAAACCCTACTCGAGGGTTTTAGTCTGATTTCACCAAAATAAGCACAACTCGCTTCAAACACAATTTCAGAAACTCAAATCACTTGAAAATTAACCTAGACTCTTTCCTTTACTGGATCAAGGCCATAAACTTTCATGACAATACCGCACAGAGGACTGGTACGACTTGCAAGTTGCTGAAAACAGTAAAAATGCAGAAAACAAGAGAAATTTTGTAGAAAACTCACCAAAAAGTTTACCATCAATCCTCATTCGATGCAAAAAGAGGCTTATGTACATGTTAGGATCCATTGCTAATTAGTTATGATTGAAAACTACCTGAGTGGGGCCAAACTCCAACTGAAATCAACTCCTTAGACCAACAAACATAAGACTGTCCCTCTAGAGGTTACATGATTTTACTTGACATTACATTTGTTGCACACCTTGGTCATTAGATGACCTTATTACATGTTTAAGATAAGATGACAATCACGACCTCAACCTAGTCTTAACTTAGTCCTAGACTCCCTAGGACACTGGATTAGACTCAAAATGCATAAAATAACAAGAGAAAATTGCATAAGAACATGAAGTTTTAAGGGTGCCCTGCACCATACACCCGGGGGTGAAAGAAATTCAATCTCCTGATGGAATTAGATCTATAACAACGACCCCATGCTTAGTAATGTCAGCCTCAGACATCCAAGTAGCATCCTCAAGCGGTAGGCCATCCCATTTGACCAAGTACTCTTTGTAAACCTTCCTTCTTGTCCTCTTGACTTCCTTGGTGTCCAAAATGGTTTCAAGCTACATAGGCTGAGTTGGTGGCAAGTCTTTGACCCAATCCTCATCTACAACATCAGAACTACCCGCTTCTTCACCTGCATCAATAGACCCTTTGAATGGATAGAGGTCTGAAACATTGAAAATTGGAGAAATGGCAACACCTTGGGGCAGCTCAAGTTCATAAGCATTCTGTCCATACTTGTGTAGCACTCTGCAGGGACCTATTTTCTTCATCATAAGTTTGGAGTACTTCCCTTTTGGTAACATGTCCTTCTTCAAATGGGCCAACACAAGATCACCCACCTTAAATTGAATGTCCTTTCTCTTTAGATCTACAATTTGTTTGTATTTATCCACATTCTTTGCAAGAGTTTGTTTGACTTGATGATGTATATTAGACATAACTACAACAAAGTCCTCTCCTTGGGCACTTATTCTTTCCATCCCACTCAGATCTCAGAGTTCATAAACACCCCTTGGATGTGCCCCATAAACAATCTCAAAAAGAGTTTTACCAGTAGTCCTATTGACTGAATCATTATAGGCATATTCAGCCTGAGGTAGGATTAAGTCCCAAGCCTGATTATGCTCCTTGGTTAGACATCTTAATAGGTTTCCCAAAGACCTATTGACAACCTCAGTTTGTCCATTTGTCTGAGGATGGTAGGCAAAACTGTAGGTCAGATTTGTACCTAATTTTCTCCACAATGTGCGCTAAAAATGACCAAGAAACTTGGCATCTCTGTCAGACACTATGGACAGTGGAAATCCATGAATCCTTACAACCTCAAAGAATAAATGTGCAATATGAGAGGCATCATTGGTGGCCTTGCATGGGATGAAGTGTGCCATTTTACTGAATCTATCTACAACAACATAGATGCTATCATAGCCCCTTGCAGTCCTAGGCAGTCCTAAGACAAAATCCATACTTATTGCTTCTCATGGCTTGCTTGGAATGGGCAGGGGATGATACAAACCAGCATTGGAACATTCCTCTACAAACTTTTTGACATCCAAATGCATCTTAGGCAATAGTAAAACCTCTTCACTTGATCTAGAGTTTTTTCATAACCAAAATGTCCCCCTAGACCTCCAATATGCTTCTCTTTTACTAAGTTCACCCTCATAGAACATCTTGGGACACATAATTGGGCTCACTTAAACAAAAGACCATCTTGTAAAACATATTTAGCATATTCACCATGAAAAGAATCAGAAAATTGATTGCATACCTCAAACACTTCCTTGAAGTCAGCATCTTCTTTGTACATCCCCTTGAGGGAATCAATCCCTACACTTTGGAGTTGAACCTCTTGTACCATCAGTACCCTCCTACTGAGTGCATGAGAAACTTTGTTTTCCTACATCTTCTTGTGCTTAATGGTGAATGTATAGGCTTGTAGCTGCTCCACCCACTTCATATGTCTGTGATTTAATTTGTCCTGGTTGTTTAGGTAACTCAAAGCATGGTTATCTGTGTGGACAATAAACTCCTCGGGCAGAAGATAATGCCTTCATTTATTTAGTGCTTACACCATGGCATATAGTTCAAAATCATAAGAAGAGTATTTTCTTTTAGCATCATTAAGTTTTTCACTAAAAAATGCCACTGGTTTGCCTTCTTGGCTGAGTACTAGCCCAATTGCTTGATTACTAGCATCACATTCAATGACAAACACCTTGTTAAAGTCTGGAACAACAAGTATGGGTCTTTGGGCTACCCTTGATTTGAGACATTCAAAGCTTTGAGCTGCTGCTTCTGTCCATTGGAACCTATTCCTCTTTTCTCCTTTAATGGTGTCAAGAATAGGGGCACATATGTGACTGAAATTCCTTATGAATTTTCTATAAAATGTGGCCAATCCATGAAAGCTTTTCACTTTTCCCACTGATCTAGGAGTTGGCCAATTAAGTATGGCCTCAACTTTGGCAGGTTCCATCTTTAGAGTGCCTTTGGACACTACAAACCTAAGGTAAACTAATTCTTCTTTCATAAATTCACACTTTTTGAGATTAATTACTAATTTCTCCTCATCTAACCTCTTGAAAACTCTGTCTAAATGCTCATCTTTTGTCCTACTAAACACAAGAATGCCATCAAGATATACTTCCACAAACTTACCAATGAAATGTTTGAGTACCTCATTCATGAGTCTCATGAATGTGCTAGGGGCATCAGACAAGCCAAAAGGCATCACCAACCACTCGTAGAGGCCTTCATTTGTCTTGAAAGTTGTCTTCCATCCATCACCTTTCCTTATCCTTATCTGATGGTAACCACTCTTGAGGTCAATTTTTGAAAAGTAGCATGCCCCTGCAAGGCTGTCCATGAGGTCTTCTATCCTTGGTATAGGAAATCTATACCTTATTGTGATTTTATTGAGAGCTCATGAATCAGTACATAACCTCCACTCTCCTCCTTTTTTGGGGACAAAACAGTAGGCACGCCACAAGGGCTCAAACTTTCTCTTATCAACCCTTTATCCAATAATCCTTGAATCTGCCTTTTGACCTCCTCATTTTGTTGTGGGGTCATCTTGTAAGCTACCTTATTAGGCAAACTTGCACTAGGAATAAGGTCTATTTGATGGCTAATAAGCCTCACAGGAGGTAAGGCACTTGGCATCTCTTTTTCCAGAATATTCTCATATTTATCCAACAAGGACTGCACCTCTTGAGAAATCTCATTCTTATCAGCTGCTGCTTGGTCTGAGACAACCTTAGTAACAATGGAATAACCCACTCCTTGTATGGCCTTCAAAAACTTCTTCTCTTTTACCACCATTACACTAGGCTCTTCATGCTCTACTTTGTCTCCTTCTTGAAGAGGTGTAAGGTTATAAGACACCCCATTCTTTGTGACCACATAAGTGTTTTTCTCCCCCTCATGCTTTGTTTTTCTATCAAACTGCCAAGGTCTGCCAAGAAGGAGATGACACACATCCATGGGAATTATATCACACAAAATATTATCCTTGTATGGACCTATATTGAACTCCACCCAAGATTGTTCATTGACAAGTACTTGTTGGCCCTTATTCAGCCATGAAACTTTGTATGGATTAGGATGAGGGATTCTTTTTAGTTTTAACTTCTCAACCATCTCTAATGCCACTAGATTATCAGTTGAACTAGAATCCACTACCACCTTACACACCTTACCTTGTACCTTGCAATTGATCCCGAAGAGTGCCTTTCTTTGTGGTGGCTCTTGGACAACCAGAACCTTGAGCAATGTCCTTCTAATCATCAAGGACTCTCCTACTTCTGAAGTTACATTCACCAATGGTGAGGTTGTACTCTCTTCATCCTCTTGCACAATCTAATTTCTTCTTTCTCCCCCTTGTGAATGAGAGGGCTGCTTCTCAGGACATTTGAAAGTAGGATGCCCAAATTGATTGCAGTTGTAACACTTGCCGGAAAAAGTGTTTGATCCCCTTCCTTGTCCATTGGATCTTCCTCTTCCAAAGGGTCTCCTACCCCTAAAACCTCCTCTAGCATCTTGGAATGATTCTTGACTTGTACTTGATTCTCCTTGGGTCTTTTGTGACTGATTTCTACCACCAAAGTTTCCTCTTCCTCTCAAATTTCTACCCCTTCCTCTACCTTGTTGTTCTTGCTTTCTTTTCAAATTTTCTTTAGCCTTACTTGCAATTTAAAAACACTCCTCTATAGTCTTGGGTGTGACAAGAATCATTTCATCTTGGATAGCATACCTTAAACCATTCAAATACCTAGCCACCTTTTCTTTCTCATTCTCTACATGACCAGTTTTCAAACTAAGTTTGTGAAACTCCTCAGTGTAGGCAGCCACATCCATATATCTCTGTTTCAAGTTCTGTAATTTTTTATAGACTTGTACTTCATAATCAGCAGGCAAGAATTGTGCCTTCAACTTGGATACCATTCTACTCCATGAACTAATCATGAATTTTTTGTTCTTTACCCTCTCTCCTTGAAGGTAATTCCACCATGTCAAAGTAGACCCTTTCAACTTGGTTTTGGCAAACTTAACTTTCTTGTCCTCTGCCACCTCTTTGTACCCAAAATAGTTGTTCAAGGCATCTATACACTCAAGTAACTCCTCAGCATCCATCTTTCCTCCGTACATTGGTAAGTCCATTTTTACATCAGAAGCCTCTCCTCTTACAGACTTCAAAGCATTAATAAACCTCCTCTCTTTGGGAGCTATCTCCTCTTCCTGAGGTTTCTCCAGAAGGTCTCTACCATCTCCCTCTTCTTCTTCTTCAGAGGTGGTGATGTCTTCTTCACATTCCTTGCTCCTTTTCTCTCTGGATTTCAATGCTTCTATCTCCTCTCTTAGGGTTTTCAATTCCCTAGCAACCACTAACCCACCTTTTGGAGGCATCTTGTCACTTGTTTCTATCACAACCTTCAACTTTTTTTAACACAACCCACAAACTACTTCACCAAATCAGACTTGGCTCTGATACCAATCTGATGTAGAGATGGCAGAGGGCTTTAAACTTGGACAAACATGTTTGTAAAGTTTCAAGGCAAGATAAGGAGTTCTATCTCTCCTAACCCCTACTTACCTAATCTTTCTAGACTTTGACTAAGGAGCCCATTCATTGATTAAGACACCAAAAGCTTCACTTTCTCAAGGGCAGTCCTAAAAGGCTTCTTGGGACACCCAAACCAACCCTCCAAACCAACTTTATGGGACCTTGAGGGCAGAGAATTACTAGTTCCTTTACAACTCCAACAACCTCCTTGTACCCCTTCTAGGACTATTTTTCTCAAAAAACTTTTTACTAGGGCAAAGTTCCCCAAAAAAATTTCTAGTTCTAAGTACCCTTTTGGGAGGTACAACTCATATCCCAAAAACTCCAGGCCTTTCTTTGAAAAATGTGTCTCAACAACTGACTGATACAGTTGTTTAAGGGCTCAGTTAGCCCTATTTTCCAAAGGGACTACCCTAAATCAACCTTGCAGAAGTGTGCCAACCACCTGGGCACATGGGGGAAGTGTCAAAACCATAGAATAAGTGATTTTTGGGCTCCCAAATGCAAGAAAATGAAAGTTATGTTTGTTGTTCCTCAAGTTAGCCTAATACATGGACTTATTAGGCTTCACACTTCCAAACAACCATCAAACTCACACATTTGCACAACATGAAGATTGGCACATGTATTATTGTTTTTTTCAAATCCATTCCACCATTTTTGGGCTTACAAAATAGGTGGAATGGCTATTTTGCCCATCATTTGGAGGTCAAAATCCTACTTGAGGCTTTTAGGCCGATTTCACCAAAACAGGCACAACTCACTTCAAACACAATTTTAGAAACTTAAATCACTTGCAAATTAACCTAGACTCTTTCCTTTACTGGCCCAAGGCCATAAACTTTCATGACAATACCACACAGAGGATTGGTACGACCTGCAAGTCGTTGAAAACAATAAAAATGTAGAAAACAAGAGAAATTTTGTAGAAAACTCACCAAAAAGTTTACCATCAATCCTCATTCAATGTAAAAAGACTCTTATGTACGTGTTAGGATCCATTTCCAATCAGTTATGACTGAAAACTACCTGATTATAGCCAAACTCCAACTGAAATCAACTCCTTAGACCACCAAACATAAGGCTGTCCCTCTAGAGATTACATGATTTTACAGGACATTACATTTGTTGCACTTGGTCATTAGATGACCTTATTACATGTTTAAGATAAGATGACAATCATGACCTCAACCTAGTCTTAACTTAGTCCCAGACTCCCTAGGACACTTTATTAGACTCAAAATGCATAAAACAAGAAGACAAAATTGCATAAGAACATGAAGTTTTAAGGGTGCCCTGCACCATTGGGTGCTATTTAGGAGCTTGCCTAAGTCAAGATACATGAATGGTGTTTCCACCTCCACAATAGTAAAGATGATAGATAAAGAGCACATTCCCTAGGAGGGTAGAGGCAAATCTAAAGTAGAATGGAACACTAGAACAAAGCATGAAGGAAAGAAGTCACCATGAGCATGGAAACCCTAGCATGCTTTAAGAGGAATCACAACTTGATTCAAGAAGTTGGTTTAGCCCAAAGAAGTAGAAAGATCTTCACAAGACCTGCAATATGTTAGTGTCATAACAATAATCCACAATAGAGAGCTTTAGAGAAGAGTAGAGAGCATTAGAGAGAAGAAGAGAGAGAGCAGGAGTGTCTAGATTGCTTAGAGAGCTTAGAGAGATTTTCAAATGAATAAACTAACTTGTGTTTATATGCATTCCTGCTGATTTCATAAGAATTAAACCACATGAGGCCGACATTAGGAATCATTTAAGAGGTCCCAAGCTGATAAGCCACTAATTAGGCCAGGGCTAAAGAGGGAACAAGGGTGCTTGGGCACCTTGGTCCTTTAGCCCCAAACTTTAAGTGTGTTTAGCCTTGCCTTATAATTATTGTTTTGGGTTTTGTGCATTGGGATCAAGAATTATACAGTTAATGCTCAAAAAGGTGTTATAATAGGTCTTAATTAACAAGTGTAAACAATTTAGGTCCACCCAGGTGCTAAACTAGGTGTAAAATGGTAGCGTGCACATTTTACGATGCTACAAATAGAAGATCGACTCATTTTAAGATAATCTCTCTATATTATATAGTTTTCAACATCAAGGGTACTTTTATTAGACTTTGAGCATGTAGCTCTAAGATCATTCTTGATGCCTTAACTATAATCCACCATTGTAAGAATCGTTAAGTTTCTAAAACTCTAGGTATGTTAATGAATTGATAAGATGAAAGAAATGTCATTTGACATAGGCCAAGAATGGGCCCTTGACCTATTATTAGGGTCTTGGAGTAATAAGTGTAATCATTTAATCATGTACAATCTGTGACCAATAAGATTCTTCTTATCTTTAATAGTAGGATGGAGTCAACACAATGGATGATGATTAAAATTAATGGCAACTTTGATTTTAATTGCTTGCCTAGTTTTGAGGCATATGAACTTTGTTGACATTATGGATTAATTATTATTCTTTTGTTTAAACTATATGTTGTTCTCTTGTATTCAGTAAAGCATCCAATATAGGATTGAGATACATATTCTTTTATGCTACGTGTTGCATAGGTAGCACTTTAAATAGCTCCATCTTGTTAAGAATGTCAATATATCAATATGTGATGAGAAAAATTATTATTGCATCAATAGTCATTGCTCCATATTGCTTGAGGCATTGTTTTCTATTGCTTTGAATGTACGGATTTACGAATCTGTTTTAAAATATATATGTATTGAAATCTAGTATATTTAGTAAAATGTTATTGTTAACTTGAGAGATGAGTATGGATGAGTGCTCTTTATGGGAAAATAGAGATTATTTTAACACGTTAAGGTAGTTTTGAGTGTAAAAGATGCTATGGCCATAGCTTGAAATCACTTATAAGTCAAATACTTTGTTTGATTTATATTCTCTCCCATAACATGTTTATCAGAGGACACATGCTTTAGATATAAGTATGTTTGCATGAGCATAAGATATAAGTATGCTAGATTGTCAATGATTCACATGGTGAACCATATTCCTTCATACATGTTGACTACATATTACTATACCTTTGTGATGGGTCAGGCTTCTCTAGTGGAGTAGCACGAGGAAGCTTAATGCTTTATGGCAAGGTGGATGTCACCTCGATGATGCTCTTTCTCTTATCCTTTATAAATTCCAAGTTTGGCTTCAAGAAGAGTGAACTTGTATTTGTAAATGTAAAAAAGTTTGAGTTTTCTAGTCATGGCTAAAAGTGTTGTAAAAAGACTTTTCCTTGTTGTAAATGATTGTTAAATTATTTTATGTATTTAAAAAAAATTGTATTCAATTGTTTGACTTATTTGTTTTTTGGATAAACATTGTATTTAAGTTTATTATTTGAATATTTGATTAATATTATTTTATTTTATTTTGGTAGGATCTTACAGTGGAGGCTTATTTTCAGTTGCCAAGCATCCCAATTCTTCCAGGCTACATTTGACTGAGAGAGGACCTCTTAAGAGCCCTAAAACAGAAAAGGTGTCAAACTTTGGCTCGACTGTTCTCTCAAATTGTGGCACCTAGAAATGTCTCATTTGCATGTATATGTGGATGTTGATTCCACCTACAAATATCTAACTTAGTTTTTGCTAACTCAAATTCATTTGCCTATAGTGGAAATAAACATAATATTGTAAAATACATTAGTTTCATTCAGTGAAAAAGTGCTAGGAGTGAAATTTTACATTCGACACCTTCTGGGACTGAACCGATAATGCCAACACATTAAGGTGGGCAGGTGAATTCTAACGGAGGTCTCTTTTTAGTGGTCAAGCATCCTATCACACCCCAAATTTTAACTATGTTTTACTTTTTACTTGTATGTAATTAGTAGATAATTTTGTATGGATTAATGATTTGACGTTATGTAGAAATGTTAGGATAAATCAATGATATCATGAGTTTATGTTTATATGTTTATAATTTAGACATGTGATTATATGATGTCATTATTATTTATTCATAAGGTTATGGATTGACTAATGATACACTAATCCCAATTTGGTGATTGTAAGTTGTGACCAGAAAATAAGTTTTCACCCTTCGAGAAAGAGAGGGACAACATCATCGGAGAGAAGTGAATAAATGTATGGTTAAGAATGGGTTGTTGCCATCTAAGTCTCATGATTGCAGCACTTGGTGAACCCTCATCAAGTTTGGTAAGTTGTGTTTGACCAATTGGTTAAAATTTGGTTTCAACTCGACAATCGTCGATTTGTCGTCAAGATCCATTAGCATAGGTTTTGTCGAAAAACCAAGTCTGGATAGTATGACCATCGACAAGATATGGTCAATAGTCATTATTTTCCTTATGTGATATGAATATAGTTTATATTATCATAACAAATTAAGTATTAGTGGTTAAACTATTTCATGATCGATGATTTCAGATAAGTTTTCCATTATGATAATTTATCATGTTATTTTATTTATTTTGGCATTTACGCAAGATAGAGGGGGAGAATACCTCGACCCCATTCTCGTATCTTGTCAAGTGTTGAAATAATGTAAGTATACATTGTGTATACTTTCATTACATTGTTATATATCTATATATATTTAATATGATAAATGAGTTAGACTTGTTGTCTAGTGGTCAATGAGCTTCTTGAAGAACGTGGTATGTTTGCAATTAAATGCAAATCACTTTTCTGATTATGGGTTTCTCGCTCCTTTATTTCATACTTTTTTGGAGGAGATTTTTAAACCATCAAAAGAGTGGTCTTAATGACTAGTTGCACCACCTTCTATACACATGCCTTTATAGCATTAGAATAGGTGAAGTATAAGGTAGCACCTCTGCAGTTATGAAGAATTGTCAAGGATTTTAAATCCCTTTAAGAAGCAAAACTTAAGGGAGATGGAGGGAGATATGCATCATGGTAAGCTATCAATAAGGATAGTTGATTACTAAGTTGTGTGACAGGCTTTTTGATACAGTTGATAAGCTTGAGAGAGTAGCCAAACAGAGGATTGAGTAGTTTTGAGAGCTTGATGAGATCATAGTGAGAGAACTCTGTTAGACTCCAGAGAGCTCGGTGAGAGCACAGAGAGATTAATTCTCTGTTAAGAATCATGAGGAAAACATTTAGAATTGAAGTAGAAGGCGTAGCATAGCATAGAGAATAGAGGTATGGTTACCTCATTTAAAGCAATTACATCATTCTCATATTGTATTATTTGTATTCTATAGAATCATAAGAGGAATACTTGCATTTGTCAAAATATTTAGAGATACTCTAAACAGATATCTAGTGAATGTAGTTCCTATGGATACATAATTTCCTAGGAAGTGAAGAAGTTAATTTGTTTAGTTTTGTTATTGCACTCGGAGTGCACATGATATATGAGCCTAAATGATAAAATTGTAAACAACTTTGAGCCATAGTGGAAATCATAGTTGGTAAACATCCGAATGCCATAGTTGAACAACCCTGCAGTTGGCAAACATTTGAATGCTATAGTTTAAACCATATATGGTAAACAATCGAATGCCTTGTTAACAATAGGAATACTTGGAGACACCCTTATTTGTGCCTTTGAGTTGTAGCACCGAATACTTAGAAAATTGAATTGTATGTTAAGCCATAGGAAATATGTAATGATTTGATTATCACTGTCAATTTAGAGACTTCGATATATTAGTAATATGTTTTCCAACTTTGTTTATTCAGGCTAATATAGTTTTCTATTAGTTTTCAAACATGGATTTGAGTATTTAGCTACCATGTGAATGCAGAGAAGAGACTAAGTTATGTTTTCTCTTTTGAAACACAAAGTGTTAGTACATATTCTACTAAAGATATAGAGATATAAGATATACATGTGCTTAGATAGGACTTGTGAGAACCCTGATTTAAACTTGGAAATAAAAAAGAACAAGATTGTAGAAAAGTTTAGACAGAATAAGTTATACTTTTTACAATGTTTGTTTTAGTTTAATTGTTTCGATCAAAGAATTTTGTGAGGATTTTCACTTATTTTAGTACCTATAAATGATATTAGTATCATTAAGAACATCTTAGTATGGTGATATAATATCGCTTATGCATTCAACAACAATGATAAGCATTATCATGATAAACATGGGATGTTAAGCATTAGTTCTTAACCTTTCCAATATCAAAAGTCGATGGACTTGAGAAGTCCTAGAGATCGAGAACATCATATTATTATTGTAGACTCAAATCTATCTAGGTTGAAAGATTGACTTAGTTCAAAGATTAGATATGATAATGATAGTATTCATTAAGATCTTTTGGAAGAGGATAAACCTCGTGATCTATGTTTTTATATTATATGAGAAGTGTGAATACAAACTATGCTCAAGTGGTCAAGTGAAGACTAGAGATTTTCGTTTCCATATTATAAAATTATACTTTTAGGTAAATAAGAGTATTTGCTATATCAATGTAATGGGTTAGAGAAGTTAAAACCCTAGAATAAACCTAGAAGGGTTTAGAAAATTAAAACTCTTAAGTTATGTTATTGATTAAGTCCTTTGTATAATATGGTCGATAGTGAATAGTCAGAAAACCATAAGATCAATACAGTATAAATTAGGATGAGTTTAAGAAGCAATTTAAAAGATTTCTTGTTAAGAGTTGAAACGTGATATAAAACACAAGAGTGTTCTATTTTTGGGACTTGGAGTAGAATGACAGGAAGTCATAGGCCCTTATATTTTCAAGAATGCAGTGAGGGACTCTCTGAAAGGTTAAAATCATCTAAACCTACATATTGTATATATCCTAGATTAAAGATTTAATTCTAATTCAGATTGACTAGGATTGAGTTTAGCCAAGACGGTTCATGTCTAGAGTTTCTAGTCAAACAAGTCAAAATGTAGGATGAGGTAGTTTCCAAGTCAAGTTAGAAGTGTGTGAACACATGACTACGTTTATTGCAAATGTTTATTTATATATGAACTTTGGCCAAAGTGATGCATTTGTCTCTGCATGTATTAGTCAGTTCACCGTGTCTAGATGTTGTAACTTGTCAGAGTGATCATACTTAGCTAGAAGAATGTCTAGAGTTGTATGGTTGCTTGAGTTATGTAGGACACAACATTAGAACTCAGATGGCAACCTATTGGTTCCTTATGTCTATACTCTTCGTGAAGGGTAGGGCCACTTCTAGGAGGGAAGGTGTGTGGGGGACCGCCGATCTATGGTTGGAGGTAAAGCACTCAGATGATGATCTCTCTTTGTAGTAGAAGACTCGCTGAGACTTGTGAGACAAATATCAAGATTCCAGATGAAATACACTTTATGCTATGACTTATGATGTAAAATTATTCTTTTTGCCAAGTGCAACATATTTGTAAATGTAAAGTGAAAAGTTTTCACTATGATTTATTTTTAAATATATTGTATTTCAAGGTTGAAAAATATTTAGAAAATATATGCTTTTATTTCTTTGTAATTTTGTAAATGACAAAAAAAAATCACTCATGTTTATCATGTTCTTTTACTTTCTTAGTAAATTGTGTGTGTAATTCTTAGTAATATGAGATGGCATGTTACATATGGTATCAGAGCTAACCAGGTTCAACACATGGACCTAGGAGCTCACTACGAGAAAACTTGTCAACATTAAGCAGATTGGCTAATGTTTGAAATTGGTTTTATGCGAGAATGGTGTGGAGAAGAACCAAGAAAATTGCCAGGAAATATTTTCCCCAGAACTTACCCAATATAGTGGTTAAGAAAGAACCAACTAAGGAGGTAAAATTCTAAGAGCATATTAACTATGTTGAGGGTGCATGGCTGGAAGACTCTGAAACATTGACTAATGCTCTTAAGTGTATACAACTAGAAAAGAAATAATGCAACAAACTGGACAAGAAACCCATTGTTCCTACTTGTGTAGTTAAATTTAGTAAACCATCTGCTAGTCGCGACATGTCATTTAGGTGTGGTCTTGATGCCCCTGTTTTAGGAAAAGAGGTGTTGGAGGAGTACCTGCATGTACATCCACTCTCTAAGTTTGTTTTACTAGATTCCAATGAGGAAGAGGAACCTGAGGAATATCCTTTAATCGATAGTGACATGTAGTCTTGTTGTGTTATCTATCTAAATAAGGATGTATTTATACCCAGAATAAACTATAATAAAGATGAGATTGTTTTGCACAAATCTGAGTTTTGTGAATAAATTTTATGATGAATTTTGAATTAATGAGATACATTATTTCCTAATTTTAATCTATAACTTGATATGAATATCAAGTGTGATATAGAGTATCACCATGGTTCAAACTCGAACAAATCTTGAAGATAGTCAAGGAGAGTCAAATCCCTTCAAAAACCTAATGACTAAGCTAGATCGGATATTGACCATGCTGAATAAAACCAAGGAGAGGCTTGGAAACCTAGAATAGGAAGTGAGGGGTCAAGGCAGATCTGAAGGAAAAAAAGAGGACTTGCATCAAGAGGATGATGATTATGTCCATGAGCCTAGTACTCATAGTGAACAAAGGGAGGATGTTGATAAGACTAAGTCTCAAGAAGAAAGGAGAAGTAGACTTGCTTTAGAGCTATCTAGAGATATGAAGAAAGTGATGCCCCCCAAGTTTGATGGAATAGTAAGCAGTGATACTGCAGAAGCTTGGTTGACAGAGATGGAAAAGTATTTGAGATCAGAAACTACTCTAAGATAACCAAGGCACTATGGGGTACTTACTAGTTGGTAGGTGAAGCATCTACTTGGTGGATAAACAAGAAAATGGAACTAGGGTTAAGTACTTTGAGCTTAACCTGGGATCATTTTGTGGTCATATTTCAACAGAGTTGGTTACCACAACTTTTATTCGACCAAAAGCTAACAGATTTTCAAAATCTGTGACAAAGAGATATTTCAGTGGTTGAAAATTGGGAAAAGTTCACCCATCTCCTAAAGTATGTGCCACAATATCATAACGATGAAAGGTTTTGAATTAGGAAATGTTGGTTTTAGGATAGACAACTGAGAGGGGGGGTGAATCAGTTGTCACCAAAAATTTTGTTCCTTAATCACTTAAAACCTTCTTATATTTCAACAATATACCAAAGATTCAATCATGGAAGCATAATGCAATAACTTAAGAGCAGAAACACATTCAACACATATAACACCAAGATTTTAACGTGGAAAACTCAGTTAAGGGAAAAACCACGGGGTGACTAACCCAAGATTGTATTCTCTGTTAAAAAAATAAGAAGAATAAAATGGCACTTGCCAATTAGGGCTCACTACCTGAGCACACTGCTCACAAGAGGCCCACTGCCTATAGGAGACACACTATCTACAGAAGAATATAAATGTTACATGCTTGAACTGGAGATTAGCATCTTCACTATGCTTGAGACAGTTCCATTTAAGCTGAACACCTTTGCTCTGCTTTTCGCTCCTCTTCTATACCACTTTCTCATCACGACAATGAATACTTTTGAATGACTTTGCAATTCTTATTTATACATGACATCGACTTTGGAATGATCATCAAAGTCAGCACAACATACTTTATTTTATTATAGAGAAATTACAAAAATACAACTTGACTTGTTACAGAAACTTTATGCGCATCACTACATTATCGGCCACGCATAGCTGGGACTCCAATCTTCTTCGAGGAACACGCCATGCTTCGCAAAACATCTTCTAGGTCATCCGCAACATGCACAAATCATCCAATCAGCCAAGATTAGGAAGAACACCATAATCTGAAGGTAAATCTTAAATTATGAGCTCAATATTCAATGCAGACTACCAACACAAACTAGGCACAATCTAGAGACCCCCACAAGCTTTCTTGAATCATCATGAACATCTACACCACTTCGGCTTACTGTAATCATTCACATCTTCATCCGAAACTTCAAGAACACAGCCGGTCATCACTGTCACATTAGAAGAATTGCTTGCGGACCTCCAAACCATGAACCAATTGAGTTGTCAATGTTTGTTAACCTCCCAAACATGTCACTAGATCTGCATAACATGATATTGCATTTCTAGATCTCACCGGACCTATTTGTGCCACTCTGTCACCTCTAAACAACTGCCAGAACCAATTTTACTCATATGGCCATAACTTCTCCAAATCTTCATGCGGACCTCTAAAATCTTGACTGGAGAACCTTAAGACACATATCTACAAACCCTTTGATGCACATACTCTAATCTTTATCTAGCTAGGAACTTTACTTCATAGAACTTCACTGTCTTCACTGTTCTTCTCTATTTCTGATAGGACTAATTTTCTCAATATCCTCAGCACATAGCTCATCCAATCCTTGACATCAATGCAACAAGAGTATGTTGACATCAATGACCACCAGTTAGGTCCATACTTGCAACATGAAATTCATCATGGGTCTGAATGCCCAGATAGGTGGAGAAGTGGATGTGCATGGTCCTACCACTATTTATCAAGTTTATGAGAAGGAAATCAAACAAGAGCAAAAATTGAAGTTAGTATTTGCATATTGTGAGAGGAATTGCAAGCAGTTTAATAAGACACCAACTTCTCAACCTTTCAAGAAAAGGAATGGAAAACAGGATGTGATTAAGAAAGGTGACAAGGGTTTCATAAATAACAATAACAATTTTAGAAAGAATGATTCTAGCAAACCCGCAGAAAAGCAAGGGCCTCCTGGAGGATGTTTCTCTTATGGTGGAGATCATTACACAAATCAATGTCCAACCAAGAATTAAGGAGTTTAGTAGTGTGGTAACGCATTACCTACCCAACAAGCAGCTTTTCAATAGAGGATCATCAGACAGAGTACCAGATTATTCCTATAGATATGACATGTACTTTGTTTGGAGTTCCTATTTCTATTTTAATTGATAATAGAGAAATTGAAAGTTTTATTTTTCTAAAAGTATTGAATAAATTTCCTAGAAGAGATGGATATATGGCTAAACCCTGGTCAGTTGAATATGCTAACCAGACTAAAGCTCAGGTAGAGCAGTGTTTGTTTGAAGCCAAGATTGATCTCCCTAGTTTTTCAACTGAGGTGAATTTGTTTGTAGCCCCCTAGGTTTCTATGATGTTATCTTAGGAATAAAATGGCTATGGAGGCATAGGGCCAATGTCGACTATTTTGCAAAAACAGTGATTGTCTAGATGATGTAGGAAACAAATTCTATTTGCAAGGCACTCAAAGAGAAGTCAAGATTAGACCAATCTCTGCTATGCAACTAAAGAGAGCTAGGCGAAAAGGATGTCAACTTTTTTCAGTCAAGATGGAACAAGTAGAAGAGGATCCTAGTAAACAAAGTGTAACCTTGGAGAACTATCCTTTCCTTTGATATTTTCAAGATGTTTTCCCATATGAACTTCTTAGATTACCTCTAAAGAGAGCTTTTGATTTCTCTATTGACATAATACCTGGATCTGATTTGATTTCAAAGGCATCATACTGTATGACTACTACGGAGTTGATGGAATTGAAAGCCTAACTTTAGGATCTACTGGCTAAAGGGTTAACTAGACCTAGTGTTTCCCCTTGAGGAGCACCTGTGATCTTTTTTTAAAAAAAGGATGGAACCTTGCATCTGTGTATAGACTATTGTATGCTTAACAAAGCAACGATAAAGAATAAGTATCCTATACCACATATTGATGATCTTTTTGATCAGATGCGTGGTGCAACAATATTATCTAAGATCGATTTGCGATTTTGATATCATTAGCTGAGAATAAAAGATGAATACATTCATAAAACAACTTTCAAAACAAGGTATGGACATTATGAGTTCACAATCTTACCTTTTGGACTTACGAATGCCCCTACAACATTCATGAATTTGATGAACAATGTTTTCTGAGATTGCTTGGATAAATTTGTTCTAGTGTTTCTTGATGAAATTCTTATTTTTTCTAAGAATGAGGAAGATCACTTGCAACATCTACAATTAGTTTTGCTGCAGCTGAGAGAACATAAGTTGTATGGGAAACTTTCTAAGTGTACTTTCTTATAGAAAGAGATACAATATTTGGGACATATAATATTAGTTGAAGGGGTTTCAATAAATCCTACGAAGATCAAAGCTATACTTGAGTGGCCTGTGCCAAAGAATGTGCATGAAGTGCGTAGTTTCATGGGGTTAGCTGGATATTATAGGAAGTTCATTTTGAACTTTTCTAAGATTGAAAGCCCAATCACTTCGCTTCAGAGAAAAGGAAAGCATTTTGACTGGTCAGAAAAATGTCAGGAGGCATTTAATCAGTTAAAAGAGAGGTTGACAACTACACCAATATTGAAAGTTCTTGATCCAGAAAGTCAATTTGTTGTAATCATTGAAGCCTCGGGTGAAGTTTTAGGTGGAGTGCTTATGTAGAATGGGCGAGTGGTAGCCTATGAATCCATAAAGTTGAGAGCATATGAGCAGAATTATGCTCCTCATGACTTAGAGTTAGCAGTAGTTATGCATGCTTTGCAAGTGTGGCGACACTATTTGTTAGGAAAGCCTTTTGAATTGAAGTCAGACCATCAAGGTATTAAGTATATATTTTCCCAACCTCATATGAATGCTCGACAAAGAAGATCATTGAAATTAATATCCAACTATGACTTTGAGATAAGTTATATCAAAGGTAAAGAGAATCGAGTAGTAGATGCTCTGAATCGATGGAGGCAAATCTCTTCAATTGTCTATATTCACTCAAACTTCAAGGATTTAGTATTGCAAAATTCAATAGGTGATGAGTACTATGAGCAGGTTAAGCAGGCTCTCATAGTAAATTCTCAAGGCTCGAGGTATGATGGGTTCTATATTGAACCAGATGGGCTTTTAAGATATAGAGGAAGGATGTATGTTCCAAATTCTGTGGAATTAAGAAACCTTGTTTGGAAGGAAATTCATTTCGCACCATATTTAGGTCATCCTGGAGTAACCAAACCCCTAGCTAATGTGAAGCCTCTTTATTTCTGTAAAGGAATGAAGAATGATGCTGTAAGATTTGTAGCAAGTTGCCTAGAATGCTAGAGAGTCAAGGCTGAGCATCAACATCTAGCAGGACTTCTGTATCTGCAAGATATTTCTGAGTGGAAGTGGCAGGTCATTAGTATGGACTTTGTGCAAGGTCTTCTAATGTCTCGAAATAGACATGATGGTATTATAGTGGTGGTGGACAAACTCACTAGGGTAGTTGACTTTATACCTAGGAATCTAATGGATGGAGCACTAGTTTTAGCTCCCATGTTTGTGCAAGAAGTGTTTAGGTTGCATGGAGTTCTTGAGAATATTATCTTAGATAGAGATACACGCACATGACATCAAGATTTTGGCAAACTTTGTTCTCAATGCTAGGAACTCAACTCAATATAAGATCAGCTTATCACCCTGTGATAGATGGTCAAACATAGAGGGTAAATCAAGTTTTAGAAGATGTTTTGTGGATGTATTGTATGGATGAGCAATACAAGTGGGAAGAGTATTTATCGCTTGTGGAGTTTGCGTATAACAACTCCTATAATTCTTCTATCAAGATGGCACCATTTGAAGTGTATTGTACAGAAGAAGATGTCAAACTCATATAAGTTGGGATAAGCTAGAAGATAGGATTAGCATTGTCCATAAATGTTATTAGAAATGGAAGAACAAATCAAGCTAATCAGAAATAGATTGGTGGAAGCAAATGATAGACAGAAAAGTTACACTGATGCCAAGCATACGCCAAGGCAATTCTTAGTTGGAGAAAAAGTTCTTTTGAAGGTCAAACCTTAGAAGAGTTCCATAATGTTTGGAAAGTCTCCCAAACTAGCTCCTCTATATGTAAGACCCTTCGAATTTCTTGAAGTGATCAATCTGGTTGCCTACAAAATCGCTTTATCACTAACTCTTGCCAGGATGCATAATATTTTTCATGTTTCATATTTGAAAAAGTATATAAAAGGTGATAATCATATTCTTGATTGAAATGCTTTATGTAGGTATAGGACCTAGGAGTGATCATGATCGAGCCACTCAAGGTGCTCTAAGTTCACAAGCTCCGCTTGCATAACAAAGAGGTTACTCATTGCAAGGTCTAGTGGGACCAGTATGCAAAGGATAGTGCCACGTGGGAAGATTACCATGATTTTTATCAGAGATTTCATCATTTGTTTTATGCTTTTCAAAGTTGAACAAAAACTTTATCATATTATTATTTTGAATACATTGGATCATCAAGGACGATGAATCTTATGAGGGGAGATATGTCACACCCCAAATTTTGACAATGTTTTACTTTTTACTTGTAGACATAATTTGTCACATCCCCAAACTTTGACTATGCTTTACTTTTACTTGCATGTAATTAGTGAATAAATTTTCTTCGATTAATGATTTGACATTTATGTTGGCAAGTATGAGGTGAGCCAGTGTTGTCATTGATGTCAACATACTCATACTGCACTGACAAGAAGGATTTGATGAGCTTTGTGCTGAGGATATTGAGAAAATTAGCCTCAGTCAGGAACAGTGAAGAACAGTGATGAGAAGAAGGTAAATATACTGTATAGGATGAGAACCGGAGGATGCGGATTAAAGGGTTAGTAGATATGAATCTTGAGATGCTACAGTTAAGATTTCAGAGGTCCGCATGAAGATCTGAAGGAGTTATGGCTGCCGGTATAGAACCGGGTCCGGCAAGTATCCGGAGGTGACAGAGGATCACAAAAAGGTCCGGTGAGGTCCGGAATTGTATTATCATAATCTGCGGATTGGAAGGAGTGTTTGAGATGTCCTTGTGATGTGTCATCCGGATTTGTGTGTGATTTGGAGGTCCGGAAGTACCTCCTGCATTATGACAGTGGCGACAGACTGTGTTCTTGAAGTTCCGGATGAGGAAGACAAGAGATCCCAGTAAGCAGAGGAAGTGCGGATGTATCCGGATATTCAGACAGACTTGTGAAGGTTCTTGAATCATGTTTAGGTTGTGTTGTTGGTCCGCATTGATGGTAGAGCCCGGAATTGAAGTTATTCTTCCGGATGAAGTTATTGCTCTGTTTAGCCGACCGGATGAGTTGTTCATCCTGCGAATGTTCTTGTGATAGCCGACCGGATGTGTTATTCATCTTGCGGATACTCCTATGGTTGTTTGCCGACTTAGATGCTTGTTCCTAAGTCGATGTCTTGTATAAATAATGATTTGTGAATTCATTTCAGGGTGTGGAAGTGGATGAGCAGGATATAGCGAAGAAAGGTGCGAAAGGCAGAGCAGAGATTGTTGGGCTTAATTGGAACTGATCCGGACATAGTAGAGATGTCATTCTCCAGTTCAAGACTGTGATTTTTATCACTTTTGTAGACAGTGTGTCTCCTTGTAGGCAGTGGGCCTCTTTGTGAGCAGTGTGCTCGGGCAGTGAGCCCTTATTGGCATGTGCCATTCATTTTTCCTTATTCTTCTAACAGAGAATAATTCTTGGGTTAATCACCCCGTGGTTTTTCCCTTAACCGGGTTTTCCACGTCAAAATCTTGGTGTTCAATGTGTTGATGCTTATCTGCTCTTGTGTTTATGTATTTTGCTTCCATGAATGATTATTTGATATGCTGCTAACTAACAACAGAGAATTAAGTGTTTGAAAGAGAACAAGTTCTATACAACTGATTCACCCCCCCCTCTCAGTTGTATGCCCTAGATCCAACAATTGGTATCAGAGCTAAGTTCCTCTGATAGGAGCTTAACCGCTTGAGGTGATCCAGGATGTCGTCATACAAGAAGGATAGTCCGAAGTTCGATGGAACCAACTTCACTCTCTGGAAAGGTCGCATGAAGTGTCATTTGGAATGTATGGGAAAAGCATACTTGGCTATGATTTCAAAACCATATATACCCCCACAAGGTGGTCCGACAACTCCAGATGAAACCACAGAAGCTGAAAACAATCTGCGGACCAAGGAAGCTCTTCTAAGCGCATTGAATGACTCAGATCTCTCGAATGTCATTGACCTACCAACTGCATATGAGATCCTAACTAAACTGGAACTTCTGTATGAAGGAGATGAGTTTGTCAAAAGTGCAAGGTTGCAAAGTCTGAAAGGGAAATTTGAAAGATTGAAAATGAGAGATGATGAAAACATTACTACCTTTATGCCAAGAGTAAATGAGTTGGTATGTGGAATCAGAAATGCTGGTGGAACTCTAGATGAAAATGAGATTGTCTGCAAAATCCTAAGATCCCTTCCTGCTGCCTACAAAATCAAAGTTGCTGCCATTGATGAATTCAGAGCCCACACAACAGTCACAAGAGAACAACTGGCTGGCAAACTAGCTGCATTTGAAATGACCGAGTTTGGAGATGATCCTCCCAAGACTGAATCTGCTTTCAAAGCCAGTGCCTATGTGAAAGGCAAACAGAGATTTGATCCGGGTGAAAACTCATCAAGGAAAATGTCATGGTATGATCAAGCAAGAAGAGACATGGAAGAAGAAGAAGCAGAAACAGCTCAACTTGAAGCCCTCATTGCAAAGAGACTGCCAAGAGGATCCGGTAAGTATGAAGGAAAACTACCCTTTAAGTGTTTTAACTGCAATAAGATTGGTCATTTTGCCTCAAGATGTCCGGAGAGATCTGCAAGATCTAATACTCACAGACAAAGGTTTCAAAAGAATTGCTATTATGTTCATGAAGAAGATGACAATGAAGGAGTAACAGTTGATGAATCAGATCCAGGAAGCAAATCCGGAAATGAGTGGGTGTTTATAGCCATCAAGGAAGAAGATTCCTTGCTCTCTGAATCTGTCAATCACAAAGTTGTTGAAAAAGCCTTGGCTGCTCAAGTGGAAGAAAAGGATGATTGGGTTATTGACAGTGGATGCTCTCACCATATGACTGGTGACAAGAATAAGTTCTTAGACTTGGAAAGATATGAAGGAGGAATGGTAAAGTTTGGTGACAATTCTGCTGGCAGAATCAGAGGTAGGGGAACTATTTCCTTTGATGGTAAGAGCAAAACAGGTAATGTACTATATGTTGAAGGATTGAAGCACAATCTTCTCAGTGTTGGTCAGTTAGTGGACAAAGGCTATGATCTCCGGTTCAAGAATGGAAAATGCAGAATCTTTACAAGCTCCGGAACTGAAATTGCATCCGGTACTCAGACAAGAGGTAACATCTTTCATCTGGTTGGTTCAAATAAAAGTTGTTTGTTTGTTCAAATTGATCAGAGTTGGTTATGGCATAGAAGAATGTGTCATGTAAATTTTGATAACATCATCAAAATAAGCAATACTCAGGCTGTGAGAGATCTTCCAAAGTTGATAAAACCTACAAACAGTGTGTGTAAAGAATGTCAGTTAGGCAAACAAAGCAGAGTCTCTTTTCAAAGCAAAGATCAGTCTTCTACCGGATTGTTGGAATTAGTACATACTGATCTATGTGGTCCGACAAGAATCAAGAGTCTGCAAGGTGATAGATATTTCATGTTGTTAATAGATGATCATTCCCGGATGATGTGGGTTACCTTTCTAAAAGAAAAATCAGAAGCTTTTGAGAAGTTCAAAATCTTCAAAGCTATGGTGGAGAATCAAACCGGATTGAAACTAAAGTGTCTAAGGTCTGATAGAGGTGGTGAATTTACATCTGGTGAATTCATTGACTTTTGTGAGAAACAGGGTATAAGGAGACAGTTGTCTGCTCCTAAGACTCCACAGCAGAATGGAGTAGTTGAGAGAAAGAACCGGACCATCCAGGAAGCTGCTAGGACAATGATGTTGGAAGCAAATGTTCCTCAAATGTTTTGGAAAGAAGCTATCAGCACTGCAGTCTACACTCTCAATCGAGTTCAAATCAGAAACAACACCGGTAAGACCCCCTATGAACTTTGGTTTGGCATCACTCCTACTGTGAAATATTTCAGGGTATTTGGTAGCAAGTGTTATATTAAAAGAGATGAAGATCTAGGAAAGTTTGATGCTAGAAGTGATGAAGGAATTTTCTTGGGCTACTCCACTCAAAGCAAAGCATACCGGTGTTACAATAAGAGATTGAGGAAGATGATAGAAAGTACCAATGTAAAGGTTGATGAAGGAATTGAGAAGCCTTCAAGATTTTATGAATTTGATGAAGATGACCAAGATAGTGTTCAAGGAACTCAATCCTCTCCGGTGAAACAGAGTCAGCCTGATCCGGTAAATCAGGAAGAAGAGTTAGGTTTGAATGAGCCTGATCAAGAAACAGCAGTACTGGATACTCCCAAAATTCCAAGGTATGTAAAACTGAATCACTCTGAAGATCAGATCATAGGTGACAGAAGCAAAGGTGTACAAACTAGAAGGAATATTGCTCAAGATCAGAATGAATGTTGTCTGATTTCAAAGATTGAACCTAAAACAATAAATGAAGCCTGCAATGATGAAAATTGGACCAAAGCAATGGAAGATGAACTGATGCAAATTGAGAAAAATCATACTTGGGATCTTGTTCCCAGACCTAGAGACAGGAATGTAATTGGAACCAAGTGGGTCTTCCGGAACAAACTAAATGAAGCTGGTGAAGTAATCAGAAACAAAGCTAGATTGGTCTGCAAAGGCTACTCTCAAATAGAAGGAATTGACTTTGAAGAGACTTTTGCTCCGGTAGCAAGAATTGAAGCAGTCAGATTACTTCTTGCATTTGCTGCCTTCAAAGATTTCAAGGTATATCAGATGGATGTCAAGTCTGCCTTCCTAAATGGTGATCTGGAAGAAGAAGTCTACATTGAACAACCGGATGGATTTCAATTGTCTGATAATAATGATATGGTCTGCAAGTTGAAGAAAGCTTTGTATGGATTGAAGCAAGCCCCAAGAGCATGGTATGAAAGGTTGGATAAGCATCTTGTGCAGATTGGATTCAACAAAGGTACTGCTGACAGCAACTTATATTTCAAAATTGATCATGAAAACATTCTGATTGTTGAAGTGTTTGTGGATGATATCATTTTTGGAGGAAGAGATAGTATGTGTAAAACTTTTGCAAATCAGATGAAAAGTGAGTTTGAAATGTCTATGCTTGGTGAAATGAATTTCTTCTTGGGTCTGCAAATTACTCAAACAAAAGAAGGGATCTTCATCTCTCAGACCAAATATGTGAAAGAATTGTTAAAAAAATTTGGTATGGAAGACTCAAAGCCTATGAACACTCCTATGGCAACCGGATGTAAGTTAAGCAAAGATGATGATTCTCCAAAGGCAGATCAGACAAAGTATAGATCAATGATTGGTGGATTGTTGTATCTCACTCAAACTAGACCAGATATAATGCAAGCTGTTGGTCTTGTGGCAAGATTCCAGGCTGATCCTAGAGAATCTCATGTTATGGCAATCAAAAGAATTTTTAGATACTTGAAAGGGACAGTTGAGTATGGTCTATGGTATCCTAGAGATCCGGATTTCTCTCTTCATGCTTACACAGATGCAGATTGGGCAGGAGATGTGGATGACCGGAAGAGCACTAGTGGTGGAGCATTCTTTTTGGGGAAGAGATTGGTTTCTTGGCTAAGCAAGAAACAAGATGCAATATCTCTGTCTACAACTGAAGCAGAATACATTGCAGCAGCAGGTAGTTGCACTCAAATCTTGTGGATGAAGCAGATGCTAAGAGACATCAAAGTTGAATATGAGGAGCCTATTACAATTTTCTGTGATAATTCAAGTGCAATTAATATTTCCAAGAATCCGGTATTGCATTCTAAGACTAAGCACATATCTATCAAATTTCACTTTTTGAGAGAACAAGTAAACAAGGAAGAAGTCAGATTGGAGTATGTTCCCTCCAAGGATCAGATTGCAGATATCTTTACAAAACCTCTTCCCAAGGACTCTTTTGAATATCTCCGGGAGAAGTTAGGGGTCATGGCCCCTCCGGTGATGAACTAAGATGCACTGATGTGCATCAGTCCGGTGGCTATCACAGTCATATCTTGTGATCCGGACTAATGGGGAGCTGCAACTAAGGGGGAGCAGCTGGTATTATTCTGATGCATGAGAGTTGCAAGTATGAGCCCTTTGCCATTGATGTCAAAGGGGGAGAGAAGACATGTGAAAAACAAGTGGTTGATGATCAAAGGGGGAGCAGCAAAGGAAGACATGTGAAGAGTTGTTGTTGTTAGGGGGAGCTGTGACAGAAAAGAGAAGTTCTTGTCTTAATGGTTTTTCACATCATATGTTGCCATCAATGACAAAGGGGGAGATTGTTGGCAAGTATGAGGTGAGCCAGTGTTGTCATTGATGTCAACATACTCATACTGCACTGACAAGAAGGATTTGATGAGCTTTGTGCTGAGGATATTGAGAAAATTAGCCTCAGTCAGGAACAGTGAAGAACAGTGATGAGAAGAAGGTAAATATACTGTATAGGATGAGAACCGGAGGATGCGGATTAAAGGGTTAGTAGATATGAATCTTGAGATGCTACAGTTAAGATTTCAGAGGTCCGCATGAAGATCTGAAGGAGTTATGGCTGCCGGTATAGAACCGGGTCCGGCAAGTATCCGGAGGTGACAGAGGATCACAAAAAGGTCCGGTGAGGTCCGGAATTGTATTATCATAATCTGCGGATTGGAAGGAGTGTTTGAGATGTCCTTGTGATGTGTCATCCGGATTTGTGTGTGATTTGGAGGTCCGGAAGTACCTCCTGCATTATGACAGTGGCGACAGACTGTGTTCTTGAAGTTCCGGATGAGGAAGACAAGAGATCCCAGTAAGCAGAGGAAGTGCGGATGTATCCGGATATTCAGACAGACTTGTGAAGGTTCTTGAATCATGTTTAGGTTGTGTTGTTGGTCCGCATTGATGGTAGAGCCCGGAATTGAAGTTATTCTTCCGGATGAAGTTATTGCTCTGTTTAGCCGACCGGATGAGTTGTTCATCCTGCGAATGTTCTTGTGATAGCCGACCGGATGTGTTATTCATCTTGCGGATACTCCTATGGTTGTTTGCCGACTTAGATGCTTGTTCCTAAGTCGATGTCTTGTATAAATAATGATTTGTGAATTCATTTCAGGGTGTGGAAGTGGATGAGCAGGATATAGCGAAGAAAGGTGCGAAAGGCAGAGCAGAGATTGTTGGGCTTAATTGGAACTGATCCGGACATAGTAGAGATGTCATTCTCCAGTTCAAGACTGTGATTTTTATCACTTTTGTAGACAGTGTGTCTCCTTGTAGGCAGTGGGCCTCTTTGTGAGCAGTGTGCTCGGGCAGTGAGCCCTTATTGGCATGTGCCATTCATTTTTCCTTATTCTTCTAACAGAGAATAATTCTTGGGTTAATCACCCCGTGGTTTTTCCCTTAACCGGGTTTTCCACGTCAAAATCTTGGTGTTCAATGTGTTGATGCTTATCTGCTCTTGTGTTTATGTATTTTGCTTCCATGAATGATTATTTGATATGCTGCTAACTAACAACAGAGAATTAAGTGTTTGAAAGAGAACAAGTTCTATACAACTGATTCACCCCCCCCCCTCTCAGTTGTATGCCCTAGATCCAACAATTTAGGGAAATATCAGGATAAATCAATGATTTTATGAATTATGACTAAATGCATAGAATTTGACATGAGATTAAATGTTATTGAGATTATTAAACTATGATTTATAAGGATTTACTAATGATGCATTAATCCTAGTTTGTGTGACAGTGAGTTGCAACTAGGGAATAGATTTCCATCTCTGAGAAAAGAGGGAGAGCATCACCAGAGAGAAGGGAATAGATGTCTGGAAAGGAATAGGTTTTGCCATTTGACTCTTGTTCTGTATAATTAGTGAACCTTCTTGAGATGAGTAAGTAGTAATCGACTCTCCTTATTAAGTTCATCTCATCTTGACAATTATCGATTTGTCGTCTAGGAAAGGTTTTCCTAACGTCAAACCTTACTTTATATGGATAAAGTGTTATCCAAGAAATATTAATATTGTTAAGAGTCTAACAATTTTCCTTTGTTGGAACTTTCCTAAATATTTTCCAATGATTACCTATTTATTTATGTTGACATTAGCGCAAGGTTGCAAGGGGAAAAAAATCTCAACCCCATACTTGCACCTTTTCAAATGATGTATTCCAACATCCATAATGGTGGTAATGCTGCCACTATATTGAAATATGTTATGTTTATTTGTTTATATATTAATAATATATATATATATATATATATATATATATATTATTAATATATAAGTGTATTTGTTTGTTTAAGTCTTAAGTTCTTATCATTTATGATAAGCTTGCACATCGATGGCAAGGTACTACGTACATGTAGTGGTGCACGACCCCCATGATCCACAATAATGTGGAGAGAGTGGGGAGAACCATCGATGGTTTGGAGTGATCTATGCAAAACAAGAGTATCTCCATGTTTGCATGTCTTTTGAGAGATAATTTGTAGGGGACTGGGAAGTTATCCCCGTGGGTGTAGGGAGTTTATGAATTTTTTGGAACAATCTTTGAGAAGTTAGTAAGATTATGGGAGAAGAAAAACAAAAAAAGAGACACTGTAGTGTAGAATAGACAACGAGCTTGAAAGTCTTGGAAGAAGGATAATAAAGAAGGATTCAAAGCTGAATAGGAAGGTCTGTGATCGAATCTTACACGTACATTTATATATTTAAACATTAGTTTCAGTTAATTTTTTGCTTGAAAGCATGACTTTATTTATCTCTATTGATGAAGCAAGTCATTATTCTTCTTTACCATCGATGCATGAATATATATGGTGGTGTTTACCTGGTGTCTGTGCAAGCCGATAACCATATATTGTGTCTTTTAAAACTTGTTATCGTGGGTTGATACCTACAGATCGATAACCTTATGTTGCGTGTTTTAAAACTTGTTTAGTGGGTTGACACCTACAGAACAGTAGTAATGTCTCAATCTAATTTCCATGAGACTCCTATCGATAACAAAAATTTGTGCTACTCAAAACAATAGCCAAAGGCTTCCTTGTGGATAGATAGGCCGCTATTTGTGACTACATGATACTTTTCTTGCCATGGGTTTTACAACCACAGTCCATGTTAATATACTCCTGGATAAGTTTAGTGTTTAAACAACAACATTGGTATACAGTGAATCCATTACATTTTTATTAAACCTTTTTAAGAATAGAGGATACTGACAATCTAGTTGTTAACAAGAAGTTCTCAGTTGTTACCCTCTGCTTCTAATTGCATGAGAGAATGATGAAAGAATTGAGTAGACTCTTTGTCTTATTGCTTATGAAAGAAAACTCACCTATATCAGTAAACAATAATGTTATGGGCAGAATAATGGGTCGATACTTAGACTTTTGAGCCCCATATTACAAGATGTTAGACTCTCGAGCCCATATTACAAGATATTAGTCTCTCGAGCCCCATAAATACAAGATATCAGTTTGAAAGAAGAATAATTCTTATTATGCAAATGTATTTTTGTGATTAATAGAACCCTTTTGTGCTACAATATAGTATCAAGACGACTAATATTATGGTAGTCTAGAGACGACTAGTGGTCGATATAACTTTGTCTTACGACTACATTTACTTGGCCTTGATTAGCAAGTATTCTAAATGAAATTTGAGTAGTAGAGTTGGTTATTATAATGGTATGTTAAGATATTATTTTTATCTACATGCGACAAGAGTTTAAATGTCATTTTGTATGATAGGATTAGAGAAGATAATATTTAAGAGTATCCCAAATATGTTTAGTAAATGTAAAATTCTTCTTATGGTTATGTTGTCGACTTAAACTAGATAGATTTATTGTTGAAAAGGATTAGATGAGAATCCTTAGACTAAGATAAGTACCTTGGATGAATTAAGAAGCTATTGATAAAATTATTCTCTATGTCAATAATGGACACCAAAACCAAGAATATAAACCTTTGAAACAAAGTGTAGAGTGACAGGGAGTCATAGATGCAATGTTGCAAGTTACAACAAGAGGCTTTTCAAAAGACTATGTCCTCATTTTAGACCATCCTTGGTATTGTATTCTAGAATTTGGGAATAAAAATCTAAGTCAGGTGGACTATGGGTGAAACAAGTAGTTAAGTCAATCTATGATTAGTATTAGTCAAACTAAATTCACTGTAGGATGAGATAGTTTCTAAGTCGAGTTAGAGGTTTGTGAACTCACGACTATGTTCATTACAAAATGTCTATTTATATTGAATCTTTGGCCAAAGTAATGCATCTATCTCTGCATGCATTAGTCGATTCACTATGCTCCAGATTTGCATAACCATCCAGTAGTGTCATACTCAGTTAGAAGGAGTCTATAATTGTATGACCGTGTTGGTTATGTAGGACACAACACTAGAAACTTAGATGAAAAAAACCTGTTGGTTCCTTATATCTATGGTCTTCATGAAGGGTAGGGCCACTTCCAGGAAGGAAGGTGTGTGGGAGACCGCCAGTCTGTGGTTGGAGGTAAAGCGCTTGGGTGAAGCTCTTCCTTTGAAGCAGAAGACAAGCTGAGACCTATGCAAACATATATCAAGATTCCAGATGCAATACATTTCATGTTATGACTTTTCACAGTCAAATTTATGCAAAATTATTCTTATTTCCAAGAGCAAAATATTCTAAATGTGAAGTGAAAGATTTCACTTAAATGCTATCTTTGAATATGTTGTAATTTTCAAGTTTTGAAAAAATTCAAAAAAGATATGCTATTATTTCCTTGTCATTATTCAAAAAGTATATGTTTAAAAACAATTTTTTATGATGATTATGTTCATTTACCTTTCTAGTAATTTCAGTGTGTAAATCTAAATTTTATGAAAAGACATGTTACATAATTAGTAGATAATTTTGCATGGATTAATGATTTGACATTTTGTGGAAATGTTAGGAGAAGTCAATGATATCATGAGTTTATGTTTATATGTTTAGAATTTAGACATGTGATTTATGGATTGACTAATGATACACTAATCCTAGTTTGGTGATTGTAAGTTGTAACCAGGAAACAGGTTTCTGCCCTCCGAGAAAGAGATGGAGAGCATCATTGGAGAGAAGTAAATAGACATATGGATAAGAATAGGTTGTTTCCATCTAAGTCTTGTGCTTTCATTGTTTAGTGAACCCTCGTTGAGTTTGGTAAGTTGTGTTCGACCAATTGGTCAAAGTTTGGTTTCGACTCGACAATCGTTGATTTGTCGTCAAGATCCATTAGCATAGGTTTTGTCAAAAAACCAAGTCTGGATAGTATAGCCATTGACAACATATGGTTGATAGTCATTATTTTCCTTATGTGATATGAATATAGTTTATATTATTATAACAAATTAAATATTAGTGGTTAAACTATTTCATTATTGGTGATTTTTGATAAGTTTTCCGTTATGATAACCTATCATGTTATTTTGTTTATTTTGGCATTTACGCAAGATAGAGAGGGGGAGAATACCTCGATCCCATTCTCATATCTTGTCGAGTGTTGAAACAATGTAAGTACACACTGTGTACACTTTCATTACATTGTTATATATATCTATATGTATTTAATATGATATATGAGTTAGACTTGTTGTGTGGTGGTCAACAGGATTCTTGAAGAACGTGGTATGTTTGCAATTAAATGCAAACCACTTTTTTGTTTATGGGTTGCTCGACTCCTTTATTTCATAACTATTTTGGTGGAGCTTTTTAAACCAACAAAATAGTGGTCTTAATGACCAGTTGCAACACCTTCTATATGCATGAGAATAGGTGAAGTATAAGGCAGGACATCCACGGTTATGAAGAGCCATCAAGGATTTTAAATCCCTTTAAGAAGTAGAACTTAAGGGAGATAGAGGTAGATATGCATCATGGTAAGCTATCAATAAGGATAGTCGATTACTGAGTTGTGTGAGAGGATGTTTGATACAATCAATAAGCCTAAGAGAGTAGCCAAATGAAGGACAGTAGTTTTTAGAGCTCGGTGAGAGCATAGTGAGAGAACTCTGTTAGACTCCAGAGAGCTCAGTGAGAGCACAGAGAGTTTCATTCTCTGTTAATAATCACAAGGAAAAGATTCAGAAGTGCAGTAGAAGGCGTAGTATAGTATAGAGAACATAGGTATGCTTACCTCATTTAAAGCAATTACTTCGTCCTTATATTATATTATTATGTAGAATCATATAGAGGTGATGCAGGAGCATCCAGTGGTGTAAGGGCAATATTGCATCACCCAAAAAGAAGTTAATTAAAAATCATTGTAGTTGTTTTCATTTCTTTCCATAATTAGTGTTTCTGGTTCCATAATATCCAGAATAATGATGTAAGACTTTCAGTTTTTCCAAAACTGCTAAAAATAACAACCTGCCTGTTTTGGAAAGTCTACCTGCTATTTTTGGAAAGTTTGCAGTTGGGCACAGATTGAAGTGAAAACTTGCAGAAAGTTACTAAATGGAAATATAAGACCTTTAGCAAAGGAATCAGGCAAAGATCATTTGTGAGCTGAAAGATATTAAAGTTTTTATTTTCTGAAAAGCCCCTAAAATTTTCTGAAATGAGATATGAGGCACTAAAACTTCCCTAAACATCCCAAAAAGTTGATGAAAATCTATTTATGGATTTCTGGCATAATAGTTCACATCGCAAGCTTTCCGACGCCTAAAACGGTTCGTCAATTAGACACCCGGATCAAAAGTTATGCTTCCCGGAAGTTTACCTACTTTTATAGGGAGTTGTAAATTTCAAAATTTAGCTGGAGGCCACCAAAAAGTGTTATTTATGGCTATTTTGGAGACCCTGGGCAGTAGTAGAGTTAAGGGGGCAAGTGTAGAGTCAAGAATAGGTGGGAAAACAGAAACCCTAGCTGATTTGGGGGTTATAGAAAGTGAAAGATTCCAGAGCCTGGTGATGGCAGCTATAGTGTGTTGCAGCCTGTGGAGGACTGATTCCTCTGATTGTAATTAAGCTACTGTAATGTAATGAGTTGCCTAGATCAATAAAAGAAAGTTCTATTCTCTGTGTTCAATTTCTGTTATTGTGTGTTTTATGATTTACCCCCTTCATCAAGTGGTATCAGAGCAAGGGTTCTTGAGTGTGTAGATAGATCGCTGACTGTGAGGCAGTTTGTACCAGGAACTGAGGTTGTGGGTTTGCTGCGGAGACCAGGATGCCTCCATGAAGAAATTGTGTTGGGAGGAATGCTTTGACAGAAGAGGGTTTTAGAGCCCTGCAAAGGCAAATCGATGCGTTACAAGAGGAGCTATGAAGAGGGTTTGAGCCGAGGATAAGAGATGAAAGCGAAGATGAAGCTGAAGAAGAGCTATCTGAGGAAGAACAAGAAGTTGCCAGAGATCCTACAGAAGTTAGGTTGTTGAGGGCTATTTCGAAGATTGAAAAGAGGCCCAGGATCGAGGTTTCTACATATTCTGGGGATTTGAACCCAGAACAGCTTATTGATTGGATCAATGACATGGAGGAGTATTTCGAGTATGAAGATGTGGAGGACCTAGATCGGGTCAAGTTTGCAAAAACAAAGTTGAAGGGCCATACCAATATTTGGTGGAAGGAGGTCCAACTAGAGAGGAATAGAAGAGGAAAAGGAAAGATCACCAGATGGGATCGGATGGTGGAGAAACTAAAGAAGCAGTTCATTCCTGTGGATTATGAGATGGAGTTACTGAAGAAGTTGCAAGGACTGAAGCAAGGTAACAAGTCTGTTAAGGAGTATACAGAAGATTTTTATAAGATCACTATCAGGATAGGCCATGGAGAGGCCAACAAGGAGAAGGTGGCCCGTTACATTAATGGGTTGAGGCCGAGTATTCAAGAGGAGCTAAGCCTAGTCAGAATGGCCACCATAGAAGATGCATACCAGTTTTCCCTGAAGGTGGAAGAGAAGCTGAATACAAGATTTGACAGCAAGCAAAGGGGAAGAGGTCAAGGCGGAAGGACTGGTGGGAGGCCCTATGGAGGCCGTAATGAAGATCAAAATAAAAGTGAAGAAGCTGGCACCAGTCGAAATCAAAGAGGGGATAACGCCTACCGCCCTTGTGACCAGAACAATGGTAAGCAAAGAGGAAGAGGAAGAGGTAGACCTGGGCAAGGACCTGGAAGAGGAGGTTTCAGAGGAACCTATTTCCAATGTGGGGAAGAAGGGCATTGAGCATACGAGTGTCCGCAACATCAAGGAAGGACAAATAGAAGACTTGAAGGCAATGCACGAGTTGCACATGTAGATGAAGATGCACATTTTGAGCATTCTGAAGATGTTGAAAGGGGAGAAACCCTAGTTGTTAGAAGAACCTTGCTGAATGAGGAGAAAGAACCCAATCAGAGGAAGAGTTTATTCCGCACAAGGTGCAAATGTGAAGGTAAGTGTTGTGATATTATTATTGACAGTGGAAGCACTGATAATCTTGTTTCAGAGGAAATGGTTTACAAGTTGAAGTTGACAAGAAGAAAGCACCCGCATCCATATCGGATTGCATGGTTGTAGAAGGACCATAGAGCTTTGGTCAATGAGCAGTGTTTAGTGAAGTTCAAGATTGGTGATTACCATGATGAGGTGTTGTGTGATATCATACCGATGGATGCATGTCATGTGCTATTGGGGAGGCTGTGGCAGTATGATAGGAGCACTGTCCATGATGGTCGTGTAAACACATATTCCTTGACAAAGGATGGAGTTCGTCATAAGTTGAAGCCCTTGAAGGAGGTGGAAGAAAAGGTATGTAGTACTGCCAGAATTTGCCTGGTAGATGGCAGGAAATTTTTGGAGGGTATGAAGCATGAGCGTCATTGCTTTGCATTGATTCCTAAGATTAGTCAAGAGAACTGTGAAGATGTACCAGCAAAAGTTTTAGATATGTTGGAAGAGTTCCAGGACATTATCTCTGATAATGTACTAGAAGGTTTGCCACCAGTAAGGAAGATAAGTCATCAAATGGATTTGATACCAGGAGCCAGTTTGCCGAACAAGGCAGCCCATAGAATGATCCCCGCAGAGAATGAAGAGCTGAACAAACAAGTTCAGGAGTTCTTAAGGAAGGGACTGATAAGGGAGAGCCTAAGTCCATGTGCGGTACCTGCAGTACTAGCACCAAAGAAGGATGGAGAATGGACGATGTGTATAGACTCTCAAGCCATCAATAAGATAACTATCAAGTATAGATTTCCATTGCCAAGAATGGATGACATTATGGATTGTTTGAGTGGAGCCAAGTGCTTCACGAAAATTGACCTGAAGAGTGGGGATAACCAGATCCGTATCAGAGAAGGAGATGAATGGAAGACAACCTTCAAGACAAAGGAAGGTTTGTATGAGTGGTTAGTCATGCCATTTGGGCTAACCAATGCACTGAGCACATTCATGCGGCTCATGCACGAGGTATTGAAAGAATTTTTGGGAAGTTTTGTTATTGTTTATTTGGATGATATTTTAATTTTTAGTAAGACTTGGGATGAGCACCTGATGCATATCAGAAGAGTTCTAGAGAAGCTTAGGGAGGAGAAGTTGCTAATTAATCTAAAGAAATGTAGTTTTGCAAAGAAGGAGTTGGTATACCTAGGATTTGTAGTCTTAGAAGAAGGTCTTAAGATGGACCCAGAAAAAGTAAGGGCTATCATTGAATGGCCTACGCTAAGGAGTACAACGGAGGTAAGATCCTTTCATGGTTTGGCAAGTTTTTACAGAAAGTTTATCAGGAATTTTAGTAGCATTTGTGCACCCCTAACTGAGACAATGAGAGGGGATAGAAAAGAGTTTCAATGGACTAAAGGAGTAGACAAGATTTTTGATACATTGAAGCAGAAAGTTGTAGAGCAACCTGTTTTGGCACTTCCAGATTTCAATAAGGTATTTTAGGTAGATTGTGATGCTAGTGGTAGTGGTATACGAGCTGTTTTGAGCCAAGAAGGTAAGCCCATTGCTTATTTTAGTGAGAAGCTTAATGATGCCAAGAAAAAGTATTCTGTTTATGATAAGGAGTTTTATGCAATAGTTCAGGCTTTGAAGAAATGGAGACATTATTTGTTGCCAAAGGAGTTTGTTTTATATACTGATCATCAGGCTTTGTAGTATCTTAATAGTCAAGGAAAGTTCAACCAAAGGCAGTTAAAATGGGTCGAGTTTTTGCAGAGCTATACTTTTGTTTTGAAGCACAAGAGTGGGAAGTCCAACAGAGTTGTAGATGCCTTGAGCAAAAGGCAAAATTTTTTGACAGAAATGAAGATAGAGGTTGTTGGGTTCAATGAGCTCAAAAGTTTGTATCCTGAGGATCTAGATTTTGCAGAGGCCTGGAAAGCTTGTTTGGAACCTGTTACTTTGGACACGACAAGATGGTTGGATTTCATAATCCAAGATGGCATGTTGTTTAGAGGAAGCCAGTTGTGCATTCCAAAGAGTTCCATGAGAGAGAACCTGATTAAGGAGAAGCATAGTGGAGGATTGGCCGGACACTTTGGTCAAGATAAGACCATTGCTATTGTTGGTGAAAATTATTATTGGCCACAGCTGCAGCAGGATGTGAGGAAGTTTGTGTAGAGTTGTAGAGTATGTCAGATGGCAAAAGGAACAAGTCAGAATACAGGGTTGTATCAACCATTACCTGTACCAGAGAAGCCATGGGATGATATCAGTATGGATTTTGTTCTTGGTTTACCAAGGACACAGAGAGAAAATGATTCCATTTTTGTGGTGGTGGACAGATTCTTGAAGATGGCGCATTTTATTCCTTGCAAGAAGACTAATGATGTTGTTCATATTGCTGAATTATTTTTCAGAGAGGTGGTGAGACTACATGGTCTACCAAAGAGCATAGTTTCAGATCGAGATACCAAGTTCGTTGGTTATTTCTGGAGGACATTATGGAAGAAGTTGAAGACAGATTTGAAGTTCAGTTCTGCACACCATCCATAGACTGATGGACAAACCGAAGTGGTGAATAGGAGTTTGGGTAACCTGCTACGATGCTTAGTAGGAGATAAGCCCAAGGGATGGGATTTAATTTTACCACAGGCAGAATTTGCTTACAACAATTCTGTCAATAGGAGTACTGGTAAATCACCATTCCAGATTGTATATGGAAATAGTCTAAGAAATGCTTCAGAGTTAAGGAATCTGGATAAGGGAGAAAAGACAAGTGCCGAGGCTGAAGACTTTGCAGAACATCTGAAGAATTTACATGAAGAGGTGAGAAAGCACATTAATAAGATGAATACTCAGTACAAGGCTAAGGCAGATCAGAAGAGGAGGTATAAGGAGTTCTAGGTAGGAGATGAAGTCATGGTTCACTTGAGAAAAGAAAGGTTCCCAATTGAAACATACAATAAGTTGAAAATGAAGAAATTTGGACCATGCAGAATCTTGAAGAAGCATGATTCAGGTAATGCATATGAGGTAGAGTTGCCGAATGGGATCAATATTTGCCCTATTTTCAACATTGCTGATTTATCAGAGTATCATGAAGGTGGAGCAGAGGATGGACCAACAGAAGCGCAATGGAGTATTCCAGCATCTACTTCAATGGACGAGATAGAAGTGATCTTGGATAGCCGTGTGGGAAGAAGTACTCGGAACAAGTAATATGAAGAATATCTGGTAAAATGGAAAGGAGGGCCTATTGAAGATTTCTCTTGGTTATCTAAGGCAGAGGTTGACCATTTGGGTTTCCCTCACATAAACATCTGAGACGTGACAGGGTCACTTCTCAAATTACCCTGGGTGTCTGATGCAGGAGCATCTAGTGGTGTAAGGGCAATCTTGCATCACCCAAGAATAAGTTAATTCAAAATTATTGTAATTTTTTTTATTTCTTTCCATAATTAGTGTTTTTGGTTCCATAATATCCAGAATAATGATGTAGGACTTTCAGTTTTTCTAAAACTGCTAAAAATAGCAACTTGCCTATTTTGGAAAGTCCACCTGCTATTTTTGGAAAGTTTGCAGTTGGGCACGGATTGAAGCAAAAACTTGCAGAAAGTTACTAAATGGAAATATAAGACCTTTGGCGAAGGAATCAGGCAAAGATCATTTGTGAGCTGAAAGATATTAAAGTTTTTGTTTTCTGAAAAGCCCCTAAAAATTTCTGAAACGAGATATAAAGCACTAAAACTTCCCTAAACATCCTAAAAAGTTGACGGAAATCCATTTACAGATTTTTGGCATGATAGTTCACATCGCGACCTTTCCGACGCCTAAAACGGTTTGTCAATCGGACACCCGGATCAAAAGTTATGCTTCCCAGAAGTTGACCTACTTTTATAGGGAGTTGTAAATTTCAAAATTTAGCTAGAGGCCACCAAAAAGTGTTATTTATGGCTATTTTGGGGACCTTGGGTAGTAGTAGAGTTAAGGGGGCAAGTGTAGAGTCAAGAATAGGTGGAAAAACAAAAACCCTAGCTGATTTGGGGGTTACAGAAGGTGAAAGATTCTAGAGCCTGGTGATGGTAGCTGTAGTGTGTTGCAGCCTGTGGAGGACTGATTCCTCTGATTGTAATTAAGCTTCTGTAATGTAATGAGTTGCCTAGATCAATAAAAGAAAGTTCTATTCTCTGTGTTCAATTTCTGTTATTGTGTGTTTTATGATTTACTCCCTTCATTAAGAGGAATACTTGCATTTGTCAAAGTATTTAGAGATATTCTAAACTAAGTTCTAGTGAATGTAGTTCCTATGGATACACAACTTCTTAGGAAGTGAAGAAGTTAATTTGTTTAGTTTTGTTATTGCACTCAAAGTGCATAGGATATATGAGCCCGAACGATAAAATTGTAAACAACTTCGAGCTATAGTGGAAATCATAGTTGGTAAACATTCAAATGCCATAGTTGAACAATCACAGTTGGCAAGAATTTGAATGCTATAGTTTAAACCACATATGGTAAAGAGTTGAATGCCTTGTTAACAACGAGAATACTTGGAGACACCCATATTTGTGCCTTTGAGTTGTGTTACTTTATTTTTGAACTCAGAAAAATTCTAAAAAATTTCAATGCTAGTGCAGTATTTACTTTGCAAACATGAAGTGTTTAACAAAGGCTCGTGAATTCATCTTACATCCGATGGTCAACTCCCAAGTGCAAACTTCTTTCCGACCAAAGAAATCAGGTTTTCTTCATTCTAATAGTTTGGTTTCCCGTAATATTTTGGGCATAAATATATTTTTAATATTCTCCCTATAGTCAGAAAATTTAAAATATATTATTGACTTTAAACTTACCTAAGTTGGCTTAAAAAGTGGTTGGGGAAATATCATTTTTGGACAAAGTGAAAGGTTACATTAAAATTATAAAATAATGATAGGTCGCCAGTTTTTTAGGTTCTAAAACTTTAGATATGTTTGATTGACAAGTTTGAGGTTCCAAAAAGTCATTAATCCCTGACTCTTCTTTTCACTTCAAGTGGAGAAAGGTGAAACTTCACTCTTGTCAGATATTTATGTGGTTCCAAAAATTAATATACACCCGATCGGTGGTTCCAAGGTTATTAAAACTCCCAATTGGCTGACAAACTCAATATTTAGGGTTTGTTGCATTTACCATGTGATTAGTGCCCAAATTCATTTCAATTAGAATGTGTCAGCATGGAGCTTTTCCCAAAGGAAATTGGTTCTGTAGTGAGAGATGTTCTATGATACTTTCATAGCTTCGAAGTCTTGTTGATACGGTGAATTCATTAGGCATCGAAAGTCTCTCTTGGATGTTAAGATTAACAGAAGAAAGTCATGATGCATTGGTAGGGGATAATACCTCTAGATAGACTCAATCAAACCACTTAGAAAGTTTTGATTCACTAATCATGGGTCGTCCTTCACAACTGCTCCTAATCCCTTATAGCCCTTCTCAGAGGCTTTTTCTAGCATAACTTGCAAAACACTCCTCCAACCGAGAAAAGGATTGACTTTTTAAATACCCATTATGGAATTCTTCAACATATCAGGAAATGAGATAGTTTTGTTTAGAAACATCTCAGCCTAAAATTGACTATCCTTGTTTTTCTAGGCCCAATTAGTCCACTTTTCCAAAGCAAGTCTCTAAAATTCTTCACCCAAATTGCCAAAACCTATTCTATCACTCTTCTTAGGTTACCAATGGACAAAATCAACAATTTTTTGGACAAAGATAGGCCTTCCACTTCTCCTAACCACTATACCCTTTCTCTAGGCATGTTTTAAGCTAGTTTCAATGAGGGTTTGTTGAAAATATACCTTCCACACCTTGCCACACCTTGCCAATGGTTCAAACAACTTGAATTGGGTCTACACATGCTCAATTCATCATTTGGAATGCTCCACTAATGTTATTTTATCAAACCCTACCTTCTAGCCATCAAATTTGCTCAAATTTGAAGGCTCTGCCAGCCTAGGACATCACTACACATGCTTCAAATGCACTCCCCTGCTCATTCCAACCATGTCAAAGGGAAATATAGACCTACATGTGCCATTCCACAAATATACAGTACTTTTCATAGGGTGGAATGACCTAGTCATTCATTTTTAACCCTCAAACCCTTAAACAAGGTTACAAACTAGTCCATAGGAAAACCTTAATAAAATGCTTTAAAATTGATTAATTTAAACCAAACAAGCACCAAAAAAGAGTTAACTTAGCTGCCCACAAGATTCAATAGATTGGAGTTCAAGAACAAACAGTACGGATCCGTACAATGGCTGGGAACAGTAAATTACACAGGGAAAATGCAAAAAAACTAGAAATATCTTATTATTTGATCTCCAAAATCAACCCCAAAAGCATGAACTCAAAGTTCCCAAGCATATCTAACCATTTACAATCCCAACCACCTAGAAACCAACAGTCACACCTACCTTTTGACTGGTTTGACTATTCAACTTCCATGTTTTTGCATCTTTGTCCTTTTACATCATTTGATAATATTGTAATATTTACAAAAATGAACCCCTAAATGACTTAAGAAACCAACTATGGTCTATTATGACCTTATTTACTTGACAAATATCTTGACACACCACAATATATCAAAAAGACCTTATTTACAAAACTTGTAAACTTGACTATCATGGTGCCCTTGCACCATACACCCGGCCTAAAAGAATTCCAAGTCCCTTGGAAATTGGGCTACAACTTGTCCACCCTTGAGTACTTCTCTTGGATCTACAAATCCCCTTTCATCAGGTACACTTTACCATTGAGCCAAATAATGCATTTGTGCATTGTGCTTGTCATTCTTAAACTTGTTGCCACTTGTATAGTGCTTCATCTTTACAAACTGATCAAATGATTGCTCTCTTACCTTTCCCTTATCGTAAATTGATGTGACACCTGCTTTGACACCTGCAAACAATCATGTTCCACTCTTGTCTTGGACTGTCCTCTCTTTCACTTTCATTGCATACTCAAACTCATTCACTTGTCCGTTCCATTCATCTTGTTTCCTTCCACCTTTTGCCTTCACTACTCTCCTTAATTTTCCTGCCCCTAAGACCTCTGTCTTGATAGATTTTCCAACCTCTATACTACCAGTATATGACTGACCACTAACCTTCTTTGAAACTAAAGGACAAAATACCATCCCAATCATGATCTTATCTTGCCTTTCATGCCAATCTTGCACTTCCATCACCAACTTGACCTTCTCTTTATCCACCTTTGTTATCTTTTCATCCTCTCTACCTTTCAAACTCACTTCACTCTTCAAACTTACTGTATTGATGTCCTCTAACATATGAGTGGTTGCAAACTCCCTCTTCTTTTCTTCCTCCATTCTCACAAGCTCTTCCTTACTAAACATAATTACTTGTGCTGCCTTACCCTTTCCTTTATCATCTTTTATCAATGGAGTTAATGTGAAAGTAGTCCCATCCTTCTCAACTTGATAGGTATTGGCTCTCCCATCGTAAATGGCATGTTTATCAAATTGTCAAGGCCTTCCAAGTAATAAATGGCAACAATCCATAGGTACAACATCACAAAGAACCTTATCTCTATATCTACCAATATGAAACTCAACTAAAGCCTGTTCATTAACCACAAGTGACTGATCATCATTTAACCAAGATACCTTATAGGGTGCTTCATGGGGAATCCTTTCTAATTTCAGTTTATCAACCATTTCACAAGACACCATATTATCAATGTTGCCTGAATCTATGACAAATTTGCATACCTTTCCCTTGCATTTGCAAGTTGTCCCAAATAGTGCTCTTCTTTGAGTCAGCTCCTTCTCCTTGGATGCCTTCAAGAGTTGTCTTTTCACCATCAATGATTCCCCAACTTCTAGAACAACATGTAGAGAGGGTGAATTCACACTTTCCTTATCCTCCTCTTGCACAATTTGAGTCCTCCTTTCACTTCTCCATTCACCACCACTTGAAGTAGAACTCTTCTTTTCAGGGCACTTGAATGTTGGATGACCAAATTCATGACACTGATAGCATCTACCTGAAAATATATTTGAACTTCTACCTCCACCACATTTGCCTCTAGTACCTCTAAATCCACCTCTGAAATCTGCAACTTGTTCTTGTTCTTTGTGTACATCCTCTTGGCTTTCACTTGATTGTCTTGGAGTAGAATATGATCCCCTTCCTTTAGAAGTGCTACCTCTTCCTCTAATGGACTTGTCTTGCCTTCTTTTTATCTTTTCTTCCACTCTAATGGCCAACTGCAAACATTCTTCAACCGTCCTTGGGTTTGCCACAACCAATTCATCTTGAATGTTAAACGTTAATCCACCTAGATACCTTGCAACCTTTTCAACCTCATCTTCCATTCTTCCTGCTCTTATGCTCAACTTATAAAATTCATCAGTATAAGTCTTGACATCTAAGTCCTTTTGCTTCAAACTTTGGAGTTTCTTATACAATTGAACTTCATAGCCTTTAGGAAGAAACTTACCTTTAAGCTTGGAAACCATCATGTCCCAAGAAACTATCTTTGACTTACCTTGCTTCCTCCTTTCAGCTTGTTCATAATCCCACCATAATAATGCATACCTTTTCAGTTTTGTCTTTGCCACCTTTACCTTTTGCTCATCAAGAACATCCTCACTTTCAAAGTGATTATCCATGGCTGCAATCCAATCTAGAAGCTCCTCATCATTCAAACTTCCTCCATACATGGGCATAGCAACCTTGGTCTTATAATCCTCTCCTTTTATTGCCTTCAAAATCCTTATTGTTGTTTGTTCATCAAGATCCATCTGCTCTACCTCTGCTTCATTCTCTTCTTCCCCTTCTTCTTCCTCAAATTCACTTACATCACCTAGTACCACACCTCTTCTTTGACTTGACTCCAAGGCAGCAAGCCTTTCTAAAACAACATTATGAGACTCCAACAACTTAGCATGTCTCTCCTTTAACTCCTACAACTCTCTAACAGAGCCACTAGTCTTAGGAGGCATCTTGACTCTTCAAATTCCAACCCTTCCTTTATGCAAACTTCAACCAATCTCCCTCAAGAGATCTAATCCCTAAGCTCTGATACCAATTTGATGTAGTGGTAGGGGATAATACCTCTAGATAGACTCAATCAAACCACTTAGAAAGTTTTAATTCACCTAATCATGGGCCGTCCTTCACAACTGCTCCTAATCCCTTATAGCCTTTCTCAGAGGCTTTTTCTAGCATAAATTACAAAATACTACTCAAACCCACAAAAGGATTGACTTTTTAGATACCCATTATGGAATTCTTCAACATATCAGGAAATGAGATAGTGTTGTTTTGAAACATCTTAGCCTAAAATTGATTGTCCCTATTTTTCGAGGCCTAATTAGCCCACTTTTCCAAAGCAAGTCTCTAAAATTCTTCACCCAAACTGCCAAAACCTATTCTATTACTCTTCTCAAGTTACCAATGGACAAAATCAACAATTATTTGGACAAAGATAGGCCTTCCACTTCACCTAACCACTATACCCTTGCTTTAGGCCTGTTTTAGGCTAGTTTCAATGAGGGTTTGTTGAAAATATACCTTCCACACCCTGCCACACCTTGCCAATGGTTCAAAAAACTTGTATTGGGTCTACGCATTCTTAATTCATCATTTGGAATGCTCCACTAATGTTATTTTGTCAAACCCTACCTTCTAACCACCAAATTTGCTTAAATTTGAAGGCTTTGCCAGCCTAGGAAATCACTACATGTGCTTCAAATGCACTCCCCTACTCATGCCAACCATGTCAAAGGGAAATCTAGACCTACATGTGCCATTCCACCAACATACAATACTTTTCATAGGGTGGAATGGCCTAGTCATTCATTTTTAACCCTCAAACCCTTAAATAGGGTTACAGACTAGTCCACAGGAAAACCTTAATAAAATTCTTTAAACTTGATGAATTTAAACCAAACAAGCACCAAAAGAGAGTTAACTCAGCTTCCCACAAGACTGAATAGATTGGAGTTCAAGAACAAACAGTACAGATCCATACAATGGCTGGGAACAATAAATTACACAGGGAAAATGCAGAAAAACTAGAGATAACTTATTATTTGATCTTCAAAATCAACCCCAGAAGCAAAATCAAAGTTCCCAAGCATATTTAACCATTTACAATCCCAACCACCTAGAAACCAACGGTCACACCTACCTTTTGAATGGTTTGACTATTCAACTTCCATGTTCTTACATCTTTGTCCTTTTACATCATTTGATAGTATTGCAATATTTACAAAAATGAACCCCTAAATGACTTAAGACACCAACTATGGTCTATTATGACCTTATTTACTTGACAAATATCTTGACACACCATAATCTATCAAAAAGACCTTATTTTCAAAACTTGTAAACTTGACTATCATGGTGCCCCTGCACCAGGTCAAGAAGGCTTTAATCAAACATATGATTAATATTCTGTAGGACGTCGCACCAAACTTTTTGTTGCACTCTCTTCATAGATAAATTGAACTATGCCGAAGATTTAGTAGTAGAAATTGTGAAATTAGAGCGGCGACAGTAAAGAGTCATTTCTCAGCAGGGTAGACTTTGCAAAGAATGGACTTTGCAGGTTCGTTGACAGCTTCAGTCCTTCAGCTACGATGTGTGGTTTTGTTTCCAATTGCAATAACTTTCTACCTCACCTGGTGGTTTATTCAGTTATCGATGGTTTTTTTAAACCAATATGTGTGAGATTGGGACTTAACATATTTGGTCTTGGATTTATTACCTCTTTGGCCTTCATATTCTTGATTAGTGTTTTTGTATCTTCCTAGATGGGAGCTTCTATTCTCTAGGTTGGAGAATGGTTTATAAAGAAGATGCCTCTTGTGAAGCATATCTACTTGGCCTCGAAGCAAATAAAGTGTTGCCATTTCTCTAGATCAAAATACAAGGGCTCAAATTTGATCTCGATTATGTGTAAGGGCAGGCAAAGATGTCTGATTCAGAGCACCACTTCAAATCAAAGACTGATGCAGGAGCTTCAAATATGTACCCTCAGTAGGCGGGTACCATTCACAAAAATGGCTACATCATCATAAAAGGTAGGGCATGTAAGTTGGTTGAGGTATCTCCCTCAAAGACTGGCAAACATGGGCATGGAAAGTGCCACTTTGTTGGAATTGATATTTTCAATGAAAAAAAGCTTGAAGATAGTGTTCCATCTTCTCACAACTATGATGCTCCTCATGTTAATCACACTGATTATCAATTGATTGATATTTCCAAGGATGGATTTGTGAGCCTTCTGACTAATAATGGAAACACTAAGGATGATCTTAGGCTCCCTACTGATGATCAACTACTTACCCAGATAAAAGATAGTTTTGGAGAGGGGAAAGACCTTGTTGTGACTGTGATGTCTGAATGGGAGAGGAGTAGATTCGTTCTCTGAAAGATATTGGTCCAAAATAAAATAAAATTTGAGCCATGGAATTTGAAGGATACAATGATATCCTTCAATTCTTATTAGCCTCACAAGCTTTCAGTTTGAAATGCATAATGTAGCCATTTTTTGCACATGTATTATTGTAGCTTTTTATCACCTTTTGCTAGGCAGTGAAAGGACTGTTAAACATCTTGTTTTAGGCATATCTTTTTATGTTGCCAGTGGCACTGCTAACTTTCCAGAACAGTGGACTGTCTTGTCAATGGTTGTTGAAGGGTATTATATGTGAAAAAAATGATACCCATAATGTGGAATCAAATAAAGATCCTATGAGTAGAGGTCAATTCATATGTGTTGAGAAAATATTATCTAAGTCAAGAGAGTTGATATCTACTTTTTAGCAGGGTGCAAAAGTAAATGGAAAGGATCTCTTCATGAGAGATTACTTCAAAGCAATGAGGATTTTGTGTGGGCTGTAGCGATTTCTTTCCATGGAAGGTTTGTCATTGATGTGGAGTTCCTAGATCTAAAATTCGCTTCAATTAATGGGGATGAGCCTTCTTATATAAGGCCAAATGAAGGAATCATGCAAAATCAAGCAATAAAGGGTGCACTAGCATCTCTCTCTCTCTTATGTTGAATGATGGACTTCATGCTGATGTTACAATAAATACTACTAATGGTACTGTTGGAGCACATCGGACCATTCGAGCAGAAAGGCCTACTGTATTTGAGAGGATGCTATTGGAAGACTTTAAAGGTAAAGAATCATTAGTAATTAACATTGAAGATATTTCTATAGAAGCTTGCATGGCTCTCTTAAGCTACCTTTATGGAGGCATCAAATATGAGGACTTTCGAAGAGCACAGGATACCTTTTCTTAGGACTTTTGAGAAGTTTAATATTGGGGACTTGAAAGAAGCATGCTAGGGGAGCCTTTTGGAGGATATAGATTCTAAAAATGTTCTGGAAAGGCTTCAAGTAGCCTACCATTACGAGCTAATCCAATTGAAGAAGGGATGTCTGAAGTCCCTGTTTGATCTTGGGAAGATTTATGATGTAAGAAAAGACCTCATCACATTTCTCCAGCATGATTGACAAGGGAGCTTACATGGAAGGGAACCCCAAGAGTCACTTTAAAAGTGAATTTATAAATTAATCTAAAAAGAGGAGAAAATAATCTTTTCAAGAAACTGTTACAGAAAAGAGAAGAATTTTTATGGTAACTTATTTTCAAGAAGCAGTTATGAAGGGGAGAGGTTATAAATTTCATTTTTCCTATTGTCAAGGGGATCTTTTTTTCTACTTTCGGGTGGGAGGACTTTGGAGGAGAGAGTTTTATTTTCTGTTAATCTATAACCACAGTTGTTATTTTTCTTGACTCAGTCGATGTACAAGGAATTTTTAGACTTAGAGCTTTGTTCTATTGAAGAAATGAAGAGTTATTTTTAGAAATGTATCTCTTTTAATCTCTTCTTTGGTTGTAATTTCTCCTACATTAATTTGTAATCAATCTTCAATGTGTTCCTGCTACCTATGGCTGCATCTGGATTCCAGATGCTTATCTTGCTTATGTTTGATATGTGTTGAGAAAGATATAACTACCTTTTATTAATTTATTATCGTTCGTGGGTGCGGAATAGGTGATCTTTATGTCATTTATTCGCATTCTCTTCATTCCAAGTTAATCAATCACACATGTATCATGGTTATGTGCAGTTGTTAGTTTTTCCTTTTCTGCTTTCGGGTTTAAAGAATACGGTGTTTTCATTCATTACACATCATTAGAAGGTAGTTGCGCCTTATAAAATAAACATAGTCATTGCAAATACCATTGTAATTGACTCAACTATTGGTTTGATTGTCATTTTTTTGTGGGTAAGAGGATACAGAGTTAGGTGACAAATTTGTATATCGACAACTTGTAGCACTGAATACTTAGAAAGCTGAATTGTATGTTAAGGCATAGGAAATATGTAATGATTTGATTATGATTGTCTATTCAAAGACTTTGGTTTGTTAGTAATATGTTTTCCAATTTTGTTTATTTATGCTAATATAGTTTTCTATTAGCTGTCAAACATGAATTTGAGTATTTAGCTACCATGTGAATGCAGAGAAGAGACTGAGTTATGTTTTCTCTTTTGAAACACAAAGTGTTAGGTACATATTGTACTGTAGATATAGAGTTATAACATATACATGTGCTTAGATAAGACTTGTGAGAACCCTGATTTAAACTTGGAGATCAAAAAGAGCAAGATTGTAGAAAAGTTTAGACATAATAAGTTATACTTTTCACAATGTTTGTTTTAGTTTTATTGTTTTGATCAAAGGATTTTATGAGGGATTTTCACTTATTTTAGTATATATAAATGATATTATTATCATTAAGAACATCTTAGTTATATAGTGATATAATATCACTTATGCATTCAACAATAATGATAAACATTATCATGATAAACATAGGATGTTAAACATTAGTTCTTAACCTTTTCAATATCAAAAGTCAATGGACTTGAGAAGTCCAAGAGGTCGAGAACATCATATTATTATTGTAGACTCAAATATATCTAAGTTGAAAGATTGACTTAGTTCAAAGATTAGATATGATAATGATAGTATTCATTAAGATCTTTTTGGAAGAGGATAAACCTTGTGATCTATGTTTTTATATGATATGAGAAGTGTGAATACAAACTATGCTCAAGTGGTCAAGTGAAGACTAGAGATTTTCGTTTCCATATTATAGACTTATACTTTTAGGTAAACAAGGGTATTTTCTATATCAATGTAATGGGTTAGAGAAGTTAAAACCCTAGAATAAACCCAGACGGGTTTAGAAAACTTAAAACTCTTAAGTCAGTTATGTTATTGATTAAGTCTTTTGTATAATATGGTTGATAGTGAATAGTAAAAAAACCATAAGATCAAGACATTATAAATTAAGATGAGTTTAAGAAGCAATTTAAAAGATTTCTTGTTCGAATTGAAACATGATATATGACACAAGAGTGTTCTATCTTTGGGACTTGGAGTAGAATGATAGGAAGTCACAAACCCTGATATTTACAAAAATGCAACGAGGGACTCTCTGAAAGGTTAAAATCATCTAAACCTACATATTGTATATATCCTAGATTAAAGATTTAATTCTAATTCAGATTGACTAGGATTGAGTTTAGCCAAGATGGTTCATGTCTAGAGTTACTAATCAAACATGTCAAACTATAGGATGAGATAGTTTCCAAGTCGAGTTAGAGGTGTGTGAACACATGACTACATTTATTGCAAATATTTATTTATATAGAAACTTTAGCCAAAGTGATGCATTTGTCTCTGCATGCATTAGTCGGTTCACCGTGTCTAAATGGTGTAACATGTCAAAGTGATCACACTTAGCTAGAAGAATGTCTAGAGTTGTATGGTTGATCGAGTTACGTACTACACAACACTAGAACTCAGATGGAAACTTGTTGGTTCCTTATGTCTATACTCTTCATGAAGGGTAGGGCCACTTCCAGGAAGGAAGGTGTGCGGGGGACCACCGGTCTGTGGTTGGAGGTAAAGCACTTGCATGATGCTCTCCCTCTGTAGTAGAAGACTCATTGAGACTTGTGAGTCAGATATCAAGATTGCAGATGCAGTACACTTTATGTTATGACTTATGATGTAAACTTTTTTTTTTCCAAGTGCAACATATTTGTAAATGTAAAGTGAAATGTTTTCACTATGATTTATCTTTGAATATATTGTATTTCAAGGTTGAAAAATATTTAGAAAAGTTATGCTTTTATTTCTTTGTAATTATGCAAATGATAAAAAAATTCACTCATGTTTATCATGTTCTTTTAATTTCTTAGTAAATTGTGTGTGTAATTCCTAGTAATATGAGATGGCATGTTACACATCCCAATCCTTCTGGACTACACAGTTCTAGCAAAGCATCTTAAGAGACCTAAGACCAAAAAGGTGCCAAACTTTGGCTTGACTATTCTCTCAAATCCTTGCACCTAAGAATGTCTCATTTGCACATACAGGTGGATGTTGGGTCCACCTACAAATACCTAACTATGTTTTTGCTAACTTAAATTTGTTTGCCTACAGTGACAACAAATGCAATGTTGCAAAATGCTTTAGTTTTGTTTTATGAAAAGGTGTTAGGAGTGAAATTTTGTATTCTACACCTTTTGGGACCGAATTGGCCAATGCCAACACCTCAGGGTGGGAGGGTGAATGCTAGCGGAGGTATCTTTTTGTTGGCCAAGTGTCCCAATCCTTCTAGGCTACATGGTTCTAACAAAGTCTCTAAAGAGCCCTAAGACCAAAAAGGTACCAAACTTGGGTTTGAGTGTTCTCTCAAATCATGAAACCTAAGAATGTCTCATTTACATGTAAAATATATCTCAAATGTACAAGTCTAGGGAAGAAAGTTTTTAGGATGGAAACTTGATTAAAAAGTCATTTGTTATGACAAACTCTTCATTCTCTCAAAAGGCTACACCCATTTTTTCCTTCCTCGTGCATAAAAAAATAATATGATGTTGTAACAAGGCTAATCTTGAGTTAGGAGTCACTAGTAACACCATTATTCTACATCATATCTTTCATCACTCAAACATTTTCAAGGCCTTTCCATAGTTTGCTCTTATTGATCCAGCCAACCAAGACCTCTAAAATGGTGTAGCAACAACATGAGGCTAAAATATTAGGTAAATGTTCCATATCTTCATCTAGTTTTAGTTTAAACACCTTTTTCTATCATCATTGACCATTTATATCCATGCATGTGCAGGTACAATCGTTGGTTCGGTTAAAGAGCCTCCAAACTTATCATGTTTGTAACATGTCATCTCATATTACTAGGAATTACACACACAATTTACTAAGAAAGTAAAAGAACGTGATAAACATGAGTGAATTTTTTTTGTCATTTGCATAATTACAAAGAAATAAAAGCATATCTTTTTTGAATATTTTTCAACCTCTAAATACTAATGTAACAAAGGTCAACTATATTTTGCGTAGGAGCCGACTTATCTTTATTGCAGTTTAACTTAATAGAAAATTAATCGACCAATGTTTTTACTCATCATTTGCAAGTTGTTTGATAAATATATTATCCAACTTCATAAACATGTGTAGACCATTTTAAGAAATTTTTATCTATCTAACCCTATTTGTAGACCAACATGATCTCTCATAGGCAACACTTGATCTTCATTCATATGGAGGAAGAAATCTAGTACACAAAATCTTCACACAGCTTGGTAGAAAAACAAAATAGGACTATCATCCTCACAATAGATGAAGGATCGATGCACTCATATTTTTTCATAATCATTTGTAACTAACTTATTCTATCTTCCTCATCTATCGTATGCTCTAATTCCACACATTAAAGCTTAAACACACATAAATTCAAATCATGCATTTGAATAGGAAGAAGAATGATAACCATGCTCATTTTCCTACCACTGTTGTGCCTTCCATATTTGTTGCTTTTTCTCATGTGTTATTGTCACTTAATGGAAATAATTCATTACTATTGTAACTAGATTAATATTGTTGTACATAATGGATAATGGATAAGACATCAATTTTAGAAAATTATATTAAATATTTATTTTAAATCCTTTTTCATTCTATTTTCTAAGAATTCTAAGTTTAGTGAAGGATGTTAGACATTAATTCTTTTTGATATTTCAAGGATTTTTATATATTTGATAATTATTTTTCATTGTTGAATTGATTTGTTATATGTTTCAATTAGGATGTTTTGGGCCACCCTTTCCTCGAACATAAAATAAAATAGCGGGAACAAATCCAAATCAGCATCATGTTTTGGGCCACCCTTCCACATCATAAATATATGCTCAATAATATTTATCATTGTTACGTAACCTCTACTTTACTATTTGTCATTATTTGTCAACCTTCTTTTTAATATTTATTATGAATTGTTAATTTTATTTTAATATTTACTATTATTACTTTAATATTTATGCCAATGTCAACTTTTGGTTTAATATTCATTATGATTTCACAAGTTTATTTTAATATCTATTATGATTTTTGAGAGGGCAAGTGATGTCTTTGTATGCCCTCCAAAATAGTATTTTTGAATTTTGTGTTGATATGGGGTCGATTCCTATCATATTAAATATAGTGCATTTAATATTTTTAATTTAAGTTGTATCAACATTTGGTTTAATATTCATTGTGATTTGACAAGTTTATTTTAATATTTATCATGATTTTTGTAAGGGCAAGCAATGTCCTTGTACGCCCTCCAAAAATGACATCGTAGAACTTTGATGGATATGCGGTCTATTCTCATCATATTAAATAGAGTGTATTTAATAATTTAAATTTAAGTTGTATTAATATTTATTATGATTTGACAAGTTTATTTTAATATTTATTATGATTTTTGAGAGGGTAAGTGATGTCCTTTACACCCTCCAAAAATGGTATTTTTATTTAAGTTGTAATGAACACTACTTAAATAAATTTAATTTAGGCATATTTAATGCATGAAATACAATAAATATATTAACATATGTCAATAGTATTATAAGTTAGTTTTGTGTTATGACTATGTTTTCTTATATTGAACTAATTTATATATGATAATAATAATAGATTAGTTTATTCTTAACTTATCTATAATAGGTGTAAGTGGAAGGATGGTGGAAAAAAGAGAAAACTATAGCAATAATTAAATAAAATTAAAAAGATTTTTATAGTTTTGACCAATTTTTTTTATTAATGCAAAGCAGGTTTTAAAGGGTTCCCAAAACCCTGTACAAAATGTTGTCAAAACATATTCTTAGTAAACCAACAACCAAACCGTGGCAAACAACAAACCAATAGCAAAACATAACGCAGGTTTTACAAGGATCCTGCAACCTAATGTATAACAGTAAACCAACAGCAAACCAAGATACAGGTGTAGGAAATTATATTAAAAAATGAAAGCATAATGGAATTTCTATATTTAAAGTAGTTGCCAAGTCAAATTGAACATAAATAAGAGGTATTTTGGAAATTATTTTTATATAAAATGAATGGTGTTTTCTATATTTTATATATAAATGACGTGGAAAATGTGAAATTTCTAGATAAAAATGAGTTGTGAGGTGTGGAATTTGCTACATAAAAATGAGTTGTATTATGTAATTTCTTCATAAAAATAGAGTAAGAGGCACAAAATTTCTATATAAAATGAGTGGTGGGAATGTAGTTGATATATAAGCATGTAAATTAAACTAGTCAAGTCAAGTTGATCATAAATGACATATTACTGTAATGGCGAGATTTACATACCCACATCATTTTTGAGTTAGTTTAGTGTCCATTTTGAGGAGAGTCCCTTGATATATATAAATATTAACAAATGGCATAATTTTGTCCAAAGTTGGGTCCTTTGCCCTATGACCGCTACCTATCCACTACATGTATTTCTTATACACTTACCATTTACCCACATCCATATATTTATATATCCCTATACATTCATCTTATCCACTTATTTATCAACCCATATATGCACATATATTCCCATAACATGTTACCCACTTTAATTTGGCCCCTTTCATGTTCTAGGACTAGTTTGCAATCATGAGAATGTCCTTATGGTTCTAGACTTGTCCTCCCCAAATTAAAATTTTTAAAATCTCTTGAGGGGAGGTGCTCTCAATGACCCCTCCCCAACATCACTCTGACCACTGTCATGGGTCCACATCTAGGACTAGGATCGAGATCTATCTTACAACATGAGTCATCCCACGTAGTTGATTGACCTCCTCCTATAGCGTGTTGAGCTCCACTTGCTATGCTTGGATGGTCATTATGCACTCTCCATCTAACCCATCAAATGAGTAATGAAATCATCATTTGATAGTGTAGACATAACTATTTGTCCATCAAATTATGCTACCTCTTTCTTGAGCATGCCCCTCTACACAAATGGCATCTAGATGTAGCCACCATTGTCTTTGCTCCTAAACTAATATCTCACATTGTATCTCTCTTGGCTATTATTGTGATGTCCCGATATTAAGGCATTGTTTAAATTAAAGATTTAAACATCATAATAAAAGACGGTGAACTTGTTTCAGTAAAACGTGGTGTTAAGTCAATGGCGTATGTATTAATATTAAAATAAACATATTTTTTATTATATAGTATTTAATAAATAATATTAAATAATATTATATGAATATTTTAATATATATTTAAAATATAATATATTTATTTAACAAATATATATTATTATATTAATATTAAATTAAATATTATTATAATAATATAATACTATAAATATTATATATATATATATAAAGATATCATGTTTATGAAATTATATTTATATAAAGTATACATTATATAGCGCAGCCTATTATTTAACACCTAAGAAAAAGCAACGAAATAAGACACAAAAAGAAGATTTCGTAAGGATAAAAAAGCAGCGATTATGATTAAAAGAAAATAAAAGTTGGGATTCATATTCTTATAAGGCAACGATTATCATTAAGAGTGCAGCGACCATTATGAAGTATATGATACGGACAATTAATATTTTTAAGAGGTGGGATTAATATCAGTCAAGAGCGGCGCTAAGAAAAGTTAGATTATTAGATATTACAAAATGGAGTATGTAATGAAAAGGTATTAGAATCTACTAAGGTAGCGATTGATCTATGAGGCATGTCTCTTCAATGGAAAAGGCATGAGATAGGTATAAGAGAAGATGAGTTGATGGTGAGAGAAAAGGGAAGCAATAAGAATAATTTCCTTAGTTGTAATATACATTTCTGATATATATATATTTAGTGTACCTAAATGGGAAGGAAGAATATTGGAAGATTGTTGGCAAGTATGAGGTGAGCCAGTGTTGTCATTGATGTCAACATACTCATACTGCACTGACAAGAAGGATTTGATGAGCTTTGTGCTGAGGATATTGAGAAAATTAGCCTCAGTCAGGAACAGTGAAGAACAGTGATGAGAAGAAGGTAAATATACTGTATAGGATGAGAACCGGAGGATGCGGATTAAAGGGTTAGTAGATATGAATCTTGAGATGCTACAGTTAGGATTTCAGAGGTCCGCATGAAGATCTGAAGGAGTTATGGCTGCCGGTATAGAACCGGGTCCGGCAAGTATCCGGAGGTGACAGAGGATCACAAAAAGGTCCGGTGAGGTCCGGAATTGTATCATCCTAATCTGCGGATTGGACGGAGTGTTTGGGATGTCCTTGTGATGTGTCATTCTGGTTTGTGTATGATTTGGAGGTCCGGAAGTACCTCTTGCATTATGACAGTGGCGACAGACTGTGTTCTTGAAGTTCCGGATGAGGAAGACAAGAGATCCCAGTAAGTAGAGGAAGTGCGGATGTATCCGGACATTCAGACAGACTTGTAAAGGTTCTTGAATCATGTTTAGGTTGTGTTGTTGGTCCGCATTGATGGTAGAGCCCGGAATTGAAGTTATTCTTCCGGATGAAGTTATTGCTCTGTTTAGCCGACCGGATGAGTTGTTCATCCTGCGAATGTTCTTGTGATAGCCGACCGGATGTGTTATTCATCTTGCGGATACTCCTATGGTTGTTTGCCGACTTAGATGCTTGTTCCTAAGTCGATGTCTTGTATAAATAGTGATTTGTGAATTCATTTCAGGGTGTAGCATGTGGATGAGCATGGTGTAGCGAAGAAAGGTGCGAAAGGCAGAGCAGAGATTGTTGGGCTTAATTGGAACTGATCCGGACATGGTAGAGATGTCATTCTCCAGTTCAAGACTGTGATTTTTATCACTCTGTAGACAGTGTGTCTCCTTGTAGGCAGTGGGCCTCTTTGTGAGCAGTGTGCTCGGGCAGTGAGCCCTTATTGGCATGTGCCATTCATTTTTTCTTATTCTTCTAACAGAGAATAATTCTTGGGTTAATCACCCCATGGTTTTTCCCTTAACCGGGTTTTCCACGTCAAAATCTTGGTGTTCAATGTGTTGATGCTTATCTACTCTTGTGTTTATGTATTGTGCTTCCATGAATGATTATTTGATATGCTGCTAACTAACAACAGAGAATAAAGTGTTTGAAATAGAACAAGTTCTATACAACTGATTCACCCCCCCCTCTCAGTTGTATGCCCTAGATCCAACAATTGGTATCAGAGCTGAGTTCCTCTGATAGGAGCTTAACCGCTTGAGGTGATCCAGGATGTCGTCATACAAGAAGGATAGTCCGAAGTTCGATGGAACCAACTTCACTCTCTGGAAAGGTCGCATGAAGTGTCATTTGGAATGTATGGGAAAAGCATACTTGGCTATGATTTCAAAACCATATATACCCCCACAAGGTGGTCCGACAACTCCTGATGAAACCACAGAAGCTGAAAACAATCTGCGGACCAAGGAAGCTCTTCTAAGCGCATTGAATGACTCAGATCTCTCGAATGTCATTGACCTACCAACTGCATATGAGATCCTAACTAAACTGGAACTTCTGTATGAAGGAGATGAGTTTGTCAAAAGTGCAAGGTTGCAAAGTCTGAAAGGGAAATTTGAAAGATTGAAAATGAGAGATGATGAAAACATTACTACCTTTATGCCAAGAGTAAATGAGCTGGTATGTGGAATCAGAAATGCTGGTGGAACTCTAGATGAAAATGAGATTGTCTGCAAAATCCTAAGATCCCTTCCTGCTGCCTACAAAATCAAAGTTGCTGCCATTGATGAATTCAGAGCCCACACAACTGTCACAAGAGAACAATTGGCTGGCAAACTAGCTGCATTTGAAATGACCGAGTTTGGAGATGATCCACCCAAGACTGAGTCTGCTTTTAAAGCCAGTGCCTATGTGAAAGGCAAACAGAGATTTGATCCGGGTGAAAACTCATCAAGGAAAATGTCATGGTATGATCAAGCAAGAAGAGACATGGAAGAAGAAGAAGCAGAAACAGCTCAACTTGAAGCCCTCATTGCAAAGAGACTGCCAAGAGGATCCGGTAAGTATGAAGGAAAACTACCCTTTAAGTGTTTTAACTGCAATAAGATTGGTCATTTTGCCTCAAGATGTCCGGAGAGATCTGCAAGATCTAATACTCACAGACAAAGGTTTCAAAAGAATTGCTATTATGTTCATGAAGAAGATGACAATGAAGGAGTAACAGATGATGAATCAGATCCAGGAAGCAAATCCGGAAATGAGTGGGTGTTTATAGCCATCAAGGAAGAAGATTCCTTGCTCTCTGAATCTGTCAATCACAAAGTTGTTGAAAAAGCCTTGGCTGCTCAAGTGGAAGAAAAGGATGATTGGGTTATTGACAGTGGATGCTCTCACCATATGACTGGTGACAAGAATAAGTTCTTAGACTTGGAAAGATATGAAGGAGGAATGGTAAAGTTTGGTGACAATTCTGCTGGCAGAATCAGAGGTAGGGGAACTATTTCCTTTGATGGTAAGAGCAAAACAGGTAATGTACTATATGTTGAAGGATTGAAGCACAATCTTCTCAGTGTTGGTCAGTTAGTGGACAAAGGCTATGATCTCCGGTTCAAGAATGGAAAATGCAGAATCTTTACAAGCTCCGGAACTGAAATTGCATCCGGTACTCAGACAAGAGGTAACATCTTTCATCTGGTTGGTTCAAATAAAAGTTGTTTGTTTGTTCAAATTGATCAGAGTTGGTTATGGCATAGAAGAATGTGTCATGTAAATTTTGATAACATCATCAAAATAAGCAATACTCAGGCTGTGAGAGATCTTCCAAAGTTGATAAAACCTACAAACAGTGTGTGTAAAGAATGTCAGTTAGGCAAACAAAGCAGAGTCTCTTTTAAAAGCAAAGATCAGTCCTCTACCGGATTGTTGGAATTAGTACATACTGATCTATGTGGTCCGACAAGAATCAAGAGTCTGCAAGGTGATAGATATTTCATGTTGTTAATTGATGATCATTCCCGGATGATGTGGGTTACCTTTCTAAAAGAAAAATCAGAAGCTTTTGAGAAGTTCAAAATCTTCAAAGCTATGGTGGAGAATCAAACCGGATTGAAACTAAAGTGTCTAAGGTCTGATAGAGGTGGTGAATTTACATCTGGTGAATTCATTGACTTTTGTGAGAAACAGGGTATAAGGAGACAGTTGTCTGCTCCTAAGACTCCACAGCAGAATGGAGTAGTTGAGAGAAAGAACCGGACCATCCAGGAAGCTGCTAGGACAATGATGTTGGAAGCAAATGTTCCTCAAATGTTTTGGAAAGAAGCTATCAGCACTGCAGTCTACACTCTCAATCGAGTTCAAATCAGAAACAACACCGGTAAGACCCCCTATGAACTTTGGTTTGGCATCACTCCTACTGTGAAATATTTCAGGGTATTTGGTAGCAAGTGTTATATTAAAAGAGATGAAGATCTAGGAAAGTTTGATGCTAGAAGTGATGAAGGAATTTTCTTGGGCTACTCCACTCAAAGCAAAGCATATCGGTGTTACAATAAGAGATTGAGGAAGATGATAGAAAGTACCAATGTAAAGGTTGATGAAGGAATTGAGAAGCCTTCAAGATTTTATGAATTTGATGAAGATGACCAAGATAGTGTTCAAGGAACTCAATCCTCTCCGGTGAAACAGAGTCAGCCTGATCCGGTAAATCAGGAAGAAGAGTTAGGTTTAAATGAGCCTGATCAAGAAACAGCAGTACTGGATACTCCCAAAATTCCAAGGTATGTAAAACTGAATCACTCTGAAGATCAGATCATAGGTGACAGAAGCAAAGGTGTACAAACTAGAAGGAATATTGCTCAAGATCAGAATGAATGTTGTCTGATTTCAAGGATTGAACCTAAAACAATAAATGAAGCCTGCAATGATGAAAATTGGACCAAAGCAATGGAAGATGAACTGATGCAAATTGAGAAAAATCATACTTGGGATCTTGTTCCCAGACCTAGAGACAGGAATGTAATTGGAACCAAGTGGGTCTTCCGGAACAAACTAAATGAAGCTGGTGAAGTAATCAGAAACAAAGCTAGATTGGTCTGCAAAGGCTACTCTCAAATAGAAGGAATTGACTTTGAAGAGACTTTTGCTCCGGTAGCAAGAATTGAAGCAGTCAGATTACTTCTTGCATTTGCTGCCTTCAAAGATTTCAAGGTATATCAGATGGATGTCAAGTCTGCCTTCTTAAATGGTGATCTGGAAGAAGAAGTCTACATTGAACAACCGGATGGATTTCAAGTGTCTGATAATAATGATATGGTCTGCAAGTTGAAGAAAGCTTTGTATGGATTGAAGCAAGCCCCAAGAGCATGGTATGAAAGGTTGGATAAGCATCTTGTGCAGATTGGATTCAACAAAGGTACTGCTGACAGCAACTTATATTTCAAAATTGATCATGAAAACATTCTGATTGTTGAAGTGTTTGTGGATGATATCATTTTTGGAGGAAGAGATAGTATGTGTAAAACTTTTGCAAATCAGATGAAAAGTGAGTTTGAAATGTCTATGCTTGGTGAAATGAATTTCTTCTTGGGTCTGCAAATTACTCAAACAAAAGAAGGGATCTTCATTTCTCAGACCAAATATGTGAAAGAATTGTTAAAGAAATTTGGTATGGAAGACTCAAAGCCTATGAACACTCCTATGGCAACCGGATGTAAGTTAAGCAAAGATGATGATTCTCCAAAGGCAGATCAGACAAAGTATAGATCAATGATTGGTGGATTGTTGTATCTCACTCAAACTAGACCAGATATAATGCAAGCTGTTGGTCTTGTGGCAAGATTCCAGGCTGATCCTAGAGAATCTCATGTTATGGCAATCAAAAGAATTTTTAGATACTTGAAAGGGACAGTTGAGTATGGTCTATGGTATCCTAGAGATCCGGATTTCTCTCTTCATGCTTACACAGATGCAGATTGGGCAGGAGATGTGGATGACCGGAAGAGCACTAGTGGTGGAGCATTCTTTTTAGGGAAGAGATTGGTTTCTTGGCTAAGCAAGAAACAAGATGCAATATCTCTGTCTACAACTGAAGCAGAATACATTGCAGCAGCAGGTAGTTGCACTCAAATCTTGTGGATGAAGCAGATGCTAAGAGACATCAAAGTTGAATATGAGGAGCCTATTACAATTTTCTGTGATAATTCAAGTGCAATTAATATTTCCAAGAATCCGGTATTGCATTCTAAGACTAAGCACATATCTATCAAATTTCACTTTTTGAGAGAACAAGTAAACAAGGAAGAAGTCAGATTGGAGTATGTTCCCTCCAAGGATCAGATTGCAGATATCTTTACAAAACCTCTTCCCAAGGACTCTTTTGAATATCTCCGGGAGAAGTTAGGGGTCATGGCCCCTCCGGTGATGAACTAAGATGCACTGATGTGCATCAGTCCGGTGGCAATCACAGTCATATCTTGTGATCCGGACTAATGGGGAGCTGCAACTAAGGGGGAGCAGCTGGTATTATTCTGATGCATAAGAGTTGCAAGTATGAGCCCTTTGCCATTGATGTCAAAGGGGGAGAGAAGACATGTGAAAAAACAAGTGGTTGATGATCAAAGGGGGAGCAGCAAAGGAAGACATGTGAAGAGTTGTTGTTGATAGGGGGAGCTGTGACAGAAAAGAGAAGTTCTTGTCCTGATGGTTTTTCACATCATATGTTGCCATCAATGACAAAGGGGGAGATTGTTGGCAAGTATGAGGTGAGCCAGTGTTGTCATTGATGTCAACATACTCATACTGCACTGACAAGAAGGATTTGATGAGCTTTGTGCTGAGGATATTGAGAAAATTAGCCTCAGTCAGGAACAGTGAAGAACAGTGATGAGAAGAAGGTAAATATACTGTATAGGATGAGAACCGGAGGATGCGGATTAAAGGGTTAGTAGATATGAATCTTGAGATGCTACAGTTAGGATTTCAGAGGTCCGCATGAAGATCTGAAGGAGTTATGGCTGCCGGTATAGAACCGGGTCCGGCAAGTATCCGGAGGTGACAGAGGATCACAAAAAGGTCCGGTGAGGTCCGGAATTGTATCATCCTAATCTGCGGATTGGACGGAGTGTTTGGGATGTCCTTGTGATGTGTCATCCTAGTTTGTGTATGATTTGGAGGTCCGGAAGTACCTCTTGCATTATGACAGTGGCGACAGACTGTGTTCTTGAAGTTCCGGATGAGGAAGACAAGAGATCCCAGTAAGTAGAGGAAGTGCGGATGTATCCGGACATTCAGACAGACTTGTAAAGGTTCTTGAATCATGTTTAGGTTGTGTTGTTGGTCCGCATTGATGGTAGAGCCCGGAATTGAAGTTATTCTTCCGGATGAAGTTATTGCTCTGTTTAGCCGACCGGATGAGTTGTTCATCCTGCGAATGTTCTTGTGATAGCCGACCGGATGTGTTATTCATCTTGCGGATACTCCTATGGTTGTTTGCCGACTTAGATGCTTGTTCCTAAGTCGATGTCTTGTATAAATAGTGATTTGTGAATTCATTTCAGGGTGTAGCATGTGGATGAGCATGGTGTAGCGAAGAAAGGTGCGAAAGGCAGAGCAGAGATTGTTGGGCTTAATTGGAACTGATCCGGACATGGTAGAGATGTCATTCTCCAGTTCAAGACTGTGATTTTTATCACTCTGTAGACAGTGTGTCTCCTTGTAGGCAGTGGGCCTCTTTGTGAGCAGTGTGCTCGGGCAGTGAGCCCTTATTGGCATGTGCCATTCATTTTTTCTTATTCTTCTAACAGAGAATAATTCTTGGGTTAATCACCCCGTGGTTTTTCCCTTAACCGGGTTTTCCACGTCAAAATCTTGGTGTTCAATGTGTTGATGCTTATCTACTCTTGTGTTTATGTATTGTGCTTCCATGAATGATTATTTGATATGCTGCTAACTAACAACAGAGAATAAAGTGTTTGAAATAGAACAAGTTCTATACAACTGATTCACCCCCCCCCCTCTCAGTTGTATGCCCTAGATCCAACAAAGATAAGGAAAAATAGCAGCAATTGGATAGATAAGAATTCAGAGATAAGTTACAGCAGGACAATCAAGGTAAGTATTAATAAATTATTCAATATGTTAATTTCTCATTATTAAGTAAAAGATGTTATATATATGCATATTATAATGTCATCTCATAATTGATATGAATCCATGTGAATGATTATAGTTTATAATAACTATCATCTTTATTCATAATTGAATTGATATCCATATTTAGACTCAAGATCTAACAATAATGAACAATTGTACAAACAAGGGTACCGATGACAATATTTCAATTTGCAAGTTGAATGTCTTTAACTCATGAATCATGATAATATTAAGTACAAGGGAATATTAAAATAAAGATCATATCTCCGTAACCCTTATTATTTCATCCAATGAGGAACCATAGGTATTGTAGGGAAAGGCGGAGTAATTTCACTTCCTGTGCGTAGACCCCGAGGGCTAGGGACTAAGTTCTTGATGTTGGGTCCAGAGATCTCGTATTGATCCCAATGGCTGGGACAAAGTTCCTGAAGCTGGATCCAAGACTCCGTGCGTAGACCCCAAGGGCTAGGGACTAAGTTTCTTAAGCTGGGTCTAGGAATGGTCCACGCGCCCTAGAATGTAAGATTCTAATTCTTTGATTAACAATAAGAGGGGAGAGTATGAATCTAAACGATGTTTAATATTTGTCCTAGTGTACTTATGGAATGTATTATATAATAGTCATAAATGACAAGAAGGTAATGAATAATCCTTGATACAAATAAAATACTTATATTATCTTTGATCTTATCACTGAAGTTTATTGATCTCTAATGTTACTAATGTCTCCTTGAGAATCATTTTGAATGTAGATTCAGGTTTAAGTGTTTCCACTAGAAAGGGGACATTACAAGTGGTATTAGATTGGTCATCCTGCCATCCTGTGTATACGTGTGCCTTACATGTATTCAAGTGTATATTTTGTGATTTATGTGAATTCAAGTGTATTCAAGGGATTACTTTGTGACTTATGTGTATTCTTTGTAACATATGAATACTTAGTGTATTACGTGTATTCGCGTGTATGCTTCATACTCATGTGTATACTTGATGACCTTGGGATGGTGGACGGGTCCATGGTGTAGTATGGGATACACCGAATCCCCTTCCCAATTGTCTGACGGTATACTTCATTCGAGTGTATTTGTATTTGAGTGCATACTCTATGATTGTATTTGAAATTGAGTGTATACTCTATGAATTGTATTTGTATTTGAGTATACTCTATGATTTGCATTTGTACTCGAGTGTATACTCTATGACTGTAATTATATTTGAGTGTGTACTCTATGACTTGACTATGTATTTGAGTGTATACTCTATAACTTTGTAATTGTATTTGAGTGTATGTTCTATGAAGTTGTAATTATATTTGAGTGTGTACTCTATGACTTGTATGCCAGTGTATACTCCATGACTTGTATTTGTATTTGAGCGTATACTATGTGACTATGACTTTGTATGCAAGTACTCTGACTCTATGACTTTGTATTTGTATTCGAGTGTATACCTTGTGACTTATGTGCATTCAAATGTATTCAAGTGTATACCTTGTGATTGATGTGTATTCAAGTGAATACTTATGACTTACATATATTTGTATTTTGTGACTTACATGTATTCATGTGTATACCTTGTGACTTGTATTATACCTTACAAATTATGTGTATTCATGTGAACACTTTATGACTCATGACTTCGTGTATATGTGTAATCAGGTGTATACTCCATGACTTTGTATGTTACATGACTTATGTATGCTCAAGTGCACACTTCATTCATGTGCATGTACTTTGCGTATGAAATATATGCTTCATGCCTTATGTATTACGTGCATATACTTTGTGAATTACACTTTATATGTTACGTGCGTATACTTGTGTATTATATCCTATGTTCATGCTTCATGCTTCGTATATTTTTGTATTATGTGTATACTCCATGTATTTAGCATATAAGCTTGTGTATGCTTCATGCACTACGTGTATTTATGTGTATACTTTGCATCTTCGTGTATCACATACACTTCATGTATTACATATATGTATGTGTGTGCTTCAAGTCTAATGTTTCTTAACAAGTTACTCGATGTGTGTTTAAGATTACTTTGGTAAAAGCCAAATCTCTAGAGCCTTATTTGTCAAGTGCTACTTGGGTTAAGAAGCTCTAACAAATTAACTTAGATAATAACGAAGAGTTGTAACTACTAAAGTAAACAGTGTGACTCCGTCAAATTTGAGATTGATTTAGGATCCTAATGGTTTTAGAAGTATTCTAAATTATGATTGCTTGAGGACAAGCAATCTTGGGCGGGGCGGACTGTGATGTCCCGATATTAAAGCATTGTTTAAATTAAAGATTTAAACATCATAATAAAAGACGGTGAACTCATTTCGGTAAAACGTAGTATTAAGTCAATGACGTATGTATTAATATTAAAATAAACATATATATTTATTATATAATATTTAATAAATAATATTATATGAATATTTTAATATATTTAAAATATAATATATTTATTTAACAAATATATATTATTATATTAATATTAAATTAAATATTATTATAATAATATAATACTATAAATATAATAATAAATATATTATAAATATAAATACTAAATTAAATACTATTATAATAATATGATATAAACATATATATAAAGATATCATATTTATGAAATAATATTTATATATACATTATATAAAGCAGCCTATTATTTAACACCTAAGAAAAAGCAACGAAATAAGACACAAAAAGAAGATTTCGTAAGGATAAAAAAGTAGCGATTATGATTAAAAGAAAACAAAAGCTGCGATTCATATTCTTATAAGGCAACGATTATCATTAAGGGTGCAGCGATCATTATGAAGTATATGATATGACAATTAATATTTTTAAGAGGTGCGATTAATATCAGTCAAGAGCAGCGCTAAGAAAAGTTAGATTATTAGATATTACAAAATGGAGTATGTAATGAAAAGGTATTAAAATCTACTAAGGCAGCGATTGATCTATGAGGCATGTCTCTTCAATGGAAAAGGCATGAGATAGGTATAAGAGAAGATGAGTTGATAGTGGGAGAAAAGGGAAGCAATAAGAATAATTCCCTAAGTTGTAATATACATTTCTGATATATATATTTAGAGTACCTACATGGGAAGGAAGAATATTGGAAGATAAGGAAACACGGTAGCAATTGGATAGATAAGAATTCAAAGATAAGTTACAGTAGGACAGTCAAGGTAAGTATTAAGAAATTATTCAATATGTTAATTTATCATTATTAAGTAAAAGAAGTGTTATATATATATGCATATTGTAATGTCATCTCATAATTGATATGAATCCATGTGAATGATTATAGTTTATAATAATTGTCATCTTTATTCATAATCAAATTGATATCCATATTTAGACTCAAGATCTAACAATAATGAACAATTGTACAAACAAGGGTATCAATGATGGTATTTCAATTTGCATGTTGAATGTCTTTAACTCATGCATCATGATAATAATAAGTACAAGGGAATATTAAAATAAAGATTATATCTTCGTAACCCTTATTATTTCATCCAATGAGGAACCATAGGTATTGTAGGGAAAGGCGGAGTAATTCCACTTCCTGTGCATAGACCCCAAGGGCTAGGGACTAAGTTCCCGATGTTGCGTTCGGAGATTTTGTATTGATCCCAATGGCTGGGACAAAGTCCTCAAAGCTGGATCCGAGACTCTGTGCGTAGACCCCAAGGGCTAGGAACTAAGTTTCTTAAGCTGGGTCCAGGAATGGTCCACGCGCCCTAGCATGTAAGATCCTAATTCCTTGATGAATAATAAGAGGGGAGAGTATGAATCTAGACTATGTTTAATATTTGTCCTAGTGTACTTATGGAATGTATTATATAATAGTCATAAATGACAAGAAAGTAATGAATGATCCTTGATACAAATAAAATACTTATATTATTTTTGATCTTATCACTGAAGTTTATTGATCTCTAATGTTACTAATGTCTCCTTGAGAATCATTTTGAATGTAGATTCAAGTTTAAGTGTTTCCACTAGAAAGGGGACATTACAGTTATGGTCTCTCTCCTACTCTAGTGACACACTATAGAAGTTGCTAGGTATATGCCATGTAGCCTAATTAATAGGACCAAAGAATGGTGTGAACCACCTACCATGTGCATAATCACATATTATCTTATTAGCTGCTCATGAAGATTGGTACATAATGCGTTAAATATGATTGATGTTATAGGAGAGATTAGTGCCACTCAATTAGCTATATTCCCTACATGACAACATCTTTTTTTATCCATAAATTGATCAATGATAGAAACACACATGATTTCAAATGCAATATCATAACTAGTGTACTTGGGTCTCCTACTTGCTAATCATCATTAACTCATACCTATTGTAAGGAGGCAAAGTCTAATACACCTTGAGGATCATCCGCACTAGTAGCTAGTGTGAGTATTGGACCATAGAATGATGGTGGCCTGTCATGAGCCCATCATGCTTGATAATTTGAAGTCCTTGTATCATCCCCTCCAACTACCTCAATGGGTGGATCCACCTCATTGTAATCAATATTTATATGCTCTATGAATGGGGAGCTCATCCTTTCCCCCTACTAGAATGGTGATATATGGTGCCTCTTATATAGTACTAGCTCGAGGGGTACCTCTAACATAGAATGAAGTAATGTATAACTTTCTCATAATGAAATAACACCATCATGGTACCATACCTGCCAAGTATCCACTTGGAGTGCTTGATGTGACCTGGCTAGAATCTATCATTGACATTCACATCCAACTATTTGTATAGCCTCCAAGAGTTGTCTGCAAGCCTCAATCTATCAACCATTTGTCCCTAGGATTTGACGGTACTCCCCTCCCTCCATTTTCCTATGTATGTGGTGTCCCATCAAGCCAACAATGCTACTCATGGAGCAATTGTGACTAATGGTAACCCTAGGGGACACAACACTCAAAGATGATGGTAGACCGAACACTATAGAAGAGATGACCTTAAGAGGCATGACTCTCTCATTGATTAATGTGTGTAGATCATCATATATTTGGGCAAGAAGACATTAGCCCCATGCAAACACTATCGACAACTCCTCATTCTCCTTGCATACTTGTATAATACCATATGTGATATGGAATCCTTATCCATCTAGAATAATAAAGAGACCAAGAATGAAAAAATCCACTTTCATTTTTTGTACACAATTGTTGGAGCTTTGGTGTGCTATTCACCTATAAAGAGTTCTTAAATTGAAGAGAAGATGTTAGTTTGGTCAAGATCTTATTTAAGTGTTTGATCACAAACTAGTAGACACCTATAGAATGATATGTAGTAACTTATGATTTTTAGATGTTGCAATTTGGCATGGAGTATTTTCTTAGATGAGTATTTCTATGATCGAAACCATGAGACATTTGGTGAAGAATTCAATACTGCATCTTGTACTAAGTAGTTTCTAGAGAGTGTATGATAGTGTAGGTGCACATGTGGCATTGTTGGAGTAAATACAATGATGGATACTAACATCTAAGTGTTCTAGAGGATGATCAGAGGTACCATAATTAGCTAGAAATAACTACACGTTATCTCTATTATTGCAAGCCATGTTCAAGTTTTGGCTATAGTGTAGGAAGGCATTTTCACACCTAAAGTGACGCGGTTAACATCCTTTCACAATGTACGTGCAACCTAATCATATGTGGTGGTTATCCATATGGAGGGTATTATGTGCAACATGCTGACATCATAGTGTGGTCATGTTATGATTGGAAGACTATTCATATTCCATAGGGTAGTTAAACATTTGAGATAGTTGGTATTACATGAGAATAACTTAGTGGCCATATGTAATTGTTGGTATAGATGGAGTAGGTTGATGAGAGATTTCTTGATGATGGTGTCATGCTATAAAGTGTGGTTGTATAGGTTGTACATTATATTTAATAGATTTAGGAAGAATTATAGACGAGCCTTATTGTATTTTGTCTTTGTTATTGGTTAATACAATTGTTTAATCTCTTTTGTTTGTGGATATTTTTCTATAAGGGGTTCCCATGTAAACTCCTTGTCTCATGTGTATGTGGTGTGAATACTATTTCATATTCTTTCTTAATGTTGATAAATTAATTTATACAACAAACATAACTAGATTTGATCACATAATCTTAAGGTGTCCCAATAACCTAGATGATCATTTTTCTACATTAAAGATTAATTTCCCATCATTTGGTATCAAATATTGATTGTTTGGGTAGGGCCACATCATTTGGTGTGAAACCATACATGTCTTCCCCACAAAAAAGTGCATATATTTATTCCCATAACTTAACCATGTGACCTTTGAATGAACCTCTCTTCCCAAACTATATTTTGAAATAAAAACTATAAAACATAATTAAGTTTAATTTGAGATAAAAGATAATTGATGTTATTAAATTTTCTTTGCCAAATTCAAAGTGAAATGGAAAACATTCAAACTCCAAGATTTAAAAAAAAAGTTTCAAAAATGATATATTTCTTTCCGTCAAACACAAGATCTTCCCAATAGATTGTCACGTCTCGTTTTTATGAACAATATGATTAATCTAGATTAGTGAACAATCGTCGCGATTAATTTTACTTTAAGTAATTTTGCTTACGTGGATGTAATCATTATGAGTTAATTGATGAAATTTAGAAATTATTTTTAATATAGAATATTGATGCAGTGATTTGCTTCTGCTATGTTTTGAGATACTAACCTATTGACATCGAGTTGAGTCAACTGGATGCAGATACTTGTCGAAGACGAGAGCATGACTGAGGTAGAAATGTTTTAGCCACTTGGCAAGAACTAATGGATGGGATTACTTGATGCAAACACACACACCACTTAGTTGCATATGCATTATCGAATGGTTTTAATTGCATTAATGTGTGGTTATTTAATTGTCATCGAATGCATGATATGATTACTTTAACTTAATATCTTTTCGAAATATGTTCATTGCGTGTATTGTGCATATGTTATTTAAATAATTAATAAAATATTGCTTTAAGATGTTTGGAAGACCATATATCTTTAAAATAAACAAATAGATTAAATTAATTATTATTGTGCACATTTGTAATGCATTCTCCATGTGATCATTTAAATGGATTATAGTATTATTATTATTAGCATTATTATATTTAAAGTTTTTGACAAAAAGAATTATATTCATTTTAATTCCTGTCATCTATGTGACAGTAAGATGTAAAAAGAAGATTTTGTTTTCTTTATTGTTTTAAATAAAGCTTTTTGTTTTTAAAATATAAAAACATATTCTTTTATTATTTTATTCTATCTATTATTCATGCAAACTAAAAATAAGAACTTCAGTTCTAAACCTAAAAGCAAGATCTCTAAAAATAAGAAGGGGGAATTTTATTAAGAAGGGAGGAGTTCGCACAGCAGAGATACCCACAATTTTGGCAAAGGGATAAAGGCCACGATTTGTAGCTGGGAACCTCTAGAAATTGCAACAACAGGAGAGATATTGGGCAGTGAACACGAGAGACAAGGACATCAACTACTTCCTTTCATCGTTCGCCATCTCCAGGTTTTCATCTGGTTATCTTTTGTTTTAAATGGCTGTGACTGATTAAAAATAGTTTCTTTCTGATATGCGATGATCGGCTACTTTGTTATAGTAATCGTTTGATTTATTGGCCGTCCCTTTATTTACAAAGGAAATCATTTTCCTTTGCCTGAGCCACCCTCTTTTGTAACTTTCTGCCCGTGCGTTATGCATCTCAGATTAGCTTGTTTGCTGGCCGTTTACCTTATCATACTAGCCATTTTATTTTCTTGTTCCTCTAACCTTATGCTCTGTCTTGGTCGCCTATGTGTTTTGGCCGTTCCATTTAAATTGGCCGCTCATGTTTTTGTCTGGCCGTTGTACTTTGTTTTGGCTGCTACTCACAACTTAGCCGTCGACCCTACCTAGCCATCGACTTCCATGCTGGCTACCATCCTTAAAATTGGTTTGTGCCTGTCGATCTGTAAGGATCGATCCTTATATATTGATGTTGCCAATTTCCAGATTGGATTTAACGTTGAAGTTTTTAATCGATGCCTTCTTTTTGGTCATACTCCCTATTTTCGCTGCATGGCCTCATGCTGGTCGTGTTCTTTCTATGGCCGCTTTTTGACTATTTCTAGGCGACTGATACAGATCAAACCCATGTCTCTGGACAGACTTTTGATTGACTAAATTTATATTTCCATTGTTATAATGGCTAAAAACACAGATAGATCTGCAAATCGAATTCTAAATGATGAAATCCAGACTCTTAAATAGTTAAAACTATGGTATTCTTGCAAACATAGACTTTATAATTTTCTGTATAAACATTATTTTTATGCCATTATCTTGGATGACATGAATTAGATCTAAATCTCTGTTTAAATTTTATTTTCAATTGCTGTTACAATTCCTATCGCCAAGAAGGTTAAAGGAAAAATTATGAACATAAATTGTATGCGATTTTTAGTTAGATTCTCGTCACTAATTTGACAATTAAGTTAGAACAAATTGAAAATGAGAATTAAATATTATCTTTATGACTGAAATCAGATTTTATTATGATCCATTTTTCATCTTTTTTATGGCTGCAACAGCTCCCGTCACAGTAGTGACAGGAGATTTATTTTCTTATTTTTCTTTTCTTTTGTTTTGGAAAAACCACCTGTCATTGAAATGACAGGAAGGCAAATTTACGAATTAAATTGATTTTTATTGAAAGATTAAATGAATGAATTGGTGAATTGCTTTATAGCATTTATTTCCCTGTAATTGATGTTGGGGAAAAGGAAATGGATTGATTTATTGAACTTGTTCTTTAATTCCTTTATTTTATTCCTTTATTGCTTCTTGGGGAAAGAAGTAGATTTTCATTAGAAATTGTTATTGGGTTACTTTCGAGACTAGGATGCCGAATGTGGATATTCAGAGATAGTTTTTCCTCTTTTCAGGAATTGACCTAATTATTTAAATGATTATGCATAATCGAGATGACATTGAAATAGATGTTTTATGGTCTAACAAAACTTAATTATTGATCTTTACCACATCCTGTTGTGAGACAATTTGTTTTTCATTACATAGAATTGCACTTTTAGACATCAAGCATGCATCAGGGGTTCCCTCTTGCAGTTGTTACCAGGTAGCTAAACATTTCGTGCAGGACTGAATTTCCTTCATTTCGGGGAGAGATCCGAGGAACTGTAAATACTTCATGGTTGGGTGGAAAAGCACTTGAGTCATGTTCCCGTCTCTCAGCTTGCAGGTGGTTGACCACTTGGTTCGTGCAACTGGAGAGTGTGTTGAATTGCTATTTATTGATGTACTTGTTATTGTACCTATTGGATGTATCATGACATGTTGCCAAAAGATTTATGTATATTGATTCATAGTCCTTATTACCTGGATTTGGATATGTAAGATGTATTAGCATTTAGAGATTTTATTAATAAAATTATCTTTTATTGAGATATTGTGATTAAGCGGATTAATTGCATATTTTATCTTTGAAAGTTGTTTTTAAGTGTATTATTTACTTCTTTTTTACTTTGGTTATTACGATGTTGTATACATGAAGGCAAATTTACGAATTAAATTAATTTTTATTGAAAGATTAAATGAATGAATTGGTGAATTGTTTTATAGCATTTATTTTCCTGTAATTGATGTTGGGGAAAAGGAAATGGATTGATTTATTGAACTTGTTCTTTAATTCCTTTATTTTATTCCTTTATTGCTTCTTGGGGAAAGAAGTAGATTTTCATTAGAAATTGTTATTGGGTTACTTTCAGGACTAGGATGCTGAATGTGGATATTCAGAGATGGTTTTCCTCTTTTCAGGAATTGACCTAATTACTTAAATGATTATGCATAATCGAGATGACATTGAAATAGATGTTTTATAGTCTAGCAAAACTTAATTATTGATCTTTACCACATCCTGTTGTGAGACAATTTGCTTTTCATTACATAGAATTGCACTTTTAGACATCAGGCATGCATCAAGTGTTCCCTCCTGCAGTTGTTACCAGGTAGCTAAACATTTCGTGCAGGGCTGGATTTCCTTCATTTCGGGGAGAGATCCGAGGAACTGTAAATACTTCATGGTTGGGTGAAAAAACACTTGAGTCATGTTCCCGTCTCTCGGCTTGCAGGTGGTTGACCACTTGGTTCGTGCAACTGGAGAGTGTGTTGATTTGCTATTTATTGATGTACTTGTTATTATACCTATTGGATGTATCATGGCATGTTGCCAAAAGATTTATGTATATTGATTCATAGTCCTTATTACCTAGATTTGGCACATGAATATGTAAGATGTATTAGCATTGAGATTTTATTAATAAGTTTATCTTTTATTGAGATATTGTGATTAAGCGGATTAATTGCATATTTTATCTTTGAAAGTTGTTTTTAAGTGTATTATTTACTTCTTTTTTACTTTGGTTATTACGATGTTGTATTTAAGCGGATTATTTACTTCATTTATTTTTGAGTTGGTTTAAATGCTTTTACGTGATTTTCTGAGGCTTTACATAGATCTATTAGGCATACATAAATTTTCTTTAAACACTAGGGCACTTGGACACTCGAGCATTGAAATCCTTCGAAACTCATTTTGTAATCCTTCAAAAGATTGAATCATATGTTTCTCCAAATCTAACACAAGATCTTCTAAAGTTACATATTTCTTTCAATCAAACACAAGATCTTCCCAAGTTCCAACAGATCTATTAGGCATACATAAATTTTCCTTAAACACTAGAGCACCACTGAGGGCATTAAAATCCTTCAAAAACTCATTTTGTAATCCTTCAAAAGATTCAACCATATGTTTCTCCAAATCCAACACGAGATATGTTTCAAAAATGAGAAAAGAAAGGTAACTAATTTATTGACTAGAAAACTAAATAGGCAGCAACTAATAAAGCACTATTGGACAAGACTAAAATATTAAAAGTTGGGATGACCAAATACTAAATAATAACCAGTGTGGAAAAGAACATTTTTACGTCTAAGTAATGTTCAAGGTTGTATCTTCTAGATTTCAAAGTAAACCCATTGATCATATTACTATAGAGATTAATGTGTGTAAGATCTAAGATATTCCGCATCCGTCTACTTTATACAGAATTGAAATAAATTGCCACGAAACATGTTCTAATTCGAAATTTTTGCAGAGCCACATTGCTTTGCATTTCCATGCAAACATAGAAAAAACAAAAATTGCATTCCACTAAATCATGAGAGGATTTAATAATTATAACTCTCAGCATTAAATTTTATTCAATGAACCATCTACAATGACTAGTATTTTCTCAATTTCTATCCTGGCAAATTAAAGAGGTTATGTAGGTTTAAACACATCCAATCTCAAAAAATGCAGCAGCAACAGTTGCCAACGGCATAAGGGATGTTATTTAAATTTTCACAATTAGACGACTTCAAACATTGCAGCTGACAAGTTAACAACTTCAATGGTAAATGTTATTTAAACTTCCACATCCTTCCAACTTCAAGTGCTACAACAGTGACACATTACCAATGGTTCCTGGGAGGTTATTTAACCTTCCACATCCTTCCAACTTCAAGTGCTGCAACTGTGACATGTTACCAATGGTATCAAGGAGGTTATTTAAGCTTTCACACAATCTCAAGACCAAGTGCTGCAGCTGTGACAGGTTGCCAGTGGTATTAGGAAGGCTATTTAAGTTCTCACACCAATTCAAGTCCAAGTATTGCAGCTGTGCCAGGTTGCCGATGGTATTGGGGAGGTTATTTAAGCTAAAACGTCATCTCAAGTCCAAGTGTTGCAGCTGTGACAGGTTGCCAATGGTATCGGAGTGGTTATTTAAGCTTCCACACCCTCCCAAGTCCAAGTGCTGAAGCTGAGACAGGTTGCCAATGGTACCAGGAAGGTTATATAAGATTTTAAACTCTCGTAATCAAGTGTTACAGTTGTGACAAGTTGCCGATGGTATCAGGGTGGTTATTTGAGATTTTACACTCTCATAGTCAATTGTTGCAGCTGTGACAGGTTGCCAATGGTACCAGGAAGATTATTTAAGCTTATACACTCTTCCATGTTCAAGTATTGCAGCTGTGACAATTGTCAATGGTATCGGGAAGGTTATTTAAGATTGTACACCATCTCAAGTTCCAGTGCTGCAGCTGTGACAATTGCCAATGGTATTAAGAAGGTTATTTAAGTGTCTACACCATCTCAAGTTCCAGTGCTGCAGCTGTGACAAGTTGCCAATGGTATCAAAGAGGTTATTTAAGTCATCACACCATTCCAAGTCCAAGTTCTGTAGCTGTGACAAGTTGCCAATGGTATCAGAGGAACTATTTAAGTTGTAACACCTTTCCAAGTCCAAGTGCCACAGCTGTAACATGTTGCCAATGGTATCATGGAGGTTATTGAAGTTTCTACACCATCTCGAGTTCAAGTGCTGCAGCTGAGGCAGGTTACCAATGCTATCAGGGAGGTTATTTAAGTTTCTACAAATTCTCAAGTCCAAGTGCTGTGCAATGTCCCCCAATTTTTAACACTTTTTTAGAAATTTGATTCATTTATCACATCTATGACAACAAGTATCCAGACAATTCCCTGGTACTACTAATGGTATTCTTACAAGGGTTACTTAAGCCAAATACCCCTTATAAAGGAAGTCTATATCTCCCACTAAGAATTCATAAGATGGAGCTCGGATTAGAATATCACTTAGTATTTACATAGAATCTCACAAAGGTTCGTATAACTTATCTGGAAGGAAATTAGATTTATAATTCACAATACTATCTTTCTACTCTAGTAATCCATTACCCTTAAAGTATACCTATAACTCTCTAGGATTCAGAAAAATATGGATTCCAGGAGTTAAGTACCCGTCTCCCATATCCAATTGGTACACATTAATAAGGTACATTTACTTTCACCTACAGGTGGTGATTTCTCTTACCTTGTACCAGTATTAAGGAACATCTAAGATCAGCCCTTAGGAGTATTCATTATCTCTTTGTCCAAAGGCACGGCAAACCAGATCATTATACACTGGGTCACCCAGAATTCCTTTCCCTGTAACGTTGTCTCATAGACAGTTAGAGCACGAAAAAAACCATAGTGCAAGTTAATCCTTCCATATGACCAAGGATTGTAACTATATGACCTTGATAATGTCCATTGCTAATTTAAGTCATAAAAAGGTTAGCATTTATCATTCATTTTAAGGGTAGAGCAATCTAATTATTACCCTACCTGCCATACCCCAGACATTAGGTGGCAGATACAAACATATTCCAAGATCAATTCTAAAACATTTATTTATTGAATAACTTGCAGAGGAACAATAAGTAGCTTTCTTATTTTAGCCTTTTCGCAATCCTTTACATTTGTGGCTTTCCAAGAATATAATTATTATTATTTGAAAGGCCTTATTGTTGTTAATTGCTACAACACAGTGCTGGGTTCTATAAATCATAACTAGAACAACCTCTTCCATGACTCATCTGATCCTTTGTTAAGCACTTACCCAGATGGTTAATTTGGAGCTTAAATGCAATAAGTTAAATAAATCTTTAAACCCTGCTACACAATTCAATTACATTCCTGTTATACTCCTGCTAAGTCCTCCTTAGTATCAGTACTGACATTTCAAGATGTTGCTCTCCGGAGTTTAAACTCCAATTCTTCCTTACCAGGATAACATGGACATCATGTATAATACATTTATTCCTTTCCACTCACAATTTTTGCAAGAGATCATGTATAATGCAATTATACTAATTGCATTTTAGACTGAAGAGAGAGCCTGTAATGAAAACACTCATATTTAACCCTTATACTATGGTTAACTAGGCCTTACCACAGTCCATTAAATCCACTTTCCATACCTAAAGATCTACACATATTACCAAAACTAAGACTCCATGTTAACATAGGTATCATTGTCCAATGTACCTTGCTATCATAGGTAACACAGTATACTGAAAGTGAGAAACCTATTCATCACAATCCAAAGAACATATTCTCCAATGTACAAAGCATACTGCTAATAATCTTAATCCAAATTCTGATCGTGATAATCATTACTCACCATTACCATGTATACCAAAGTTTTGAATGCATGCATACCATGAACAGCTTGCCAAACCAAGAAAACTGGTAGCTCTTCCACTACCCCTTTTTTAAGCCAGAACTTAAAGCCTCAAGAAAATCTACCAAGAAACAAAGAAAAGCATTAGTATCCCAGTAATTTTTAATAAATAAGGCCCAAGGGTACCATCCTCCTGAAATTTGTATTTAAAACTCCCAGCTATGCTTTTTAAATAGCTTAGGTCATTATTTTAGGCTTGATTTCTAGATACATAATTTAATTTAATAGTTACTAAAGAATTTTATAATTAGGTGGCATAATTTTAGGTCCTTAACTCCAACACCTTATGCTGTCGATGGGGGTTGGGCTAGAATCCTCTAGTCCAAGTCCTAACCTGAACATTTTAGGATTTGTCACACGTAAACCCTCTGCAACAAAAATTGTGCATTTAGTCAATCTAGAAATCAACATATCACAATCCGATGAATGTTTCAGTATCCCGTTAGTACCTGCACAGCCCCCAAAAGTGGAATCAGCAGTCTTCATCCTTGCTCACTGAATGCATAACACAGAGAATCATATCATGAACATAGTTATCATTGGTCCACCATACATGTTTTCATACTTACCAATAGTCATTGATGTTTGATATAATCAATTAGCCCAATTTCATATTGCCAATTATTTACCAGTAATCAACAACTTAAATCATTTTGTTTCCCTTTTCTTACACAGCAAACAGTGCCACAGGGAGGGTCCTGACATGCTGCAGCCATATGTTAAGAAGTGAGAATAGGGAGGAGAAAGAGAAATCATGGCAGTCTTTTAGTTGCATTATCTTCAATTGCTAAATGTTACACAAATCTAGAATCATATGGCTTCCTTATCACTCTATTAATGCTACTTACAGGTGGACAATGTTCCAACATTAAACCATATCAAACTTGGAGGAAGCATGGCTACTATGTCTTTTGGCATGCCTTCAATGGGCAATTTCTGCAAATGAAGATAACAAAGAGCAGGTCTGTATAGCATTTTAAGCCTTTGTGAATTGCCTCCATTGAGTAGAAGGCAAAAGAAAATTGATGTTGTTGGATACAGTGCTTAAATGGGTAGCCCCACATAGCCAGGTACCCTCTTTGTTTTCAGAAATGGTTCGTGACATTCATAACATATCTCTCAAATGGTCATGCATATCAAATAGGCCTTTAGCATTAATCTTTATCAGCAACTTCATTGAAAGATAAGATACAGCAGTGTCTACCATCTTGTAGAAGGATTTTCAAAAAACAGTGGGGTGTGCTATTCTTCTCCAATGAAGAAGCAAGCAATGTCCATGAATATTTATTTTTCCTCATCACTAAGAGCACTATAACTGATGTAGACATTGTAGTCTCTTTTGTGACTCTTTGGGTTGAAAGTAATGTTGTGAAGAGCTTCTGTCCAGCAACCCGTGTCATTCTACTTATCATACAATAAGTATCCAATCACTTCCAAAGAAAGGATGCCTCTTACAAGCTTCCACTGTTCTTTTGGACAAATCTTCATAACTGGGCCTTGGAGGTACTCTGAGAAAAGCATACCAACTAAATAACTGGAGACCTTCATTTATCTCCAATCCACTTATCTCCTTGATGCATTCAGATGAGACCTGAACAATGTGGACAATCTGTTTTGTCTCCATAAGATATAATAACTCTGCTGCCAGGAGCCAGGCAATCCCCGCCATCCACTTCATCCAAAATAAGAAACAAACGTTTTCCTTTCAAATGATCTCTGAACAAAGATATGCCCTGATCAACACTCTGCAATTTTTCATTATATTTGGTTAAGTCTTTACTCTTTAAGAATTTCATTATAGCTGCTAATCAGGTTTCCGTTTTTTTTTTAATATTGACTTGCCAATATGAGAAAGTCTCAAAATTAAATAATTAAATTTGAGAAACTGCTGGACAGGGGTGCTTAGTTAGGCATAAATGTCACCTATCATTCAGCAATTAAATAATTAACAAGTAACTGTTCTGTTTTTATACCCAGCGATTTGGCTTTTTTTTAAATTTTGGGGTCCACTCATAGGGCTGGTTGTTCCCCTTGTCAAGTGGCTCTGTAGAGCTGAGCTTTTGATTGTGATACTGTGTTTTATTTCATTCACAACCTTCATTATAAAAGAATTAGCCAAAACAAAAATACAGAAAGGAAAACAGTCTTTTTTTAAAAATTAAATTAAATTTAAGTTATGGTCCTTAGCATGTCAATCTAAGATAGAGTTCTAAAATTAAATAATTACATAACAAAAACTGCAGGGGCAGGAAGGCAGAGTGGAGGTCTACATTTTATAGGGATAAATTAAATAAAGTCATGGGAAAACTTTTAGTCCCCTCCCCAGCTTAAGATTTTATAGGGATAGATTCATTTTATTTCAGTAACTGAAACATAGAAATAAAACCTGGGGCTCCTATTTTATAAGGATATATTCATTTATTTCTGTAACTAACTATATTTTCCCCAAGCCCCTTCCCTAAAACCCTATCCTTAGATAATTATATTTGAGTGGAAGCACATATATCAACTATCCTCCAACGGCAGCCATGAAATAATTAACAAAAATGTAGAAAATCCAGTAGAAAGTGATTCACATTATTTACCCTTGAGTTATATCTGTGGACCAGCCTGAGCGAAAACAGATCTTTTGAAGGGCGTGCTTCCACCTGTCAATCTCTTCTCTTAGGTATCGATTTGAATGGCCATAATGTTTGATAAATGACTGGTTATAGGGACTGGAGTTCTTTTCAGGATATCTAACAAGAGTTGGATGGACACATGATAAAAGAAAGGAATAATCAAGCCAGGGGTGCTCAACATTGCAGCAGCATCTTCGAGACACTATCATGGATCTGCATAGCCTTTGGAAAACATAGAAATGTGAATGGCATTGCTCCTGATTGATCTTTCCAAGCTCAACCCAATCATTTCCCCTTTTTCTAATTTGCAACTCTCTGAAAAGACATTCAGTCCTGCAGTGGAGAGAGCATGGAAGAGATGATCAACCAGAGTCTTTCCCACATCTTCTCCCCTAAAACTCAAAAACATCCGCGATACCTCTTAATCGCTTTGGAAGGCAAGTTTAGCTGTAGGAGGCCTGTATTCTTCCATCTTAGAGTTGGATCTCAAGAGGAAGGCTCATTAAGGATAGAAAGAAACCAGAGGATTAACCCAAAATTACAGATCTTTGAATTCCTATCACATCCCCATGCCATGTGCACTTCTAAATAGTAAATGACTGTCAATATTGACTAGTAGTGCAGGTGAGCCCACCTTTTATTAGGTCTTTAATTCCAATATTTAGTAGTAATCCCACAGCAGGCACACCCACTTTTATTGTTGTTTTATTTTCCTGTCACTCATTTTTCATGTTTGGTTGTCTGTCTTATTTTTTAAGTTTACATGGGGGTGTAAAGTCAAGTAGTTTCATCTGCTTTCAATCATCCATGCATATAAGGCAACTGAATATTCTGTTTCCTCTTTTATTTCTTTCCCTTCAACAATTTTTATTCCGTGTTCGGTTGTTTTCTTATCTTTTAAAAGTTTACAGGGGGTGCAAAGTCAGGTAGTCTTATCTCATTTCAATCATCTAAATAGTAAATACATTTAACATGAATGGGTATTCTTCTTCCTCCTTTCCCATTTCCCTCCCTCCAATGATCTCTATTCCGTGTTTGGTTCTCTTATTATCTTTTTCATGTCCACATGGAGTGCAAAGTCAAGTACTCCTATCTTGTTTGAATCATCCATGAATATAACACAAGTGAGATTCTTTTACCCCCTTTCCTATTTCTCTCTCTCAGGTGATCTCTATTTCATGTTTGGTTGTCTTCTTATCTTTTTCATGTCCACATGAGGTGCAAAGTCAGGTAGTTTAGGGCTGAAGATTGATTGTCAATTCGGAATGCTTAAGTGAGTGCGAGTCACAGTTTTAGACTTTTTACCCACAAGGAGTTTCTCTATGGTATCTTGGTTCTCCTTTTATGGTGTTTATCTCTCAATTATCTGTTCCTTATTCTTCTTCATAATGTTGCAAGTAATTTATCATAATTTTGTTCTCAATTTCTAACTCTAACAATTCCGTAAGTTGGTGACTAGTGTAAGAAGTATTCTTCCTAGTTATCACATTTCCTTTACAGTCATTATCTTCTCTAGTTTTTAATTAAGAATCTATAAGTTGATTTCAGCGATCCATTATATTTTAAATTAGACTTTAAGGAAAAGAATGCTAGTGATTTAAGAGTAGAAGACACTAAAAAGAAAACTTAATGGCTTTACATTAGTTTTCTATTTTTAATATTTTATATTGGAGGGAGAGAAATAGGTAAGGAGGAAGAAGAATACTAATTGTCATTGTATGCATAGACTAGTATATTTATATTTAAAAATATATATGTAAAGTACACTGAGGGATATCCCTTTTTCATAGTTTGATTTTCTCACTTTTTTTCATTTGCAATTTCTTTTTTGGTTTTTATTTTTTAAAATTTTTAATTTCTTTTTTGGTTCCATAGTTTTCGTGATTTTCTCCAGCTTTTTCTCCAGCTTTTTCTCCTTCCAACAGTTTCCAATTTTATTTTTTGTTTTTATTTTTTATTTTTTCCAGTTTATTTTTTATTTTTTATTTTTTCCAATTTTTTTTGGTTCCATAGTTTTTGTGATTTAGCTTTTTCTCCTTCAAAACACTTTCTAATTTGTTTGTTGGTTGTTTTCTTTGATTTTCTTAAGTTTTATTTTTATTTCCTTTTTGGTATTTTAAATTTTTTTTAATAAATTTAAGCAGAAAAAATGAGTGCTCTCATCCCCACCCCGCTGTGACTGTATAACGCCTCTCGGCGTAATGATTGAAACAAGACTGGAAAGACTACTTTGACGATTACAAACCTGCCCCTAAGTCTTTCAAACCCACCATGGTGGTTTCAAAACTGCCATGGGCACTTGTGAAAATACCTTTGTTGATAGTTTTTGCTCTCCAACCTTCTAGAAGTCATAACTTTTGCATACAAACTTGATATTAGGTGTTTTTTTTTTAAATTACACTACTTTTGAGAGGAATCCAAATATACAAATACATTAAGGTTTTGATGCTATTGAAGGCCTATTTTGGGACCAACAAAAGAAAGTGTCCTTACTTTCCATGAGAGAAACTAGATCCTTTTCAGATCACACCTCTCCAATTAGGGAGCTTTTGGTCCCCAAAAGCTACAGACTTAAAATAAAGGGGATGTTCCCCTTGATAGATCACATGAATGGCATCTACCCGTGCACCACTCCAACCAAGACCTAGAAAACCTCTATTTCCTACTATCTATATTATTTGCTGATGAGAAGCTTGAACTTGGAGGAACTTGATCAACATCAGTTTTCTCACATGCTAGATGACAAAGATGGCATCTCACCTTGTGCCACTCCAACCAAGACCCAGAAAACCTATATCTCCAACTATTTGTATTATTTGCTAATATGAAGCTTGAACTTGGAGGAAGATGATCAACATTAGTTTTCCCACATGCAAGAGGAATAATTTGAGTACAACTACTCAACATTCTCTTTGTTTCAATATTTAAGAGCCCCTGATGCTCCACCTTGCCCTTGTAAGCAATCAATGTGAATCTTTGCCCTCCTTTGCACAAGTTATACATGTTGGTCTTTTGAACGTATAAAACATCTCTGTCAAACATGTAGGGGCTGCCAAACACAACTCCACACACATTCATTGGCACAACATATATAACCACTTCATCAATAAATTCTTAAGAAATAGCAAATTTCACTCTACATTGCCTACAAGCTAAAAAACCAGCACCATTTTGGATCCAACTCAATGCATAAGGCTTGGGGTATTGATAAGTTTGTATCTCAGGTTTTCCAACCAAATATTGAGAAATAAGGTTAACTTGTATACAAGAATCAAAAAGTGCATCAATTTCAACACACTTAACATGAAATTTGATATTAAACAATTTTGATTGCTACCTTTTTTCTGGCTCAAAATGAATAACCTTCATTGTGGTGCAACTTATCTAAAATCCAAACTTGAAGTGCTATTTAGCTCTTTAACCTCTTTATTCTTAAGAGAAAAATAAGAAGATTTCTTACCATTCTTGTGAGGTTTCTTCCCGAGATGTAACTTCCAACAAAAGAATTCTTCGTGACTATTTTTCCCACAATGGTCACAATACCTAGCAAGTTTTGTCTTCTTACTTGCCTTCTTTGTATTAACCATTGCTCCACTTATCTTTGAGGATGATGAAGAACTATGAACATGTGCACTTGCTTATTCTACCTCCATATATTTATCCCCTTTATGGTAACTAGGATTAAATTGTTTCCACAACAATTTCTTAAATTTGTCCCAAGATTTAGAAGGATTATATTTTCCAATAGCTATAGAAATCAAGAGACTTTCAAACAAATTCAAATCATTACTTGCTAGTCATAACTTAGCGTAGGAAATATTTTCTTCTAATTTAAGAGAATGCAAATTAAAATATACCTCCAATTGCTCAAACCATTGCTCCAACTTTTTTGCATCTCCTTTGAATGACACAATCTCATCTCTTGGTTTGCCTTCCTCATGAGGCATGCTTTGAAGACTCAATTCACCATGGACACCTTGTACGGAGTGGGATATCTAATGTAGAGGCAAATTGGATAGGAGAAGATAGACAAGAAAGACAAGGTTCTACTACACCCAAAAGCCCAAAATCAAAGGTCAGTTTACAAAAGTGGGAACAGCAGTTAGAGGCCTTGATTTCTCCATGGAAAACGTGTTTTCAGATGTTGTGGGAACCATCCCATCTATTAGCAAAAGCAAGTCAAACTCCTGGTTAACACTTCCTTCACAAACCTACGAAATGGCTTGTAGCCCTTCAAAACAAGAACAGTCCTAATAACTCTTGACTCAAACCTTCAAATGCAAATCTTAGACAATCAGTAGATACCCATTATGGCCCCCTATCACATATCCCAAATTGGGTATGGCTTGTTTTGGATGGAATACCTCAACCAATAGCCCCTCTCAATGATCTAGAGCCCCAATTAGGGCTAATTTGTGAAGCAACTACCCCTAAATTCACAAATAGAACTCAATCAATGGTTTGAGCACTTAGAACACATGCCAAAACAAGGGATTTTGTGGGTTTTACCCTCCTACTCTCTGCTGTTCCCAAAAATGCATCTATGGTTCCTTCAATGTGCCTTTAAACATCACCTAACACATGGTTTGGTTAGGTTTCCTCAAAGAAAACTTCTCCTCTGCAAGTTCTCTGCCAAAGAACCACCATAACATGCTAATGCAGTCCTACCACCATCCATCCCACTGATCACAAGCAGATCAAATCAGTGGAATGGCAAAGGAATCCATGTCTTCCTATCAAAACCCTAGAGGAGGGTTTTACCAACCAAGTTTAAAGAAAACCTTATAACTCCCTTCACTACAACTTTCAAGACACCAAATCACTTTCAAATGACAGATAGCTATCTATATTCACCAATCAAAACATGAAGAAGTCAATACAGTCCTGTACCTTCACATACTACGGCCTATAGGAGCGATTGCTTCAAGAAGACAGAATTCTGTAAATGGGCAGTCGCAGAGATATGCTTGTAGAAAACTCCTTATTGCATGTCAAGACACCAAATAGGATTTGTTTGAGAGTTAACCCTTTACTCTATCCATCCCACATATCTAGGACCTTTGACAATTCCGTACAAATGAGTAGTACGGCCTGATGCAACGACTAACACAGGAAAAGGCAGAAAACTTGTTATTGTTGTTTCTTTCAATCAAAAATGTCTTCTCTGTCTACAATCATCATTGGCAGGGTTAAAGAAGCCTTCTACAATTGCCTTGGAGTAGTTAGTGGTAGTTGTGGTCGATGGAACTTGCATAACCATCGAATTTCTGCAACTACTCTGTGTTTAGGACAGCAACTGTCCTGTTTTAGCATTTGAAACTAATCACAAGTGTGGTATAATGACACCGATGACTTGTCAACACCTTTGACAATGTCATAAACCTTTGACAAGACTTAACATCCCTTCTAACCCTTGGACATGCCCTTTGCAAGGCTTACAACATGAGGGAACATATGACTGTCTTTTACATGCCTTGGGAGGCTTACAAACATGACTATTATCTCTACATGCCTTAGGACAGCAATAGATATTTGGACATAGTCCTTATTACATGAATGGCCTTCTAGGACCTTATTGGAATCAACAAAAATGAACATCAAAACAAAAACATGAAGTTGAATGCCTCATGGAGGCCACCTTGTGTTAGGTGCTCCTGCACCATACACCCCACCTAGAAAAGAACTCATGCCACATGAGTTGATTCTTTGTCTTGCTCCACCTTTATCCTCTGCTGCCTCATGGCTTCCCCATGATATCTGGACTGCAACCTTCTTCCATGGAATAAAAAACTCATGCCTAGCATTGTAGGCTCTACTCACACCTTGCCATGAGTGAGTGCTTGCAACCAAACCTATATTTTGCTTGCCATTCTTCCTTACTGTCATCTCTGTCTGAACACCTGCATTCAAAACCTTGGTTGATGCTTCTTGTACTGCTGCTATGGCAGAATATGATTGTCTTTCAACTCTTGTTGGCTCTAGAGGACAAACAATGGTCTCTTCTATGATAGCATCTCCTTCTTTCTAACCACTTGTGGCTGTTGGTAGACCTGCTCTTTGACTTGCTTCTGATCCATCTCAAACATCACCATCTGATCTTCATCATTCAAAACTGAAACCACCTTCAAACTTTGATCTTTGGTAACCCCACTCCTTGAGGTATCCTCAACTTTCCTTGTCTCTTCTTCATTGATCTTCACAAACTCTTTCTTACCCACCAAGATGACCTTGGCTGCCTTCTTTGCTTCATCATCCTCCTGCAATGGTGTCATCACAAAAGTCCTCCCATCCTTCTTGATGGTGTATGTGTTAGCATATCCATCATATAATGATTGCCTATAAAATTGTCATGGCCTACCTAAAAGTAGGTGACAACATTCCATGGGCAAAATGTCACATAAAACCCTATCCTTATATTCTCCAATCTGAAAATCAACATATGCTTGTTCATCTACCAAAAGTGATTGACTATCACTTACCCAAGATGCTTTGTAAGGAGTTTGATGAGGAATCCTTTCTAAGTTCAATTTATCCACCATTTTCCTAGACACCATATTATCTGTTGAACCAGAATCTATTACTACCTTGCATATTTTACCTTTGCTTTTGCAATTGGTCCTGAAAAGTGCTCTCCTTTGTATCATCTCCTTGTCCTTGGATGTCTTCAAGGGTGTTCTCCTTAGCATCAATGCTTCTCCATCTTGAACTAGGTCTGCACTCCCAATTGGAGAGTTAACACTGTCATCTACCTCCTCTTCTTGCACATATTGAACCCTCTTTTCATTCCCCCTTTCACTACCACTGAATGTAGAACTTTGTTTCATTGGACACTTGTATGTTGTATGACCAATCTCATTGCAATGATAACATCTCCCAGTGAAAACATTAGAACCTCTACCTCTTGTGCCTCTAAATCCCCCTCTGAAATCAGAAACTTGATCCTTATTTCTGCTTGTGTCTCCTTTGTCTTCTTGGGTTGGTCTTGTTCCTCTTCCTCTATTTTGTTGCTCACCTTTCCTCTTCAACTTCTCTTCAGCCCTTAATGCCACTCGAAAGCATTTTTCCATAGTTTCAAGGGTTAATAAACTGATTTCATCTTGAATATTAAACCTCAAACCATTTAGATACCTTGCCACTTTAGCTTTTTCATCCTCCATGTACCCACAACGAAGAGTGTATTTGTGAAACTCCTCGGTGTAAGTAGCCACATCCAAATCTCTTTGCTTGAGATTTTGCATCCTCTTGTAGATCTGCACCTCATAGTCTGATGGAAGGAATTGGGACTTGATCCTCTCCAACATTCTGCTCCATGAAGAGATCATACTCTTCTCATTCCTTACCCTCTCACCTTGGGTGTAATTCCACCATGTAAGGGCAGCACTTTTGAGTTTAGTTTTTGCAAACTTAACCCTCTTGCTTTCAGGAACTTCTTTGTATTCAAAGTAGTTGTTTAGAGCCTCAATCCACTCCATAACTTCATCAGCATTCATCTTCCCACTAAACATGGGAATCTCCATCCGAGCCTCTGAGGAATCCTTGCCAATTGCCTTGATGGCTTCAAGGAAATGCCTTTGATCAGCCGGTACCTCTACCTCTTCTTGCTTTTCTTTTTCTTCCTCTTTCTCTTCCTCTTCATCTGAACCTTCATCTATCCTCTTCCCTATCCTCAATGCCTTCAACTCTGCTTGGAGTGCTTCCTTGACTCCACTTTTGATCTTCTCTTCCATCTCCTTGAACTTCTTGACCACTTCGGTGGTCATCCCCTTTGGAGGCATATTGCTAGCCTCTCCTTCACTCTCCTCTGCTGACATATACCAGGCCTTATACCACCAACAACAGAACCTTTTATGGCTCTGATACCATTATGATGTAGAGGCAAATTGGATAGGAGAAGATAGACAAGAAAGACAAGGTTCTACTACACCCAAAGCCCAAAATCAAAGGTCAGTTTACAAAAGTGGGAACAACAGTTAGAGGCCTTGATTTCTCCATGGAAAAGGTGTTTTCAAATGTTGTGGGAGCCATCTCATCCATTGGCAAAGGTAGGTCAAACTTCCAGTTAACACTTCCTTCACAAACCTACGAAATGGCTTGTAACCCTTCAAAACAAGAACAGTCTTAATAACTCTTGACTCAGACCTTCAAATTAGACAATCAGTGGATACCCATTATGGCCCCCTATCACATATCCCAAATTAGGTATGGCTTGTTTTGGACAGAATACCTCAACCAATAGCCCCTCTCAATGACCTAGAGCCCCAATTAGGCCTAATTTGTGAAGCAACTACCCCTAAATTCACACACAGACTCAATCAATGGTTTGAGCACTTAGAACACATTCCAAAACCAGGGATTTTGTGGGTTTTACCCTCCTACTCTCTGATGTTCCCAAAAATGCATCTATGGTTCCTTCAATGTGCCTTTAAACATCACCTAACACATGGGTTGGTTAGGTTTCCTCAAAGAAAACTTCTCCTCTGCAAGTTCTCTGCCAAAGAACCACCATAACATGCTAATGCAGTCCTACCACCATCCATCCCACTGATCACAAGCAGATCAAATCAGTGGAATGGCAAAGGAATGCATGTCTTCCTATCAAAACCCTAGAGGAGGGTTTTACCAACCAAGTTTAAAGAAAACCTTATAACTCCCTTCACTACAACTTTCAAGACACCAAATCACTTTCAAATGACAGATAGCTATCTATATTCACCAATCAAAACATGAAAAAGTCAATACAGTCCTGTACCTTCACATAGTACGGCCTGTAGGAGAGATTCCTTCAAGAAGACAGAATTCTGTAAATGGGCAGTCGCAGAGATATGCTTGTAGAAAACTCCTTATTGCATGTCAAGACACCAAATAGGATTTGTTTGAGAGTTAACCCTTTACTCTATCCATCCCACATTTCTAGGACCTTTGACAGTTCCGTACAGATGAGTAGTATGGCCTGATACAGCGACTAACACAGGAAAAGGCAGAAAACTTGTTATTGTTGTTTCTTTCAATCAAAAATGTCTTCTCTATCTACAATCATCATTGGCAGGCTTAAAGAAGCCTTCTACAATTGCCTTGGAGTAGTTAGTGGTAGTTGTGGTCGATGGAACTTGCATAACCATCGAATTTCTGCAACTACTCTGTGTTTAGGACAGCAACTGTCCTGTTTTAGCATTTGAAACTAATCACAAGTGTGGTATAATGACACCGATGACTTGTCAACACCTTTGACAATGTCATAAACCTTTGACAAGACTTAACATCCCTTCTAACCCTTGGACATGCCCTTTGCAAGGCTTACAACATGAGGGAACATATGACTGTCTTTTACATGCCTTGGGAGGCTTACAAACATGACTATTGTCTCTACATGCCTTAGGACAGCAATAGATATTTGGACATAGTCCTTATTACATGAATGGTCTTCTAGGACCTTATTGGAATCAACAAAAATGAACATCAAAACAAAAACATGAAGTTGAATGCCTCATGGAGGCCACCTTGTGTTAGGTGCTCCTGCACCAATATCCCATTACTTCCCATCAAGTTAACTTCTCCATAAGGATCTCCATCCAACATGTCATAGCCTCCATGAATAGAGATGAACAAGCACCAACGACTTCTAGATTGAGGAACCTTGATTCTTGCTCAAGCCTTGAAGTTGATGCACCTCTATCTGTGCTTTTGGTTCTCTTTGTGGAAAACATTGTCTCTTTGATAAGGAAATGAACTTCTCCACTTGCTCTATGTTGTAAACCTATCAATTTACCACAACAAACTCCACAAGGAAAAAACTTGTTAAGTTACCACTAGATCTATAAACTATGAGAATACTTCTTACACCAGTCACCAAGTTACAAATTGTTAAGAGTTAGAAATGAGAGCAAAAAAATGATTGGAATACTTGCAATAGTATGAAGAACACTTGAGAAGCAAATAATAGATATATAAACACCATGAAAGGAGAACCAAGATACCTTGGAGAGACCCCGTGTGGGTAAAAACTCTAGAAAACTGTGAGGCACACTCACTTAAGTACTCCAAATGGCAATTACAATCGATAGTTCACCTGCAAACCTTCTCAAGAGCTCTCAACACTCTGATTCACTCACCAAGACTAATTATGAACTCTCCCAATTAACTCTCTACCCTCAAAAAACAAAACCATGAGATAAACTCACAAATAGCTCCTAATACTTGAGTTACAAGACTCCATTCACTCCATACATGCTCAATTCAAGTTTACAATGAATATATATATAGACCATGCATGCATGTATGTGCGTATGCATGCATGCATGTATGTATATGTATATGTTATGTATGTATATACATACATAACATATACATATACATACATGCATGCATGCATACGTACATACATATACATATATATACATACATATGTATGTATGCATGCATGTACATACATACATGAATGCATGTATATGTATGTATGTATGTATATGTATGTATACGTGCATGTATAATATATATGTAACGAACGCATGTCCGCTAACTTTATCAAAACATAACTAAATCTAAAACATAACCATAAACACAAAAAAAATTGACAATAATGTACAATTAAAATCATTTCACAATAATGAATTTAATAAAAAACTATTCCAATTCCACAAATCATAAATAATGAAGGAACAATCTTACATTCATAGAGTACTTATTACATGATTGCATCATCATCTTGATGCTATGAAGTACAATTGTTCAAATAAACATTATTACAATATTTCCAATGGAATACAATAGATATAACTATATAATCAAGTCTCTATGTCTATATAACCAAGTTTTGGCATAATTCATCTGCAAGAGGGAGAGCATCACCCGAGTGTTTTACCTCCAACCACAGACCGGCGGTCCCCCGCACACCTTCCACTTGGAAGTGGCCCTACCCTTCACGAGAGAAGTGGATTAGGAAATCAATAAGATCCAACATGCCTTCTGAGAACTAGTGTTGTGTCTATTACATACAATCAATTATACAACTCCAAAATCTTTCTAGCTAAGTATAGCTTGGACTGACTGTTATGCAATACTAGAGAGACACTGTGAACCGACAATGCGAGTAGTGATTTTGCATTACTTTGGCCTAAGATTCAAGAAATCAAACACATTCTTAAACAGATGTGTGTCGTATGTTCACACACCTCTATCTCAAACCGGTTAACACAACATTATTTCACAAGACACATACTCAAGAGTGTAATTTCAAATCACAAGCATATCAGCTTAAACAATTGTTGAACCTATTCTAGGTTGGCTAGGTGAAACGATAAGTATATCTCAATACAACTTCAACTAGTCAAGTATAGAATAGAGAACAAAGTAAATAATTTAATATTATTATCAATACTGTTGTGCAACCTCGCATTCTCAGCCACATGCCCAAAAGGCAGTCTCATCATAGAAGGAATCTCAAGATTTCAGTAATTGTATATAAAGAAAACTGTCTCTCTCTAGACTTTATAAGTTGCCTTTAATTACAGACTTATCTTCCATACTATCTCATTCAAAGAATATCAATAAAATACAGAGTTAAATACTCTTTGCTGACCTTATCTCTGAGTAGAGATTAATTTGGTATATTTTATTCACTTAATACCAACAAAGCTTAGACTTATACCAAATAACTTCTTATCAAACTTGATAATACTTCAACAGTATAATACAATATCTCTAAATAAATATAACTCACAATTCCATACTACACTGTCATGAGCATGATTGTTTTAAGTCGCACAAAATAATTTCTTTACTTTGAAAAAGACTAAGTTATAAGCACACTATCTGCTGAATACTAATAGTAGTTTTCAAATAAAAGACATATCAATTACTCTTTTCTCAGTTAACTCTATTTTGGTATGACCTAGTTCAATGATTAGCAGATTCCTTCCAAGAATCATTAAACTTCACATATCTACAAACACACATATATATAGAACAGAGTTACAAGGGAAGAATAAACAATTATGTTTATCTTCACGAATAAATGAAACCCAGGATAACTTTTAATGTAACACCAAGAGATCAATTAAACAGAATTGTGATGTTCACTGTAACATTCACAGAGACCAGATATAAACATATCTGTGAAGATCACTGTTGTATTCACAGTGATTCTCATAGGAGTACAACTTCATCAAATAAGAGTAATCAATAAAAAGATCTATAACACAGAATGACATGTAGGTCGTATAAATTTGAACTTTAATCTCTAAGTTCACAAACGTTAAAAATGGCTGATCACAATCGAACCATAGGGCCATGTCATGGATTGTGATAAAACTTCAACTCATTGAAAGGCACATACTTACTCAGTCGAGGCCCAAATTCCTCACTGACAAAACGTTCTGGGAATTCTTAGGCAAAGATGTGAATAACACATACCATATATGATACTTCCTGTTGATATGTTTTCCTTGCACATACAACGCAGAATAAAATACTTATGTACTCTATCCTCTCTTGAACAAAATCACTCAAATGCTAAACCAGGTGATCAAATGAGTAGATTCCAAGGTTCTCCATTGGTTATTTTGGTTTCACAAGATGGGATAGCTTAGTAGTAAGATGTGACTTGTTGTTTCACACAAAGGGACTTACAGAAATGTTAAACAATAGGGAACTTGTTTCTCTTGAATAACAGGCAACATAGCTCTTCAAAAGGTCTAGCAGTATGTTAACTTAGGATATGGCAATGAAAGTTCTTCAATCTAACCCTAACAGGATTCTAAAGAAAATTCAAAAGAGATGGGTTTTAGAGAATTCTAAACTAAATGCAAGTAATTACTATTAATCCACTGAAATCCTCAACCACACTTTGTTTTGCCATAGGATAACAACTACACAAAGGTGATGCAATCTTCTAAGGGAAAAAGTAAGATTTTCAGATTACTTAAGCGCATAAATCCCCACAAACATGACGGTAAATGATCATAAAGTAATTGAAGTTAAGCTCAAATAAGGTTCAGACTAACCATGCACTACAATTTGCCATCAACAAATTATAAATGGTATGAACTATAAAGACTCCAAACATGAATTAGCAGTAACAACTTCCATGAACATAAAATGAAATTGTTGAAAACAAACTAAGCTAATCTTATACTATGAGCGAACACCTAGAAATCATGCACCCATTTGAAACAACACAAAATCACCATGGAGAAATCAACAATGAATTTGCATTTATTTCAGCAGAGTCTTTGGCAACAATTTCTCAAAGTATTCCCTCCTTTCAAATGAGAGCAAAATGAGGCTTATATAGTCCTCAAGCTACAATGAATGGCCAAGATTAAATCTAGAAATCAAGGGCCCTTATTGCACCACACAGGCAAGTGGTTACACAATTTACTATTATTAGGCACTGCATTTATGAGGCACTCACTAAGTGGGGTGCCCTCCTTTATTCCTTTCTCTTCTTGTGATAAATTCCATGAATATGGACACAACACATGTAACTTCCTCCATAGGGACACTTGGCAGCCTTTGAATGGTACCTTCTACGATTTGCAACTCCTCCATGCACTTGACAAGTGTCATTTCCCATCCAACCATGGATGCCTGAAACATGCCCATGAAGGTGGAAAGTGCGCAAACATCATCCAAAAGCTCCTTGGAAACAACCTAGGTGTGCTGGAAATACAATATATGCATTTTATCCTTCAACAAATACTCATCAATTTCTCCATTAGGGTCAAATATCTTATTTATTGAAACAAGTATTTTGCCTCGAATTTCTTGAAGTGTTTCTTTTGTTTGGAGGCCTTCACTCTCAATCTTTTCAAGAATCTGCTCTTTTATGATTAGAGTGCAATACCAAGAAGGAAAATCATATGCTGAACCCTGTTCAATCACTCCATTTATTAAGGTGGCATTCGGAGTATATATCAACCTTTTTAATTGAGGCATAACTTCTTCTCTAACAACTTTGAATTCTGCATAAGGCACCAAAACAGCCTGAACTCAATCCAAAAGAGAGGAGGCTTCCTTATATAACTTTACAACTTCATCGACGAATCCATCAGCTTTGACCTTGAAACTTGCTGTCCACCCCTGCAATGCTTGAGATGGAGATCTCATTCCTTCTAAATGTGCAACAGATTCCTGTGAAAGCAAGGCAGGTGGTGCAGGTATTTCAGCTTGACTCACCAGCATCATCAATTGTTGGATATAATGACGAAATGCAAGATTATCCTTTTCCAACTAGATCCCATGTTTCCGTTCCTTCTTTAATCTTTCTTTGATGGTCGTGACTGAATCTTCTAACTCTTCCATTTCCTGTTCCACCGTGGTTGGACCCAAATCAACTGTATTAATGTCATAGCCACCTGGAACATCTCCATCTGCATCCATATTCATTCTCGGGACTGCAACATGCACCTGTCTTGACCCAAAGCTATCTCTCATTATCTTTGAAAATTTAGTAACCTTTGGTTTCCCTTTGTCCAATTTGGCTCTACTCAATAAGTCCTCCAAACTCAGGATGGGCTCTCTTTCGACAATAGCTTTTTCTTTGACTCTCTTAGCCACTCCGGCAATTCGGACAAATCTTCTTGATTTTCCTCTGCCAATTTTCTTCCCTTGGCAAGTAGGAAGAGCCTCTTCATCAAATTCATATAGCTCATCATTTTGATTCTCTCTCAATTATGACTTCATCTTGCTACTTATGTGGATTTGACAGGATCTCTTTAGTTTGATTCTCCTGCAGCGTGTATTCCAAGGTTTCATGCTTGTCTTTTCTAGCTTGTACCTCCAAAGCTACTAGCTCATTTTGTTCTACTTCATCTCCTTCAATATATATAACACTATTACCTTCCTGCCTTGAAGAGGTACTGGCCACATTCTGGTCATTGCTCTTCACCTTTTTCTTGGCTGAAAATCTTCCTTTGAATCAGCACTTGTACCTTTTGAGTCACTGCTTGACTCACTACTTGAGGTTTCCCTGGAATGTTGTGCACTACCTCCTCCTATCAAACTATAAGTGAGCTCAACATTTTTTTCTTGAAGCCTTCTAACTTGGAAATCCACATATTTCTTAGCATGTGCCACAATTGGTACCATCAAATCATCATTACGCGTGACCTCCTGCTCTGACCAATTGATGGTGAATGGATTATTCTTCTCCTGTTCATATGAACTTTGCGACAATCTTTTGTGATCTTCCTCAAGTTGATTCGGAATATTAATTATCCTTGTTGCCCTAGCCAAGTCCAAAGACAATCTATAGCAACTCTTCCTCCTTATCTCCATATCATCACGTGCATCATCCCAATGATCTTCAAGTTGTGGTCTATGCTCATATTTACTTCCAAATTTCTGTTTGATTGCATTAAATGGATCAAAATTATTGTGTGCATCATTATGGCATACCAAGTTGTAGGCTTGCAGCTCTATTTTTGAATTCTTAGCTGCTTGCAAGGACAAACAAGTCTCCAACCTCCCAATGCTAATTGGAAACTTAGTTGTAGTTTTCTTCCTCTTCCTTTGAATTTTGTCGAAGGCCGCCAGCTGTCTCGTTACTTCCAACAATACCATCCTGTTTGTAGGATATCTAGGCAAACGGTAGGGCAATGATGAGTATCCCTCAACCCGGAGGTATGTGAATCTCGGGAACTGAATAAACCATTTTCCATACTTCTCCACTAGATTCATAAGATTCTTTTGACAATCTCTTGCATATGTTGCCTTGCAACAATCTGACGATGTACATGGAAAAAGCATCATTAAACCTCCTGCAATGAGAGATAGCTTGCAAGTGCAGCTGAGGGTAGCAGTCATAAACCTTAAATTGCCCATCACCGTTACCAACCCTCCCTTTGCAATTCAGCCCTGGATATCTCTCGTTCCTTGCGAACATGTATATCACATACGAGCTCATGTAAAATGTCTTAGTTTCTTGCAAATTCTTGAGCTGATCATCAATATTGCTGCTGATCATTTCAGCCCAATCAATCATCATTTTTCCACTTACGATCTCCTCGATAACATCCAAGACTCAAAATTCGCCGATTGTGGGCAACCCATAATGGCTTAAGAATATGACCATGTAGCCAATACCCTGATGGAAATCTGATTTGTGGAGTTTTTTAGGCACTCTACTTATGTGTGGCCTTGGCTGTACCAACCACTTGCCGTTAATTACTTCCATGCACTTTTCGGGTCCAGACATGTAAAGCTGCAAGACAGACTCCTTAGTACAGAATGTAGTGGTTTTATGTGAAGGAATATCGAAGGCTTTTGCGATTGCTTCTTTTCTTAGGTGAGCCAGTACCTTGCCATCACCTGTCACAATACATCTTGCAGGATCATGGTGCCTGGCACACTCCAGCATCAACTCCAGACTCAGCATTGCAGGCGGGAAGCAGGCAACCTGCACAATTCTATTTTTCAACATTCCCCTGATCAAATCTGAAGGATTAGGCTTATACAAGTTTTGCCTGATTTCATCCATGTTGGTTCTCCTCATATTGGTGTCACCTAGATTTCGCCATTTCGATGTAATCTTTGTCTCTGGCCACGTTCCCTTCATATCGCTCTTCATCACTGCCTGCCTTTCCTTCGCATTCATCATTCACTTGCACGAACATCATGACGTCAGCATCATGGAATGATGCTTAATAAACCAGCAAATAGAACAAATTCTACCACCTAGTGCATGCGGGATAAATTGAATATGCAGCTTCAAATTACCTTGCCTTGTTGCAGGAAAAGCCAATAATGCTAACTTTGAGAAAAAAATAAACCTGACTAGTTTCTTGACAATATTGATAGACCCAACTCGAACTCGCCCATGCCAAAATCTGCACCTAAAATCGTTTTCACCATGAACGCTGAGGGTCAAATAGTTGTTTAGAATTTTAAACGGTTTCATTTAATATTCAAATGTTCACTCTTACCTTGGTTAACTTGGAACGCACCTAGAGTTGAATCCGCAAATGCGTTTATAGTGAGAGGTGTTGATTTTTCAAAGCATATGTATATGGCTTGCAAGCCATCGAAAACTTCTCCCTAAGCGAATTGCAGAGACCCTTTTTACACTTCAATGAATTATGCAAAGTGTGCAAAATGCAGAACTCTTAAAATGAGCGCTAAAGCACCTTCTAGATTTTAACGCACAAGGTCGCAATTATAAAAAGTGGGATTATTATGCTTTAAGATGTGGCACTATTTTTAGAAAGGAAAAATGAAACCGTTGCATTTACTTCTAAGGCAGAGTCTAAAAACCATAACGCGTGGTGTTTGAAATTTCTTCCTTTGCAAAGTGATCATCACCAATCGCATGGAGCGGACTCTTGAAACTCTTGTGAACGAACTGAAATATGTGGATTGCAAAGTCATCATGCATATGCGCTTAGGCGGGCGTTTCGGCATGTAAGGCGGGCTTTTCTATTTGTCACGTATAAGTTAGAAGATGCAGATCGCAAGGTTGGAGCGGGCATGCACATTGGTGGACTATTTGATACTCTTTGCATAATGTTTAGATTACACCGTTTTTAAATCAACCACCTATTTGCGCCTAAGTGGACCCTTTGACGTTCAACGCATAGTGTAACTGATGCAAAGGGAATTAGAATATGCGTTCAAAGAATAATACGCTATGTATGATTTGAAGACTTTGCATTATACAAACTAACCATGGGATTGCACCCTGAGCGAAGATCTGAATGCTTTATGCATTTTACACGTGATGTGAAAATGATATAAACGTGCGCCTTGAGGAACAACGATCAAACTATTTAACGCCCCATGCATAATTTGAAGACTTGCTATGTAAATCTAGTCATCGCTAAGTGTTTGGGGCGGATATTTTGAGTGTCTGTGCATAAATCAATGTTTAAAGTGATTGCATCTACATTGAATTTCACCGCTTTAACAAACTGATTGCTATCTTGCTCTTTTAGTGGACTCATTGACCATGCTCACATAAGTTGAAAGACCCGAATTTGCACTTGGGCGGACGCTTGAACTATTACGAAGGAGTAAAACAACGTGCAATGCGAAATAACATTGGACATGGATCGGAGCGGCCTTCATAATGCTCCTTGAATAACATTTGAGAAGCAACAATGAGCAGACGTCTAAACGGGCTTAGGCGGACTTTTCAAATGGTTGTGTATGATTTGAAAATTTTGCACTATGCAAACCAAATGACTGCTAAGTGTTTCGGTGGACCCTTTTATGTTCTACACACAATTGGAAACTTTATTGCATTGCAAGGTGACCAATAATGGGTGCTCGAGTGGATATCTAGGTTGTCGCGTGCATGCTGGGAACCGAATGAATTGCAAAGTTAGGATTGGCGTGCACCAAGGCGGACATTTTGCACTTACTCACATAATACTTGAAAATGCACTTCAAAATTTCTAGACTTAGATGATTTTCAAATTTCATTTGATCTCAATTCACAATTCAAATGTTGAGGTAAGTATGTGCTACCTAACTCCTACAGTGATCAACCTCTCAGAGCATTCAATGGTTTTCATCACAGCTCTCCCATTATTTGCAAATTCTCTACCCAGGCAGGAACTCCGAGTGGGACCACGGCCAAAACAAAACAACTCAAGCCAAAAACTCAAAAAGAGGGGGTCCCCATTTCCAATGGGGCGATGTTGCGATTAGGTCACAATACTTCCCTATGACTGTGATTTAATTCAACATAGTCGACACACCTTATAGTCATAATGACAAAAATAGGGTTTAAAACAGTCAAGTCAAAATAACAATAAAATGATTATGAAGATACTTACACGGTCAAGCCACGGTAAACATGCATTGGCTATGAAGTAAATACCACAGCTGAGTCATACAACATTATCACAATGGCTATGTAATAGACAATACAATCGAGCCACACCTTAATATCACAATGGCTATGTAATGGACAATATAATCAAGCCACTCATTAATATATCAAGGGCTATAAAATAGATATTACAGTCAAGCCACAAAATAGTATATCAATGACTATAAAATAGACATACAGCCAAGCCATTAAGTCTTCAATGACTGTGGTTAAACACAGAACGAGCACAATATACATATATTTCACGTTGACTGAGAAAGAATAAAACTCAAACCAAGGCTCATTGCTTCTCAATGATGTGAAGGGTTTAACAAATCGCTGAGGCTCATATTAACATAGTGTTTTCACCAAAGAAACCCTTGTTTGTTTAAAAATAAAACACTGGTTTATTAACAAAACCCTTGATATATCCAACAGAGAAATCAAATAAACATTTAAATCTCTTCTATATGATAGAGCATACATAGTTACATCTCTATATTGGCATATAAACTAAACAAATATATCTCTGATAAAAACATTGTGACAACATACCGTTTCACAATTAGTCTTTCTTCAAACTTGCAGAGCCCCTGCTTCATTGTCGCCTCCTTTCCTTTCCAAACCCCGGTTTTCTCTTCTTTCTCACAGTCCTCCCATTATGGATTCGAATTCCATAACTAACTGAAAATCCCTCCAAACAATCACTAGATTCCTGCCCAAAATCCATTCACTCTGCCCTCTCCTTTTCTCCACAAACTAGAGTGAAGTGGGCATTAAGGAAGATGTGATAGGAGTCATCCCACTCCCCCTTCGCAATACTCCTGCAATAAATGCATTAAATGCATTCCTACAACTCACTAACTCCACTTTGTGGAGCTTAGTCGAGCTCAAAGATTTGAAAATTCAAATCTTTTAAAAACAACAATTATAAATACAATAATACATATATCCACATTTATATATGTATGTATATAAATATATATTCTAATATGGTTTAAATATCTATATTTCTATGAAGAGAAGATAAATCACTTGCATGATGAATTGTATCTGTTTCCTCGACAATTCACAAGTGATAAAATAACAGTTGAACTGTTAGAGAAAGGGAACAATCAAAATCTCATTGACGCAACCTGAATGAGATAAACCACACTAACTTAGATGAACCAAAGCAACAGATCAACTATAATGTGGATCAAAACATGAAACCGACTACTTCGTCATATGATGACAATGCTACTATGCAAAGTACTCACATACATTGACATCAGAAAGGTATCCAAAATAAAGACAACACATTACTTGTGTGTGTGTGAGTTCTCTAAGCATGTTGTCTCGTCCATTTACCTGATCCAAATCCCTCTCTGGTGATACTCTCCCTCCTTGTCCGGGAGGGGGAAAAAAACTATTTTCCTACATCCACCTCATTAGCAGTTACAGTAGTTAGTCCATTAACCACATTGTGTACAACATGAAATAAATATTTTAACAACATTAAACATGAAGAAAATCCTTTACCTTCAATAGAAAATTATATCCATTTCTACATATCATAAATTAAAGTAAATCTATCTCTTCAAATTCATTTGCTAAACACAGCATGATAATCATAATTCAAAATGCATAATCAAAGCATCTATCTAATAATTAGTTTAAAATAACATAATTAAGTTGTCCAAAAATGAGGTGTGACAATATATATGTGTGTGTGTGTGTGTGTGTGTGTGTAGATGTGTATGTATATACATACATACATACACACATACATATCTACATACATGTATGATATCTACATACATACATGTATGCATGTATGTATAATATATATGTATTTATGTAC